>WBMW01003485.1:516875-567581 GCA_013396635.1 Penelope pileata
TAATGGAAAATTTATGTGATACTTCTTCATACTGACTTATATATATTCTCAATCATCAGTGTTAAGTACTGGGATAGTTTCCAGTATTGTTTTTCCTCCTTTTCCTTTGTCTTTGGAGGCACAGTGGGAGGGAGACCTTCCCTTTCTGGCTATGTTATTGACCTCAGTAGTAGAATTAGCTAGATTTTGGGGTACATGGTGCAAAATGGTATGAACATATGCATATATTCCTCTTACATTGTAGTCTGGTTGTTCATCTTGTCAGAGGGTTTGAATTGATATCTGCTGCAAGATTTCCCCAAGCATTTACTTTATGTGCTGTTATAAAGTCTTTAACCTAACCTTTAAGTGTTTGCCTACATTAAGGAATATTTAATAGACTTAAATTTTTCTTGCATCTGATGAAAATGTGCTTTGTAGCTTAAGAAGCAACCTTGAAAAATATTCATCATCTTCATTTTAGTTCTTGCTCCAGAGAATACTGTAAAAATACTGTAGAAATAACAGGTTTTGGAGAACAAATTTCCTTTGTTTTCCGTTACAGCTCATTCACCAAGCCCAGTAACAGAACAGCAGTTATTTACACAGCTCTGTCTAAATCAAGCATGGCAGTCTGATAGCACCAGATCTCTGTGCATAGCTTGAATTAACTGCCTGAAAGCTTAGAGAGTGAAGCACATCTCTGGTGGCCTCTTCATCTCCAACATCAGCTAATAGCATCCATACAACCTTGTGTGCTGGCTCCTGAAATTTGCAACCATTGTCTTTAGTTCCATTCCTGTTGTACAGAAAATGTTAGGATTTCTCCAGTAACGCAGGGTATGAATGTAGAAGATAAGCAGGTGGTTTTGAGCTCCTGTTGATAAAAAGTCTGGTCATACACTGATGCAGAAAATAAGAAATTTCTAAGTAATATTTATAAATAAATGAAATATCAGTTAAATTTTGATTCATTGCTAGTACATTCATCTACCCCATGTGCCTTCTAAGCTTCATATAAGATAGACAAAAAATCAGATGTACACTGTGTAATTGGAAAAGAACAGGAATGGGTGCACTGCTTTCTTTTGCCTTCCCTTTCCACATTAAGAGTCAGAGCTTTAAATCTTACTGTAGTGGTGGAGAACAGAATTCAGTTTCCATGGTTCCACTTGTTAATAGAATATTTTTATATACAAAGTTTACCTACAGACCTCCCCATTACTTAAATGAATTCCTTAAGCTGGTTATGATAGTAATTCCTGAATGTTTTCAGTTGTTTTTATGCACTCTAATTGAGCAGCTGTGTAAAATAAGTTAAATCATACGTGTAATCCAATAATGTGGCCAAAAGTATTAAGTTTCTCTTATTTTTCCTAATTCTATTGACCCACTTTCCTCATCTTACTCATCACTGCAAAGATTTTTTAAGGAGGCTAGTAAGAAATAAAAATAAAGCAAAAAATCTGTTTGCTGCTCCTGCCAAGTTCTTCAATAGCATAAAGCACTAAGTGTAATACATCGTCTTTGTACTGAGTGAGAGTGAAATATTTGGATTCTTAGCTTTCCCTTTAACTATTGCTGCATCGCTAGAATGTGTCCATATGAGGTAATTATTTTTCAGTATGAAAGTTGGAATGAGCAGTGATACTCCTGTCCAAATCAAATGTGTATTTTACTGTGATTTTTGATAGTTGAATTATCATTTTCTAAGTATGAACATCATCTTAAAGTAAAAAAATCCACTTCACCAAAACAATATTTTATTCAAATAACATGGATTACTTATATCTTAAAAAGTCAAAACAATACCCTACCAAAAAGAAAAACAGAAAACAAAAAACCCCACAACTTGTAGTAAAAGAGAATTCTCTCACTAGCAATGCATTGGTTCAATGGTGTCAGTCTCTATGCTAATTAAGTGAGTATGTAGCTCAAAGGAAGTGGCAGACATGAAGGTTATTATCAAGGCCTCTACAGACAATAAACCTACTCATACCATTTATTAAACTCAGGAACCTTTGTTTCTATTAATAATCTTGTAGTTGTTCCTGTCTTTTTAATGCTATCCATGTCGATGTGGATTTAAAGCAACACCTGAAAATGTGGGTGAGCAAGCATAGAGTCCTACACCTGGGGAGGAATAGCCAGATGTGTCAGTAGAGGTTAGCTGAGCTCTACTGGAGAGGAGCTCTGCGGAGAAGGACCTCAGTATCCTGGTGGACAGCAGGTTGGCCATGAGCCAGCAGTGTGCCCTGGTGGCCAAGAAAGCCAGTGGTATCCTGGGATCCATTAAAAAGAGTGTGGCCAGAAGGCTGAGGGAGGTGATTTTCCCCCTCTACTCCTCTGCTGTGGTCAGGCTTCACCTGGAGTACTGTATTCAGTTCTGGGCTCCCCAGTACAAAAAAGACAGGGACCTCCTAGAACAAGTCCAGTGGAAAGCAACAAAGATGATAAAGGGCCTGGAGCATCTCCCTTATGAGGAGAAGCTGGGTGAACTGGATCTGTTCAGCTTGGAGAAGAGAAGACTGAGAGGGGATCTTATCAATGTTTATAAATATCTGAAGTGCAGGAGTCAAAGGGATGAGGCCAGACTTCTCAGTGGTGTGTGGTGATAGGACAAGGGGCAATGGGCAAAAAACTGGAGCATAGGAAGTTCCACACAAATATGTGTAAGAACTTCTTCACAGTGCGGGTGATGGAGCACTGGAACAGGCTGCCCAGAGAGGTTGTGGAGTCTCCTTCTCTGGAGATATTCAAGACCCATCTGGATGCCTACCTGTGTGACCTGCTGTAAGGAGCCTGCTTTGGCAGGGAGGTTGGACTCAATGATCTCTAGTGATCCCTTCCAACCCCTGCAATTCTGTGATTCTATAGGTGCCATATAGTATGGTGAAAAGCCTTGACTGTGTATGTGCCCTATTGTATTCACTCACTTCGGCTGCTTGAGGTCTTTGCTCAAGGTAATAAAAATAAAGGTCAAGAGTCGTGCTCTTCTGGTGCACTTACATAAAATTTTATTTCTTGTATGTTTTGGTCAATAGTATGGTGGTTAACTGAGCTGAAATATAGTACCCTTATTTAAGCTCCAGGGGGAGGTGTCACATGGCAGCTGAGCTGATACAACTTGTTCCTAGAAGGAGAGCAGCTGCACTGCCCCTGGTGGAAGGGCATAGGCCTTTAGCTGGTTCCCTATCAAAACTTTGTTCTTGCCATCATTGTCCTGTAGAAACCAACAGAAGAAAAATTTTTCCTTGGAGATAATATTATGTAACCGTAACATAGGTCTTCACACTGTAATGATATGAAAATTTTTATCTGATAACTTTATATTATTTTTCCGGAATTACATAAGGGGAAGTGAAGGATAGAGGTGTGAATATGCTTGCCTTAATGAATTTAGAAGCTGGGGCTTTGGGTGGCAGGACAATTTAGCCAGTTGCTTGGCAAGCTATCAGGGTGTTTGTTATTTGGGACAGCTGAGAGAGAAGTACTGCTCCTTTAAACAGCAGTTTTCATCTTAAAAATCTATATACTTATTGTTACTGCTGTGGCTAAGTTGAAACGAATCTCTCTAATGAAGGACAGCAAACCATAGATAGTACGAGAGATCTCTGTCATTAACACTAACCAGAGAATACTACATTTTGTTAATATTGAGATTCGATTTAGAAAATTGTTTTCAGATTCTTCTAGTGCCAGTGTGATTGTAATACAATTGTTGGAACCTTTAAGTTATGCATATTAGCAATTTAGGTTTTGAATACCAAAGCATAACACTGCAAATGAAAATTGAATTTCTCCCTCTCATTCTATTTTTGATCACACTTGCTGTATAAATAATGTTGATAAAAGACAATGCAAATTTGCTCAGGCAATTATCTTTCAGCTTTTATTTTGTATATGGTTGATACTTCTATGTAAAGCTATGCATTTTGTGCCATCTGTGTATATTTGGATCAGGTTCTGATCAAGTGAAATGATTTGCTTGCCAGCTTTGAAGTAAACCTAACACGAATATATTTGTTTATTAATTTTTTCTTTTAGATTCTCCTATACAGTCTTCCAAATGAGGTGTGTATTTGATATTAAGTATACTGTTATTGTGAACATGCCAAGAATATTAGGTTTAGTTATAAATTGAAAGAAAGAAATACACAATAGTAGTATTTCCTCCTATTCTTGCTATATAAACTTTTTTCTCATCTATGCAGGAGGTTGCATCAACAATTTGAAAGCTATAAAGAGCAAGTAAGAAAGATAGGGGAAGAAGCTCGCCGTTACCAGGGAGAGCACAAGGATGATGCTCCAACATGTGGAATCTGTCATAAAACAAAGTTTGCAGATGGTTGTGGCCATTTATGCTCTTATTGCCGGACCAAGTTTTGTGCTCGATGTGGAGGTCGTGTCTCTCTGCGATCAAACAATGTAAGTCTTCTGATGTGTACTCTTAAGAAAAAGCCTCCTTGATGTTGTCACGCTGCAGATTGTTCACCTTAAGTTTGGTTTTTCATGCTTCATTTTACCTAAGTATTTCATTCATCACTTCATTATGAGGTGTGTATAAAGTAGAACAATCTCTTTAATGATTTTGTAGATACTCAGGGTTCACAGAATTAACTAAAAAAAAGAATACATAGTGTATAGTTCTACTGAATGATGGCTTGAAGGAAACTTGTTTTGAAGAGAATGAAAGAAGAAACCCTTTTGTTGAGGTCAATTTCCACATACAGGTTTTTTTATTGAACCCCTTTCATTTTAGATTTCTTCTTTACAGAGCTTTTGGTATACATACAGATTTCTCTTTCATAAAATCAGTCTACTTTTTGGTTAGGAAAAAAACAGTCTTTCTTACCACAAAGAGTGTTACGTGATTTTATTTAAAATTTATTTTAGAAGTGAAACTATAGATTAATCTGCATTAAGTATCCTACTTTCAGACAGGTGAGATAAATCTTCCTGTGTGAGGTGCAGTAACTCCTCACAAAAATGAAGCATTTCCCAAACTGCCCTGTTTGGTCAGCCCCCTATAAAGAACTGGCCAGTCACCTGTTTGTGACTAGTAGGATCAGTATTTGGAAGTCCACTGTCCAGTGATTGTCTTCAGCTGATAGTCTGGTGTGTTTCAGAACATTGAACAGATACTTTTACTGCATTACATGCTTTTGTTGACTATCATGAGATGACGACTTTCAAATATGACTTTTAAGATGCCAATTTTTTGCAGATGAAATTCACCTCTGCATCAATGCAAATTCAGTTAAAAGTGATTATCACTTCTGTGGCAGATAAACATGTTCACAGGAGAATAATTTATGGCCTTTTCACTTTCTTTGAGCTAAAACTCGATAAGGGCTTCTGAAATTAGATGTAAAGAAACAAACAAAAACTTCTTAGAAAAATAGCCATTTCATCATTATTTTGGATGTTGTCCACAGCTCTTTTGTACCTGTGAGTAGAGTAAATTCAATTCACTTTCAGAAGAAATGATGTCCGTGTGTTGGGCAAAAATTTTGATACATTCGTATTTTAAGATAAATGGAAGCATTATTTTGTATCACCTGCAGGTGGTATCACTAGAGCAAGTCTGTGAAAATATAGTTTACTTTAATGTGTTAGGTTATACTATTAATTGAAGTACATATTAAAGGAGTTTATGTTTACGCAGAAAGAAACAGAATATACATTGTTTTTCACCTACTGTTTCAAGTCACAGAAATGGAAACTGTGGAAGTTTCCATTTGTTTGTAATTTGTCTTTGCTTTGTTAGTTTCTTCATGGTTCTGTGGGCTATGGGGGGAAGACCATGTTTTCTACACATGCAGTAGTGTGACATTTTTATTTAAAGCTTTTTTGTTTTGTTTTATGTTTTTAGCTCTTTGTAAAGAGTTATTAGAATTGCATTTCTTTGAAATCTGCCTATTAATACTTGCCTATTTTATTCTTTTTCTCTTCTTTTTTCTTTCTTTCTTTTTTTTTTTTCTGCTTCCTTGGATGCTTTCCCAAAGGAGGACAAAGTGGTTAGAATCCATGCTTTTTATCATTTATTATTGTAATGTTGTTAGTTAACTGGGAAACATATTAATGTAAAAAAGACTGAACTGAAATTTTAAAATGATCAAAAGGGGAGGGGGGAAGAGCAGAAAACCGAACAACCAGGCCCCTCCCATCCTCTAGCTGAACAAACCCTTCAAAGATAGCTCAGCAAGGAAACCCAAGGCAGTTGATTTACATTAGGACAATGTAAGAAATTAACTAGAAATTGAGGATTATTAATAGGCTCAAAAGTAGAGGAAGTAATAAAATATATCAACTTTTTATTTTGTAAATGTTTTTTGTTAACAATTTGACTTTTTGCATGCAAGATTTTTCCATCAGCTTTGGGAAATGTAAAGCAGTAATTAAGATGTAATTTTTTATTGACTGATATAGTTTGCTGTGTTTCACTTCTGGCTGCAGCAAAAATGCACAGAATTCTTGTAAAATCATCTTTCTGGTATTACATTTGAAGTAAATGTAGGCTTTTGAAGTATATGTAGGCTTTGCCTAGGCAAAGCATAATTTATCCTTTTGAAAACGTACATAGACATAGTGAGCAAGATGGAGTGAATCTTTTGAGACTGTGCAGTTACCGTTTCACAAAACTCTAAAGCTTCTTTGGAATCCAATAGTGGTGTATTCATTATTAGTGCCCATGCACAGTGGAAGGGCTGGCAGTATGTGAGCAGGGTCCTGCGTGCTCACTGACACCTCTTTTCAGGTGGGGCTGGAGAGCATGTTCCAGACTTCAACTTGGATACTTAGTAGTGGGAATTACCCTGACACTTTGGCTGAAATCAAGATGAAGTGATTACAGTCCAACACTGGTTTTGACTTGTGGGTGATGATGCTATCCCTGCACTGTGAAGGGGCTGTGTGCCACAATGTACATCACAGCATAGCTATAAGCTGCAATTACTGCTGCACAACACCTATAGAGAATGACTTCTATTGTCCCTTCATATTGTACTGTTTTTTGTTTTTTCAATAGGCGGTTGTATTCAGGGAACACAATTATTTTTTGATGACTATGAAACATAACTTGATACACCTTCAATCTACTGTTTAATGTGCGGTTCTCTGAACAAAGTGCTGAAATAATTCAGGACTTTGCCGTTCTAATAACCTAAGGATTAGATTAGGATAGTACAAGAAGTTTCATCTCAATACTGATTTGTTATGAAGCAGTGTATCATTGACGAATCCACTGGGGTGCACTAAAAGAATGCATGTGCACTTGCAACAAGAACCAGCAAAGCTCTTAAATGCTGAAAGGGCCTCTTCAGCACAGTGTAGCCACCTAGATTTTGGAGAGCTATCCAGTTGAACTTTTCCTGACCTGCTTATATGATTGAGAAGTCCTTCACACCTCAGTTTTGAACAAAATCTTTGCTAGATAGTCACAACTGTGATAGTGTGCACATGCGGTAGAGATAGTGTCTCTGATGAGCTGACCGCTTAGGTGTCTGTTTTTGAATAATCTCATTTGGGATCCACTTCACTACACTAAAGTGCCCTGAAGAAATATATGCTGAAGACATACTTGACTTCACCTGCATCGTCCAAACTTCTGTTAAAGATACCTTTGTTTGCACCTGCCTTGCTGCAGGTTGTGCTATGTTGAGCTCCAATATTCCACATGCCAAGAAAATGCTGTAGTGATACACAAGCAAATGTCCTTTTAACCTTGTGATGAAGATGAACCACTTTCCTGTAACAGCTGAAAAGTTGCGGTAGTCAGAGGAAGAATATCTAATAATTAGACCTAATTGTGTGAGGAACATGGAAACCTTTTTTTTTATGAAGTACAACTGCTTTAACCGTGTCTGTCTCTGAAAGGTAATTGACCATGTGGTGTGAATTAATTTAAAAATATGACTACATACCTAATAATAATGTCTTTTATAATCGGGGTGATTTGTATAATTTATACAGAGCAACACCAGAAAAATATAGTTTATTATTTTCAATGGCTCAGCATTCCTGACTAGTCTACATACAGTGACAATCCCCTTTTTAATCTAGTGAGTTTAATGCTGGTAAAGACTTTTTCAAGATGTTTAGATGAGCCTTGTTCTCTCCATGTGAATTTTTACCACTGTGAATTATATTAACATTAAAACATGTGCACTGAGTTCCTACAAGTTAAGAGTTCATCACTTGGAAAGGATGGTGAAATGTGTATAATCAGGAAAAATCAAGTATGGTCTTAGATTCCAGGTATTTCCTCTAGTGCTGGGGATTAAACCACCATCTGCAGTTCTAAAGAAGCCTCTCCTGGGATGTCGCGTACCATGTGTCACCCATCTCTGATAAATTCAAGCAGCAGCAGGCACAAAGTCGTGCAGAGGATGATCAAAGAAATGTAGAATTCATCATATGAAAGAAGACTAGAGAGATCAGAGAGAAAAAAGAGAGAAATTGTAGTTAATACCTAGAAGTACAGCATTTTAACAGTAAGATCAACCTTTAAGCTAAGGGACAGTGAGTATTTATGACCAAATGGATGTAACTTGTCCGTACATGCTTTTGGCTTGGAAAGAGATTTTCACAATCACTAGAGTGAAGCTTTGGGAAAATCTTCAATTTATCGGAAGGAAAAATAACCCAATAAAATTGTAAAGTTTGAATTTGGTAAGTTTAAGAAAGAATTAATGTTGTCACTTTTGAATTTAGGGTACCTAAGAGGTCCCATGCAGCTGTCACTTTTAGCTAAGATACTTTTAAAATAAATTACGGGTGACATCATTCTTCATGGGAAGACTTTGAAGCAGTTCTTTACCTTTTCAAGTAAATACCAAATATATTTCAAGGACTTTCAAAAATATATAGCAGAACTTAATATATTGTCTCCCTCTTTAGAACAGAATAGAACATCCCGAAGCATTAATCCTTTGTAGTGGGAGTTAGCTGGCATCCTAGGCTTATGGGAATTCAGTGACTCTATTGCACTCACAAAATTAATTGGCAATAACTGGTACATTCTATTGGCTAATGAGACACATACCTTTCAGTGATTCTTATTCTAATACGTTGAAGTGCATTAGCAAGTATGTATCTTAAGCTCTTCCATGTCCTTCAAGCGTGGCTAACTCTTCGTACTTCTGAGCTGAGTCTGCTGCCTCTTCATGTGGTTGCAGGCAGGCCATATTTGATGGGCACATTGTCAGATAGGGGGACTGTTATCTAGTTTCTTTTTTAAACCAGGCTTACATACAGTCATACAGTTGTGCAGTGAGAGTATTCACTGTGCTGATGATGTTAGTAACAATATCTGTGGTGCCTGGGTTTGCTAAAAACTATTGGCAGTTGTATGGCATACAGGAAAAATACAAGTGTTTTTCTTTACCTTAGTATTCTAAAATACTGTTATGCTATGGCAGCCTGTCTCACCACATGCGCTGAAAATGTGTGTGCTTTTTAAGAAAGCAGAATATTAGTAAGAGGATTTTTGAAGGAAGTAATTTAGGTGCTCAGTGAAAATCTGGCTGGACCGACCTTTTCTGATTTGATGGACCACTTTCTAGGTTTTGTTGGTTCCTTAGAGTGTCAGCACTTTGGCTATGGATTTTGGCATTTTAATTGCCAAAATAGTGGTGGGTTTGTTAATGCACTTGTTTCCATTGTATTTACTCTTCCGTCTGATGTAAGTTACCACCAAGTGTAGGACAGTGGAGAAGCAACAAAATACCTGGGTAGCATTTCTCTGCCGTTTTGGCTCCATTCCCCCAACATCCCTGCTACCACTGCTCGTTCTTTTCTTTACTGCAGTTGTACCAGAGCATTGTATAGGAAAAGCCACCTGAAAATAGAACCATCTTTGCACCCCTCCGGTAATAGTTTTTTCCTAATACTTGCTTGTGCAATGCAGAAAGGCACCTTTCCTTTTAGACAGCTGATACATGAAGTTGTACAGCTCTGTTTCTTTCTGTAAGCATAGGATACAAAAGTAGCCTTGAATAACCCAATATAGTTTCTTCAAACCAAAACTGAAGTATTTTGTGAGGTGCCATGGGTGTTTTGAACTAACTGAAATTTGTACAGCGTAAACAGAATTAGGTGGAAGTCCAAAATGTCAGCGTAAGCTGCATGTTTATCCTTAGCAATCTACCATTCTACAGACTTCATTCAGACTGTGATTTTTGATCTACTTTAAAGTGAAAAGAATTTGGAGCACATGCTGAAAAATAGATTTGTTACCCTATTTCCTTGTTTCCCAAAAACATTAGTTGTGCAATTTGCTTTGTTATTCTCCTGTTTATATATGTAATGAATGACTGGGAGGAAGCCAGGATGTAAAATACATTATGGATAGGTATATGAGAACCGATTTAACTGAACTTAGGAGTATGTGACTGCAGAATGTTGATTATCAGTGCTATGAAATACTAGAGATTTACATTTCAAATCTAGGTTGCACTGAAATTATGCTCATTTTAGTATAATGTCAGTGATCTACACTCTGAAAGACAGACAACTTGGAAACAATTTCATAATTGTGTGTCAGGTGTTTTTACAGGGTGTTGATCGTTTGGTTCCTTTGAAGTATGTTTAAAAGCTGCTTACATAATGGCTTGCTAATTTACATCTTAACAACTTGAATGCCTATGCCGTGCAATTCAGCTGTGTGCTGATGGCTTTAACAGAAGTTGTTATGTTGTCAGAACAAAATATTTGGATTGTCAGAAATGTTTTTACATTTCCTTTCATGAAACTGCTATGCCAAATTGTCCATTAAGAGGATAATTTATGTAAGTTCTGACTAATACAGATGTAGCACTATAAAAGTTACATCAGAAGGAGGTAAAATTACATAACAAATTGAAAAGCGATAGTTGATAAATTCTAACTCTGTATCATCCAGCATAATTTGTTTCCTAAAAGATTTGGGACGGGTATGCATCACAGAAGAATCATTGCTTTTCAGTAATCACTGAAACTGCTGCTTTCAGTAGATAAAACAAGAACTGAAGAGAAAAAAAAGTCCTTCAGTAAGTTGAGGAATTTTGCCTCAAGTAAAATGCAGTGCCCTTTCCTTCTTTCTGCTAGGTTATTTTACTGTCAAACAAAAAGTTACTTTTTTTTTTTTTTTTAAATAAATCCTTAAAATGAGCTTGTTCTTCACCAGGTATGCTGAAGCAATCGTGTTGAACTTATTTTGATTGGTTTTTCAGTGTCTGGGTAGCAAAAATGATTGCTTACTTCTTGTATATAGTAGAAAAAAACCAAGCAGGCTCATGCTCTGAAAGCTTATTCATAAATGCTTTGACTTTAGAAGAGTCATTGGACAGCTATTGTTTTTTCTTATAGCTTGAATTCAATATTGAATCAATAACTACTCTCTTATACTCATTGCCATATCCAGACTCTGTTTACCTGTTAGCCAAACATTTAAGCACTCTACTTTTCTGCAGCTGGTGGCCAAGAAAACATATTGCTGATGTAATCTCATTTCTTAACCCTTCCTAAAGGGTTGCTGAATCTTTTATTGCTGTTTTTGCTGTCAGCATGCAAGCTAGACCACAGGGTGATTGGTGGAGACCCTACTTAAGCGATACAGGAAACTATGTAGCGAAATGGAGCCTAAATTAAAAAATAACAAAACCCACACTTTTAATTTCCTTCATTGTTGTTACCTAACATGTTTGTAATATCTGTGTTTTACATAGTGCTTTCAGTCCAAAAAGAGAATACTTTTTTTCCCAGGCTGATGCTATTTCCCAGGTGTCTGTTATTTAATACTAGTAAGGGGTTAAGAGAACACTTTTTCTGGTATATATTCTTAAAGATTAATAAAATTAAAAAATATGATAGTATATGCCTCTCTTTTTGAATGCTTTTCCATAAGGATTTTAAATTCCTCACTCTGGGAGTAAAATAAGATTTTGTTCTTGATTTCTTTTTGTGCGTCAGGACGTCTTGTCCTTTTTGTTACATTACTGAGTAATAAACATTGTTGACTGTGGTCTTGCACCTCTTGAACCAAGAAATTTCTAAGGTTTTAGGGAAAGATGACATTAGGGATTTGAGAAATAATTCTATTTCAGAATATACTATAATATAGAAATATATTCACTTTTCTGTCAATAAAATGTAATGTATCTATTTCCTAAATAAAAATCCTAAATAAGGAAGTGGCTGAAGGTTTTATGTAAAGGCAAATATTTTTAGTTAATTAGATTCAACTGCAGATACATGCTCAGAAGAAGGGGAAACAAGTTTTAGTAATTGACATCTGAGATGAGGTTTCTTGTGTGTGTTGTGCGTTAAGAAAGAGAATGAAAGAAGCAGAAAATGTCAACAGTGAAACACAATATGAAGAAGTCGCAAGAAGGGACTGTTTCTATTTGATGTGTTCACATACCTTAAAATAAACATTACTACTCTAAAAACTGTAACTTTATAGTAAATTCTGATCTCTATCTATTCAATGCGCTGCAGTTTTGAAGATGATCAAGTATGACCGTATAGATTTGATGTGATGTGATAATGAACACGTATCTGGTCTAATGTAAAAGAAAACTACATGGTTTAAAGTGGACACAATTCTGATCATTCTTTATCTGTCAAAATCTATGTATAATTTCATCAAATTGGGACAGAAGAATCAGCCAAAAATATTGCAAAAATGATGTGTACATATGCATGAAATCAATTTCCTTTTACATTTCATTGCATCTAGTTATTAATTGTGTCAGATTGAAAACGTTAACAGCATTTGATCCCCCTTTTTCTTGTGATTGTGCCATCAAAAAGATTTGCTGGTAGGTATATTAATAAAATTAACACATGAAATTACAATTCTAACTTTAAATAGGGCATTTCTTCTTTAATGGGTGATTTCCTGGGCTAGGAACATTTTAGAAACAAATTGTTATTGCTAACTTATTATTAAGACTCAGTAAATTTTGAGACTTACTCTTAAAATAAATATTTAAGGGTTGTATAGTCAATATTTTGGGCTTATGTCTCATACTTCAGTATTTGGGAATAAGACTGGACAGCTGATGATAGGATACCTGTGTAGATGGTTTTGAACTTCAGAATAATAAGGTTAATTATTTGGGAATATGGCCAGCCCACTTGGTTCTTCTGCAGTGCGTTTAGCCTACTGAGGGTCTCTACTGTTGGAGATGATCACCGTGTTTAGCTTAGCCTTAGAGTGTACTGATTTCTGCTTTATGAGAATGATATAGGATCATTTTCAAAGCACTGGCACCCAAGGAGCCTGTTTCTAGCTCCTCCAGTTTGCTCACTTCAGTACGTTTCCATGTCAACAGAAAGCAAAACTCAGCCTTAAATCCATGCAAAAACAGTGTATAGAAAGCTGCAGTCTCAACTGAGAGTTCACCATACTTATTTGGAACTGTTATTGCTTCCTTTCAGCATGTTTTGCACTTTAATTGTCTGAATTTTCCCCAATGTACTACTTTTTCAAGTCCTTTAGCTCTTGTATGAATTTCTGTAAATGTTTCTGTAAATTTCTATAAAATTTCTGTAAATTGTTACCTTTCGATAACAAGGCAAAACCGGTCTCATTAGTATTAATATGGCTATTAGCTTTCTGGCATCTCATACTCCAAAATTGCTGTGCCTTTTTCACAGCCACATCAAACTTGCAGTCATTATTATTTCTGAATTTAGTTTGCTAGATTGCACGTCAAACTAAGCAAACAATGCCTTTTGTAAAATATTGTGCTTTTACTGTGCTTCTGTTATCTTAATTTCTGTAACAGAATGATGTGTTAGTTGTCAACAGTGCAGGAATGGTTGATACCAGAGATTTCTGAAACACTGTGCACTTTATCTAATAAATAGAACATTGTTTTCTCTCTGTTATGGAATACAGAGCTAAGGAGGTAATGCACTATGATTAAAAAAAAAATATGTGGGGAAAGTGTTCATAACATTTACTTTAAAATCAAAAGTATTAAAATATGTTTTCATGTAACATTTAACTGTCTCAGTTGTGCTGTAGGTAATGTTTTTTTCATACTGAATCTCAGTCTGTGGAGACATCATTTTGGAGTATAAGAACCCGGAGTTGAGAATACAGAGGTGGCTAATCCAAAGATTGCAAGTTGTGAAGCATATAAGTAACTTTAATTGGCCCACATCTAGCTTCTCTGAAATCTGGCTTGTGTGTATTTAATAAGTTCATTTTGTCAGATCGATTGACAATTCTTTGAAATTAGTCGTCAGAGTACAATGTGGAAGCCAGTGTGTTCTTGCTGAGCAAGAACAGGGTGAGCCCATGCTTGCTTTCCCACTGTGCATTTGTCCAGTGATTCTAGTCACTGGCAATTAATCCATGTTGTCCAGTGCTTTGGAAAGAGAAATTGAATAAAAGTGCCTTTATTACCATTAAGAAAAACCTGACGTGTGCATGCTTGTGCTTTGTGAGCTTACTAGTATATTTACGCAGCCTTTGTTCATGTCTGGGGCAGCCTGTTGGTCAAGGAGACTTTTGACAGTCAGAATCCTTGATATTCACAGTACTCAGCAATTTCCTGAACGCTTCACATAAATGTACCCTGAATTCACACGCATTTATAAATGCATGTCGGCCACACATGCAAAATGCCATCTAGTGGCAAACCAGGGAAGATTGGTTTGGTATTCTATCACTCCCAGCTTCAGCTGGGGTGGGGACAAGAAATTGGGCAATGTAAATCTGTGTGGAGATTGAGTGTACCCAGGTGAGGTGGAGCTGACAGCATGTCCCAGAGAGGTCTCAGCATAGTTAGAAAATGAGGAGATGCAACCAAGGTGTGGGAACAGGAAAAGACTGTACTCGAGTCTGTGCAGAAGTGATTTTACGGAAACTGAATTCTGGGATTCTTTTGTCATCCCAGAAACAGACAGATACTATTTAAAAAGAGATCTAGTTGTGAAGAAATATTTGAAAAGATTATGACCTATTAAGCATTATGAGAAACTGACAAATAGCAGAAAAATTTTCCAGAGAACAAAGTAATTATGAGGACTAGATGTAATCTCTGCTCCCCTGCTCTCTCTTTCTGTTTTTTATTATAAATAACCTTAATCCTCATCCAGGATTAAAATTCAGTGTATTTTTAGCCTTGCTATGTCCTAGATACTTCCATCTATGTTTTTATATCTTTTATACCTTTTGTATTCTGGAGCATTTTATGATTTTACTTAACAGATGGATGCTTCCATCTGTGTATCTTCAGTACTGCAACTAGTGAGGGTTTGTGATAGCTTGTCATAGATATACCTGAGATACATGGTTATATTAAATATAGTATATGAGCTTGAGGAGAGTACAGTATATGTCAAGCAGGCACCATTACTGAGAAAATTTCTGCAATATTGTGAAGAGTTCTAGGGTCCGTTATTACTGAATCTGCTCTGAATCTTTCCCTAGCTGTCTGAACTGTATCAGCTGAAGTTTCTGCTTCTACTCCCATATTTGATACTGCAGAGCTGCATGCCCCAGGATGAAGGTGGATCTTGGGTAATTCTGGTGTCATGTCTGATGGCTCCATTTCATATTTTGGAAACATTAAGGCATTACAGGTAGAACTAAATGCCAGTGTTGAATCCCATTAGAGACAGGATTCTTATGTATCTACTCCTTACCAGGAACTGCCATCCTTCAGCAAAAAAATCAGCTCCATTATGGATTTTCCACAGGCCAGTGCCTGTTAGCAGAACCTGCTCTGACCCACTCCTCTCCCTGGGCTGTGGGGGAACCGGGGCTTTGGTGTCTGGTGCATCTGCTCCCCCTTCATCTCCTCTGTCCTTGGGGTTGTTTCTCACCCCCTTTCCTCATTCCTTACTTCCACGTGGTGTTCTGTGCTTTCTTAAGTATGTTTTCCCAGAGGTGGCCCCAGCTGGGCCTCCTTGGCCCAGTGCAGCTGCACGCATCCCTAGAAGTGCTAAAGGAGCCTGAGAGAGACCATTCCATGTCCCTTTCAGTCCTTGTACTATCTTCTCTTTCTTAGCCATTTCTTTCTGTCACTCTGACTGTCAGGGGATCAACTAACCATGTACTGCTCAACTAGTTTCTTTTCTTTGATTGTAAATACCTATAGTTACAGCTCTCTTCATTGAACTTGCTGGATTTAATGCTTTGGTTTAATGCATGAAGTAGTAGCTTGTTTCCAATGTAAAGCACGTAGATTTTTGGAACTGTTCTTTGAAAGGTTTTCCTTTTTTTTTTTTTCCTTTTTTCTCCTTTTTTTTTTGTTCCCCTTTTCTCAAGGGAGATGATCCTTTATACATACAGTTTGTCAACATCGCTATTAACTTGCTTTCATTTTTCGTTTTGTTCTCAACTTATTATTACCGGCAAATTTCTAAACTATGTTATCAAAGTTTTGAGTCATGCTTGCTACTGACTTTTTCTGTTGTAAGTGGGTGTATTATTGTGTATTTTGTACTTCCGCTACACTTAGCACCCCACTACTATGTTATATCTTATTTAATAAATCAGAATGATGCAAAGCCACTTTGTAGCTACCAAGTGGATGTAGAGAAGTTAAATGGTAGATCAAAACCAGCATAAAATGATTGTCTTTCTGTTTTAGTCTTACAAGGGTCAGATTTGGATATTCACCTGTTTTTACAATTGCTTTTAAAAGCCATTCTTTGAGGAACACTAAATTATGGCAAGAACAACTTCCTGATGTGCAACTTATATTGCTTGTAATCTGAATGTTCTGGCTGTTTTCTCAACTCCTATTGCATCCTGTACTCTCTACCATTTCTTTTAGTTAGGCTTTGAATTTGTTTGATAGCAATTTGCATTTTGTGTTTTATTTTAGAGCTGTTCATAGGTCACTAAGAATGCAATTTTCTTTGGCTATGTCTATGTTACAAATGTAGATACTATGATGTTTTTGGATTGATAAGATCGCCTTTTCCCCTTTCCTCCCTTCTTGGTTTTATTTTATTGTGTATAACTTGCCCAGCTTATACTGTTTCTTAGCAGTTTATCTTTCTGAATAGCTGAAAGGTATGTATTCTTCTAATCTTTTTTCCTTCTTTGCGTGAGAGCTCTCCGGATGGCTAACCTTAGCTGCCTATTAATTGCCTTTTCTAGTTCAAATATTACACAGTATTGCATGTAGTGATAGGATGAGGGGTAATAGGTACAAACTGGAGGAGGGTAGATTTACAATGGATTGTCCAGAGAAGTTGTGAATGCCCCATCCCTGGAAGTGTTCAAGGCCAGGCTGGATGGGGCTTTGAGCAACCTGGTCTAGTGGGAGGTGTCCTTGCCCATAGCAGGGGGCTTGGAACAAGGTGATTTCTAAGGTCTGTTCCAACTTCAACCATTCTATGATTCTATGATTAAACCAAGTGCAATTAATTGACTATTCATGTGCTTCAAACAAGTAAAGAGTGCAATATTCAATATTAATTTAGTATACAGCAACTTTCAGCCTTCTATTTGAGATGACTAAGTATAATAAATGTTGTAAATGTTTCAAAAAGAAAACTTTCTTCTACTTGCAGATCAGGTGGCATGGCATAGCCTCAGCAACTTTTTCAAGCAAGCTGGTTAAATCCCTATATAAAATAATACTTCTAATGAAGGATAAGTAAATACATGCAGAATTAGAAACTGAAATAAAAAGTAATTTGTCTTGATTTGCTTTGAAAAATAGCTATTATAATCATACAAAAAAGCCTTGGTACAGTAGTGTGACTTATGGAGAGTTTGATGTTGAGTGAAGATCTTAAATATTTCAGCTGTGTTACTTTCTGCAAGTAGTAAATGCTTATAAAGCTAGCAATACTTGTACCACAAAAGTTTTTATGGATAAAAAATGTGGCTTTTTTAAGTGTTTGAAACCAGAATAGTTTTTACTTCCTTGAAACAAGCAGGACAGGAGTAAAAAAAAAAAAAAAAAAGGAAAAAAAAAAAAAAGAGGAAAAAACCCCACCAACCAACCCTGAAGCATTTACAAATAAAAGATAGCAATGCCATGTGGTTGTTACAAAAGCTAGTGGGTATGCTTTGTTTCCATTTAGAGATTCAGTTTCTCACATTCAATCTGCCTTTATTTTCAGCTGTGTACTAAGAGTCCTAGGAAACTTATTTGTTATGTGGTTTGTCATAGTGCATGTGTATATAGTTTTGTTGGTGTTATAGACTGATTTTGTCTGAATAAATAATAAAGCTTCCCTAAGAGTGTTTTCCTTAAAAGAGAAAGATAACCCTAAATCCCCAAATATATTCCTTCTTTCTGATCTTTAAAACCAAAACACATATATTTGAAAAAACTCAAGTGTGAACATTTTAAGATCAATCAAAATCCCAATGTAAGTCTGGGGAAAGGAAGGATAATTTCCTCTGAAATAAATTTTATATGCCTGTGCATTATCTCTGTTCCAAATGAAATAACCTTTGGTATGTGACAAGACAACTCCATTTTGTTGCTTCTCCAGCACTGTTGTTAATTCCTCATATTTGTCCCACTTTCTCCCTATTTCCTCTCTCTGAATTTTTTTCCTTCTGTTTGTTGTTGCCTCTGTAATTTTTTTCTTCACCCAACTTTGATCCTTTCTATCTATTTGTTCCTGTCCTCTTGGATTTTCATTTTTCTAAGCCACCTCATCCCACAAGTCTTCCCTTCTAAGACTATTCTCTTGACTGGCGACAATTAGGAGCTGAAGTGGTTAAGTCAAAGTTATTAAAGACTACAGGACCAGAAGAGTCTGGCCTCCAGTAAACCAGATGTATTTAAGCTGGGATAAACCAATGGTTTAGTATAATCTCGTAAAAGTTATGGAGACAATCAGAGTAGAACAGGGCTGACCTTTTTAATGTATACTCTACTGATCCAATTAAGAAATTCATTGTAGAGTTAAAATTAATTATAAAATAATACTAAAGCAATACTAGTGAATGATTAAAGATGTGTTTTAGAAGCAATAAATATTACTGGAATAAAATCTTTTAGAAAAATCTGCATAAAAATTATGACTACGATGAGGATGAAATTGATTTGTCTGTTACATCTGTTTTGAATTTAAATAACTAAAGTTGTTTCATTTGGCTGGGATGACTCTGGTGGCTATGTTACATAATCCAAATAAATAAAAGTTCACAGATGGATTCCTGAGATCATGACTGGGTTAAATCAAAACTGAAAGGAATGGTACTATACACAGAGAGATTATTGGATGGGTTGGTCAAAATGATCTTCTCAGTTTGAAAAATGGTCAGGCCTCTTGGATGCAGCAAAAGGCGGGTGTATCTGAAAGTTATTTTTTATTCAGGTGTACCCCATGATCAGAAATACTCTCACTTCCTACAAACCTTGTGGCTGTGTTTAGTGTTCACCTGCATCAAATACAGTTGAATACTGAACATGAAATACAGCTAACATCTGTATGCAGGAAAGGTGATCCAACCTTAGGCAGCAGTAGATGGATCCCACCAGCTCTGGAAGCTGTTGCTATGGAAAGGCTACCTTCTGCAAAGCATGGGCTAAAGAAGTTCTCTCTTTGACTGCCCAAATGGTTCTCTTTCCCTTATATAGGTACAAGTGCCTTGGAAACTAGCATTTAAGAGGGATCTAGCAAGGCATTAAATTTCTGCACAGAAACCTGGGACACATAAATTAGTTGCCTGACTGAAAAGACTGCTTGATTCTGTTGAACATATAGTTATGTTTGAACTGGGTATGTGAGCACAAAAGGTTTTCACTGATGTATAAATGTGGATTGAGGACTCATTGTCCCTGTATTTGTACCACCATGCAGTGCACTTCTCTATTTCTGTTGCTAAAGGGGCAGGGTATCATTAACTGTTGCTTCTCCCACCATACCCTTAAGTCATCACTACACTATATGTCTTCTATTTGTTTAGGAAACACAAAGCCTCATTAGATATCTGAATACACAGGTAAGTGCAGAAGATCAGAATGATTGTCTAATCATCTAGCTAAGTTCTGATCTCAGTTTTAAAACCTGTTTTTGTAACAGTAGCTACATCAAATACTGAAATATCATTACTGGAATGTTCTGCACTGCTTTACATCATCTTACCTTACTGAAACTCTCCTATTCCCCTTTGTAATCTGCCAGTGGTATTGTAAATTCAGGACAATAACCTTCTGGAATTGATACCAGTGATGATTTAGATTGGTTTAAGAATGTATGATATTCTTATGCTGGCACAAAACTCCTATTGCATTTTCCTGCCCCGTTTTCCGTATCCTTGTCTTCTGAATCTTCCATATTCAAACTCACAGTTGTTTATCCCTTTCTCAGTCACTCTGTAGTGTTTACTATCCTAAAAATCAACAGTTTTCCTTACCAAAAATACATTCCTTTTCCCCTTTTTAAAAAAATATCTTAGATATCCACTCAAATTTGTTGTAGAACACTGATATTCTCTCTTCCCCTTCCTCAAATCTTCCATCCCAGATTTACTGAGATTCCCTTGTGCTCGAGCTTGGTAGCACAGATAGCACAGACTTAACCAACTTAGCCTCAGACTCTGCACCTGGAGCAAGAGGTGGGAGAATTAAGAGAAAGGACCATGGACATCCCAGAAGGTAGGATCAACAGAGATGAAATGTGAAAAACCCCAAAACCCGAAACTTTGTCATTCTTACAGTAAGGCTGCAAAATAACGTGTTGAGACAACTCATATGGTATGCTGTGGTTTCTCAGGATAGTCCAATATCTATTTCAAAAGTGGTAGTCAGGTTGTTGATCTTTGTAAGATAGAATGTTGCACAAAAAAGTGTATGTTTGTTTTAAAGTAGCTGTTATGGACATAGGAGGAGCTTTAGTGATGATAACAAAGCGGGAAAAATATTCCTTCTGTATTATAAGCATCCAGTGCATTTACCTACATATCATAAATATGAAGCTTAATTGTATGAAGAAAGCTGAAACCTTAAGTATGAGTCTGGGGTAGATTGTGAATCATGAATGTGTTTGTTGTGTAGGACATAAGCCTACTTTGTGCTGTGTCGAAGCCCTTACTGGGCAGTACTATTGCAAAATACCCATTTATAAGTAGGTACCGTATGATACTTAACATCCCCCAAGTTCTGTGTAGATATATTTCCACCATGATGATTTTTTTGAAATTTGAGAATTGAATATGAATAATACAAAAATAATGTATGATTATTTAATACGATTTTTACTTTTTCACTAAAAATACGCTTGCTTAAAAAATGTTAAAGCATGAAGGATCAAGCTGGTGGATGTCTGCCATCATTTCATGTATTCAAACTTACATTTCCAGGCTTATCTGGATTGTGTTTGGTACTGTATCTGTATGTGATATCAAGAAGTATCTGTAACAGATCAATCAGGGACAATTTCACATCTTTCTTTGCTCTCGGTGTCAGAACCGAGTAATGAGGCCACTGGCTGTCCCTGGTGCAGGAGGAAGCTTACCTTGTTGCCACCTTCTACCTCTCTGAATCGAATGCACGTTAGAGGCATGATTTCACAGCCTGGTTGTAAGACTCTGACAAATTTATTCTAGGTTTCTTGTGGAACTGGGCGTATGGGAGGTCTAGGCAAAACTCAGCAGCCAATGTCCCAGCACAGGATTTGGTGGGGAGCAGAAGGGAAATTCTGTGTCAGTAGAGCTGATAGTCATCCAGCTCAATCCTCTGCAAGGCAGCATGTAGAAAGGCACTCAAAGTGGTCACAGAAAGCCTCTGTCAGGTGGCACAGCAGAGATCGTTACAGTGAGATTATCCTGCAGTATGTCAAAAATTTGCTGCTGCTCCTCTCAACCAGAATGGTTTTGGGCATTTGTTTGAACTGACAGATCTGAATGCACTGCACAAGCTCCCTTATGTTCCCTAGGCAGATAGTTACTGTCATGTCATCTGTAAAAATCGTTATCCTAGTGTAGTTGTCACTCTGCTTGTGTATTTAACTCATGAAGTACTCCCACTGGGAATACTCCTGGGTTGCCAGCCATCCTCTGTTGCCTTCTATCCCTATTTTCATAGCCAGTAATTATCCTCTTGTTCCTCACAGCTCCTTGATTTCTACATTGTGTCTGCATAGCTCTCTGTTACTCTCAGTCCCACTGTCTCCTCCTGTGGATCCAAGCAGTCTCTGCAAATTTTGCTCATCTGTCTCCATTGTTCTTTACTCTGAATTGTCTCTGCAGTCAGAGGTGCTCAGAATAGATCTCCTAGCCATCCCATGCTGGTAGCTGTCAAGGCTAATATGTTCTTCTGAGTAACTCAATAGTGACATCCATTTCACAAGTTGGGAAGCTCCATTGCAGATTTTAGATAGAGACTCTTGAATCTGAAGGGAACAAGTTCAGCTGTTTAGACCTTTAACACAGAGTAAAGAAACTTAACCTTTGAAATCTCTAGAGATGCATATGTATGAGATAAATGTAAGACAAATTGGTTCTCAGTAACTCATACTGAAAGCTTTCAAACACTCAGTCCAGCATTTTGTGGTGGTAATCTTAAGCTCTTGGGTAGATGAGGGAAGTAGCTGTGTTTATAGACTGTCATATGCTACTGGAAGAAAATAAGTCAGTTTATTCACTTTAGTGGGCTTTGCATCAACCCTGGTGCAGGTACAGTGCTTCTCTAACCCAGAACTTTTCAGAATTTATGCACTGTTTCCTTTAAGGCAGAAACCTATGTACATTCTGAGGCAAAAGAGAGGCAGGCATTCTCGCAGTGAAGTACTGCATGCATAGTCATAGTTAACACAGAACCACAGTGTGACAATATTTAAATTTCTCAGTGGTTTACTTCCTGAAGAATCACTGAATGGTTGATGCTGGAAGAGACCTCGAGTTCCTCTAGTCTAAATCCTTTCTCAGAGCAGAATCAAGCAGATGAGGTTTCCAGGGCCAATGAACTGATGGGTTTTGAATGTCTGCAAAGATGGAGAGTCTGTAATATTGTGTTTAAGTTTCTTTCAGCTTGAGGATATAAAATGAAAATTGAGTTCATGCCCATCAAGTCACTTATGACCTCAATCAGTTGACCTACTTCCAAGTTCCTTCCAAAGTTTTTTGACTTCAGGAATTCTACTCTGCAGTTTGGCTGTGTTTCTATTTTGACTAACCTTCTTTATAACTTCTCTACTTCTACACCTTTCCAAATTCTTTTGTCATAAATTATACTCCATTCAGTACTAAAGTTATCTCTTGCCTCTCTGTTTCTGACACAGTTTGCACAAAAGAATATTTGTATAAAAGTTTGTGTAGAAGAGTAGTATAGAAATATAAATAATGATATTGTTGTGCGATCTCCTGCAGAAAATTTATACATACTCTTGCACTGTTAAGGATGACCTGGTTATGTGCATTTGTATATTTTTACTACAGTTTGTAAAAATATAAGTGAATATATGGAGTGGAAAGCTTCTGGTTAGTTCTCTGTGCCTTTTGGTTGACAACTAAAATTTGACAGCAGTCTTAACTGTAAGCTGTTTCATGCCATTTACCTTATTTTGTTGGAATTCTGTCATTTTTACATTTTTTTCTATGTTCCATGTATATCTGTAACTATGGAAACCTTGAAGTGAATAAGAGTACAGTTGATGCTTTTGTGGCTCATCAAGACAGCCAAATGTTCAAGTAATTAGGCAAAAAATTTTGTTTTTTTAGGGTGGTTAGGAGAATACAGAAAATAATTGACGAGATCATCAAATAATTGATGCAGAAAATAATTGATTTCTAGCATATTCAAATTGTCTGTGACAAAGGGAGGCTGGTAGAAAATGGGACTAGCAATTTATGGCTACTGCATTATCAGAAATATATTAAGAAGTTGAAGTTAATTCAGACGAGGAGTAAATTTAAGAAATAAACTCACTGATTTATGAGAAAAGAATGAAAGCACAGAGCTTTCTGGAGCTGTGGTTATTGTTGGAACTGTTTAGTGAGGATTGTTGTTCTCTGGTTAGTGAGGAAGTAAAAATACAAAGGGTGAAACTGGGTAGTATGAACAAGATGAGTAAGGAAGGAGTGAGCACTGCAATATGCAAAAATTGATCTAAATCAGGTAAGGTCAGCACATCCCACCTGGCTGTCACGTGCCAATTAAGAGGGCACTGTGGAGGAATGAAACCACTGGGATGTTTCAGATTGTTGATTTTCAGAAAACAATGGTTTAAGCGTTATTGTGATCTGTGGACGAATTATGACTATACTGTCCATATTGTTTTTTTGAGGGTTATTCTTTGTTTCCAAAAAATGGAATTCTTAAGCCCAGATGAAGTCAGTCCAAATGATTAAAACTTCTTGAGCCCCTTAGATTTTTAGCCAGCCAGAATGAGTCATACTTCCCTTTGTTCTTCCATTCTCTTCTCCTGGTATGGTAGTCTCTTATGTCAGATTGTAGGTTTTGTAAATTTTGATCATTTTAGTTAGAAATGAATCTAGTCATACCAAACTCGAAAATATTTCTGCAAGGAAATTCAGATCTGAGTTTTCACAGATTCATCCAAGCTCTAGTCTTGCTGTACAAGATCACAATTTTAGCAGATTTACTGCAGGTAGAGATGATTTCAAGCTGTTGTGTGTAAATGTATGGGTGTGGATTTTTAAACGAAAAATCTGACTTTTCCGCTAGTGATCATAGTTTCTTCCTCACTTGGACTCTAAAGGCATTCTCAGAGAAGCACATTGTGATATTGACTGGAACCTGGATATGTTCTATTTTAGAGATATTTCATATGGTAACTTTATAATTGCTTGAATTTTTCATTTCCAACACTCAGTTTAATGCAGGATTACTCCAGAGAATGTTTAATTTTTGTGGAAGTTGTCAGGAACTTTCTGAAAGATTGGCAGCTGTATCTGAGAGCTTTTGGCAGCAAAGCATGAGTAGAAAGTGGATTGCTTTTTATTTTATTCTTATCTTAGAATGACTAGTAATGCTGTTACCAGCAGCAGTGTCAATAAAACTGGCATAAAAAGACTTTTGTTGACTCAAATCACTGCTCCACTAAACATTTTCTGCACCTTTCTTTGGAAAGTTTATAACTGTAGGTTTAGAAATTTAGAGCAGGAATATGATTTTCAAGATTCATGTGTGGTTTGGTTACCTAAAAGTAGGCATTCAATGCCATATTTGATGGCCTATGATATGTGACACATGCATGTGGCTGGTAGTTGGGATATAACTGCTGCAGCAGGCTTGTGCCCACTTAATTGGCATGTGGCAGCCGGGTGGGATGTGCTGACTTTCTCCAGAGGCACAAGCCTACTATTATAAGTTTCATTTTCTTTCATTCTGTCTTCTTGAGAATTAGTGTGTTCTCATTGGATCCAGTTGGCTGTATTGACTAGATACCCATTGACAATAGTGAAAACTTAAATACCTGCCATGCCTACAGACATTTCCATGTAAACACAGAAGTCTTCCTGCCACCTAATTGTACCTGTGTGGTGGGATTTGCCTTGTAAAGGTAAACTCTCAGTTAAGTACAAAACACAAGCAGAAAAAGAATATGACATGCTACCTCTGGTACATGGGAGAAATTCTGGTGAGGTGGGTGTTACATACCTCGTGCATGCTATCAGTCAGACATATGAGTGGCAATGCAGATTTTAAGATGACAAATAGTCCTTTTAGCTGCGAGGCCTCTTTTCCTTCAGGCATTATCTTGAGGTGCAATTGCTTTGTGTACTCTGTGATGCTGATAAAAGATTACACTAATGAAACGTTTATAAGGTGTTTACAAAGTTGCCTTTTTTTTCTTGAAATTTGTAAGAATATAATCTCATGAAAACTTCTGTGCCTATGCAAAATTTAATTGCATTTGTCCACTGTTTGGAGGGTGTGAGGAGAAAAGAAGGAAAAACCAATCAGCATAAACTTCAATTTTTTGGAAAGTTGGGATAAAAATATCAAGCTGAAATCCCAAATTGTGAAGAAGAAAGTCTGCTCTGCATAGGAGTGGAAGATCAGGGAGTGCGAAAATGGCTGTATATCACAGTCCTGAAATGACTGAGCCCTTTATGTCTGATGAGCATCAGTGTGGACAGAGCAGTCCCCTCCCTGCTCGAAGATGAGAAAAACAGAATTTACTGTCCTTTTGAACTCTTTTGTTCCAGAGGAGAGGCTGCAGCAAAAGCAATACCTAGATTTCTAGGCTAGTTCTGTGCTACCAAATTAAGCATAGTCTGGGTCTGCCCCTGGGTATTGGAGTTATTGAGCTAGTAAACTGACACAAGGCTTTGTGGCTTGCTGTTGGTCTTCCACCCACTAGTGCTTTCTCAACAGTTAATTTTTCCCAGTGGTTTTTGAGCTGCGGTGTTCCAGAGCTCATCTCCAGGAGGCACTTTGTATGTAGCTGCCTTACTTTGAAGCATAGCAGAGATCCTAGTGTAAGTGCAGGTTGTTTCATGTTATTTGGCTTCAGTGCTCAAAAATGTTTGTGTAAGTGTCATGTGCTTGTATTTGAGATGTTTTAAGATGTAGTTTTACAAGAGACAGCAGGCCACTGCGTTGGAGAAACATCCTCTTCCCTCCATTTGCCTGTTTCTGGCCACATTATTTCATTGGTCATCATATCTCTCCATGAGAAAAATTGGTGTGACAAAAAATGAACCCAAATAAAAAAATACAGATAAATTTCTGCTATGTTTTCAAGTTCAGCTGGTTACTGGGACCTGACAGTCAAAGGAGAGAATGCAGTGGAGCATGTATCGTGAAACTGGAAGCAAGGAAGGGAGAGGACAAACCAGGATAGGGAGAAAGAAGAGCAAGAGAAGGGGAGAAGAGTGGGGAAAAGAGCTTCCCTTTTGGTGATTGGGAAACATTGGATGTAATCAGCTGTCCATATAATTTTGAAAAATGTATTTAATGAAAAGTTGGTTTCACAAGCACACTTGCATTAGGAAGATAGGGTTGTTAGCTTATTTAGATTTTGGACTTTTGAATGTAAGGATTAAAATAGATTTTCAGCTTCATTTATTTATGTTTTCGTTGAGTGAAGCAGTTACAACACCTTTAGCTATTGTTTTATTACATAATTCATTTTTATATACTAAGAGAAATACAATGCTACTTACTGATTTAATGGTTTGGTGCTTCTTTTGTGTTATGTAAGAAAAGTATCATGTTGTGTAGTCTAACTTAATTCTATGAATGAAAAGTTTCACGAGATAAAATTTACAACATTCCTTCCCCCTGACTTTCAAGCAATGGTTTAGGATGGTGGCACAGCTCTGCTGAAGTTAATGGTGCCTGTAGCAGAGAAGAGGGTCTGCCTAATCAGATTTGCTTGAAATAACTAGTGTCTTCTGTAAGTGCACAGAAGAAGATGGCTAAAGCAGCATTAACAAAATCAATAAACAGAACAGATATTGTGTAGACATCCTTCAGAAGGAAAATAATTCTACAGCATGGAGTAAGGAATACCTTGTGGCCTGCTTTGTTAACACACTTGGTATACCTAATTTCTTATGTGTAGATGAAGCAAGGTGCATGGGCGTCTGTGCAGTTGTGAGTTTGCCATTTCTGAGCTCATGAGGGGTGAAGGAGTGGGCTGACAATTAACCTTCCTAAGTGTCTGGGCTTCGGTAAAGGATCTGGGGAGTTTGCTTCAACTTCAGTGTGAGTTTGGCCTGGCAAGAGTCAAACAAACTACACAAACTTAGTTTAAGATTTGTTTCCCCTCTAATGTGATTTTAGCTTCTCCGTGCATGTTTGGAAGGAAGCCTCCAAATTAAAATATGAAAAGAAAGCCATTTTCTTCATTCTAAAATACAGATTTGAAATATTTAATCATAAAGAATATTCTTATTTTCATAATTGAAAATGCTCTTTTTCTCTGTGTGTATGGTTGTATATATTATTTACTATGGGCTCTTTCAAGTTGGAATTTCATGTTGTGTTAGTACAGGAATACTGTTCCTACTCATTGTGGATCACATTCACCAGTACCTGTAAGAGTAAGTTTGAGGAATATTTTTTCTGTGAATGAAATATCCCATCTCCACTTAAGGGCAAGCATGGAATCCCTTGAGCATGTTTTCACGCAGCCTGTGAAGTTTTTGATGTGAATCTGTGTGGGAACTGTTGACCCACCTCTGCTGAGTTCTGAATGTGCCACGTTGTTTCTGTTATGTAGCAGTAAAGCCTAGAACCCTTTGCTATGCAGTGCAAATGAACATTTTTCCCAAGCCTTGCATATGAACTCTTTGGATGAAGAGCACCCCTTTCTTCGTTCACTTCAATAGCTTCACGTGTGGGTATGTGTTGATTTATGTGAGGATGCACTAAACCAGACACTGACCCAATAACAAAAAAACAGACTACAGATGCCTTGAATGACTTACTATAGTGCTGCATCAGAGCTCACCATCCAGAAAAGAGTAAACAAACTGTTTTGATGTGACAGGCCAGAGGAAAATTATCTAACACCCTTCATGTTACTGATGCATTGCACAGAGACCCAGAAGCCACGTTAGAGAGCTGTAATCCTTCATCAGAGTATTTGTTTGGTTGCCTAACATCTGTGGATTGTTAAGATAAGTTATTACACAGACCTGCTTTCGTTTAGATTAGTTTGGACCACATCCCAGTATATTCAATCAGGATATAATTCCTGCATGCTGCTAAGTTGCTTGCTCCACATACTTCTCTAAAAATGTTTTTCAATATACAGTTTTTATCTCTAAAACTGTTTTTCAGTGTACAGTTTTATCACTGAAACTGTTACATCACCTCAAGTTCTTGCATTTTTGCTTTTTCATTTTAGAGAAAAGCTTTTTTTTTTTTTTCTTTTGATCTGAATATATTTCAAGGCAAATGTGGCATTTATTAAGTCCTGAAGAGAATCCTAAACAGGGATGGTAGTGTAGCTTCTATGTGAGTATAATGTAGATTTCCTACGTGTGCTATCTGTGGTGATTGATATGTATTTTGTGTCCAAGCTGCAGTGTTTAAAGACAACCATGAGAAAATGTTGACATGTCTACTATTTCTTTCTGTATGCTGTATTTATCTGTATCTATTTGTGCACTAGCTACTCCTATTTGTTTGGTTTTTATAGTATTTTGCATAAAACTAATTAAAATATCAAAAGTGATAATGTAAATTAATAGTAATTTTTTGACATTTATTATGTGCTTTATGCATATTTTAAATGATCAAATACATTAAATTGTAAATGAACTCTGTTACCATCTTTACTCCTTTAAAGTGCTAGCATACTTGTATGTAAGATAATTAGAATCTTTCAATTTTATCTTAGTATTCCTTATCAGTCCTTTAAACAAGCTTCACTTCATTTAATTTTTATTAAATCTTTTTTCAGCTTTCACTGTAAGTCAGTGAAATATGGGCCATGACATGATTTTGATCAATGACTTCAGTTTATAGCGTTGACATAAATTTTACACACAAACACATGTGCATGCATACTTTTGCTGTCTAATGAGATAACAGTTCTATCAGAGCCTATAAAGGCATTTATACATTTGAATTCTTTTTCCTTTTAGTTTTGCTGGCATTTTGAATACCTATAATAATAATTTCAGACTGAAATCCATTCTATTAGAAAAGATAGCTTGGTAGCCTGAATTGTTGTTTTGAGATGTGTACAAGATGAAGGAAATACAGCATTTTGGAATCAGGGGATTTGTTCTTAAAGAACTAGTGTTTAATTTGAAGAATTTGCTGTTCCTATTGTCCTTCTCAGGGTTATATATTTCTTGTTAACATAAAACATGTTTGTGCCACTACTGAAATAGTTGTAGCTTTTGGTTGTTGTTGTTTTTTTTTTCTTTTAAATTAATTGAAGCTTTTTTTTAATAGATATTTTACTATCCTTCCTATGCAGCAGAAATGTAACAGGGTTTTTTTTTTTTGCTAAAGGCGCAGTCCAGATACATGGAAAAGTTTGATGTCTTCTCAGTGTGGTTTGATCAGGCAGTAGGGAAATGATGTTGGAAGTTCTAATGTGTTCTTTAGACATAAGCAGATCATCTGTTCTAGGGTGTTTTAAATAAATCTCCATTGTGTGAAATGTGCTAAGTGTCTTAAAGTTTTAATTTTACCATACACGGCTTGTGCTTCTTTCCTTGCTGGAGAGTAAGAGTTCACTGCTGGAGCTTTATCCTGTTGCATTTTCTTTTTGTAGCAATTGTTTTTTCTGTTCCTTTTCATTATAAGTGTTGTACCATTTTACCACTGTTATATCATTCCTATCTTGACACAAAATTTAAGCATATTTTTAATTCCAACTTTCATCATCCTTCTTACCCTCTTACTTCAACTTTATCCATTCTTTTATTTCTTTCCATGTTAAACTCAAAATTTTTCTTTTCCATTTTCCTCATTACTTTTCAACATTTTTTTCCCTTTCATCTGTATCTTTATTTCTGACAAAATTCCTACCTCATATATTCTTCATGCATTTTGTCTCAGTTCTTCTGCCTCAAAAATTCCTTTTATCTTCGTCTCATTTTTAAAAAAAGTCTTCCCAGACTCTAGTCTGCTCACAGACCTCTTATTTTTTGCTGGTGATTTACTCCTGTACTTAAGACTGTGTTGTACAGTGTGTAGACTTGAAATGCAGAGTCTAGTTTTATCGTATGTGCTCCTGTTTATCTGTGTATCTGGAACTTTAGAAAAAAATCCTAAGCAGCACCATTTATGAACTCAGCTTAACTGTTATTGTCAGGGATACATTTGTTTGTTTCCGTATGATTTATCACTATAAATCAGAGAGATGGTATTTGATCATTTTCAATTAGTGCAAAATATGGTATTGTCGGTGCATTTAGTTCTCTGTTAGTAGGTTTATGTAGGTCTTGCCTTATTTCTCTGGTAAGTAGTTGTTGTGAATGTAGCTAAATGTACATGCAGTAAATGCTGAATGTATTTACAGGATAATGTTATGTGGTACAAGGAAAAATTAAAGGGAAATGCCATGTCTGTTCTCTGTAGCAGTGGGGGGACCAGGGGCTGGGCAGATCTCTGCCACCTGGTCCAGGCTGTGCCTGGCCTGGTAGGCCAGGCTGCTCCTGGCAGTGACACCCACCAATGCCAGCACACCAGCCACCCCCTATCGAGAGAGCTAGGGCTGGGCTGAGGGAGTTTGCTACACGTAGGGCTGATGTATATTGACAGCATATTTTGGAGAAGCTTGCAAAGCATGTGCCTGTAGGATGCTTGGCTCTGGCCAGTGCAGGTAGCGCTTGGAGAAGCATGTTTGAGCACTGGCATGAGCACAAATCTCACCGGTTTAGAGGAAACGGGAGGTCATAGCTGACTGTCACAGAGCAAGCATGTACTTCTGGGTCTGGGGGGTAGCTGCACTGACTCTTGTTGTTGTCTTCAACTAGGTTATGTGGGTATGCAATTTATGTCGAAAGCAACAAGAAATCCTAACAAAATCCGGAGCGTGGTTTTTTGGAAGTGGACCGCAGCCGTCACCCAGCCAGGACGGAACACTGAGTGATACGGCGACTGGTGCAAGCTCTGATGCACCGAGAGAAAAGAAAGCCAGACTTCAAGAGAGGTCGAGATCACAGACTCCTTTAAGCACAGCAGCTGCCTCATCACAAGAGATCTCTCCTTCCAGTGTGCAGTCTGACCGGAGGAAAGGAGCTGAAGTGTCACAGCCAACTATGGGCCTGGACCAAAAGCAAGTTTCATCAAGGTCTAGAAGTGAGCCTCCAAGAGAGAGGTAAGACTTTCTGTCTTGGCAGAGCCTCATAGTTATAGATGCTGGTGTCATGGTATTACACAGGGCTTTTGTCTGGGCTGTGTATGTGTCTAAAGCCATGCAAGAGCAAAGAATAAATTGATTTATCTACCAGAGAAGGATTAAGTGTATATTAGCATATACATCATCTGAAGCACGTGTTTGGGGTTGAGAACAGAAATGGAGGGGAAGAGAAAAAGTAAATAATTGTTTCTTAAGGGTATTTTGGCATGTACTTTTAATATTGAATTATAGGTTATTTTTAATTTTTTAAATTTGGCAGATTTTTTAAAGCTGTTAGAAAGGAAACCATTAATCGATGAAATAACGCACTGGAATTAAAAAATCAAGCAAACAGACAAAAAAAACCCCTTCCCTGTGGAGTTCTGTCAGATATCTTTATTTGTTGTAATTTTGTCAACGATTGTATTATTTTTTTAATAATAAATCAGGAAATATTGAAAGAGCTCATTCACACATGCAAAGTAAACATTAATGAAGAACAGTAATTGCATCATCTTGAAATCAGAGCAAGCTGCATGCAAAACTGAAACCAACCAGAAGCAAACCATTATATTTTAAGTGGCTAAATGAGTCAGTTAGTGAGCTGCACTGGTTGTAATGAGCTGGGCAAAGAATGGTAAATCAAGGGAGAATAATGTGATGAATCACTTGCTGCTCTTTGACTGCTGACTGCCAGATGACAGAGCAATTGAGGGGGGGCCCTGTGGCAACAGAATTAAGATTCTGTCTTAGAAAATTCTCCCTTGGATCCAAAAATCGATCTTTTTTCTCATAGCTATTTAAGCTGAAAAAGCAATGAGGAAGGATGGCTTGTAACCTATGGTGTGGGTGAAGACTGTGTTGGTTTTACAGGAGCAAAACTTGAGTTAGTGTTTTGTATAGGTATAATAAAAACCAATACCCGATGCTCTCCCCTGATTCAGTTGACTTTACCCCAACACTGAGAAAGGCCACAGAGCAGTCATCATGCAGCTGAAAGACACTTACAGTGAAGCAAAATGCTTTCTATTTCTGCTATGCTGTCCAAAAATGAAATGGTTGTATTAATTATGCAATAGCAATGTTCTCTACTTGTCGCTGAGACTTTCAAATGAAGTCCAAGGCTTCTGAATGGAGAGCATCTGTGATGAGCCAATGTATTGCAAACAGCTCAGGATGAAGGTGATGGAGGAAGAAGGAGACAGGGGCTTAACTTGAATCATATTCAACTTTGACTGTCCCTTAGTATACACCTGTGATATGTCGTCTGAAAATGTATCACTGTGGAAGGGAAGACTCAGTGCCACAAAATCAGTCCCAGTGGCTTTGTTCTGGTGCGGGTTCATCAAAAATATGGTGCATTGCTGTATTCAGCTTTCTTCAAACTGTGTGGATTTGTTTGTGACTTGGTATAAAAAAGAGCAATTAGATAGAAAAAGAAAAAAATAAGTAAATGCTAGGGATTTTATGATTCTTTGACTTGTTCGTTCTTTCAAAGCAGAAGATGGAAGAGAACTCATAATTTTCAGGCAGATTCATTTGGTTTTATAGAGAAACAGATTATATTTTTTCATCCTGTCTTATTAGTACAGAAAGGTATACCATTAATATATTTGAGAGTCAGTTTACTTTTCCTTATATGCTTATGAAATGGGCACTTCTTTATAGAGTTCTAATAAGATAAAGCAAACTAGGCCAAATATTGTTGTTTCTGGATATATTCTCTTGCATTTTTTGATATCCATAGTCAATTTTTTTGTCACGCCGTTGCTGGAGATATTCCATTTGATGATGTCTGTATTTACAGTGTTAGGGTGCTTGAAATGAATTGTGTGTCTGTAGTTAGTGTGTAACCCCCAGCTCTCATGACTGCTGCCAGAAAAATGGAGAATATACTCCAATAGTCTCTCGTCTTGCTGCAGTAACTACAAAGATGCTTTTGAGTCTTCAGCTATTCATGTAGGTAAATTATTTTAATCTACATTTATCCATGTTAGTATTCTTTGTAATTTTACTAATTAATTGGATTGTCTGTAATTTGTTTTTTTTTGGAGTTCAGTCTAGATGTTGCTTGCTATTAAAAAATAAAAGTACTGTTGAAAGGATTAATAGATTAATGGATTAAGCACCTTTCTCTACATTCTACCTTAGCCTATCCCAGTTAATAATCTATTTACCACAGTATTTTACACAAATATTTCTATTGTGCATTGAAGTCTTCCAATTGTGTACTCCTTTTCATTGTAGGAAGAAGACATTGGTCTCAGACCAGAATAGCAAAGTTTTAAAGAGTGAGCGTAAGCGTGTGCCAAAATCCTCAGTTCCAAAAGAAGGACCAGCAGATGACAGGGAACGTAAAGAAAGGCATGAAAATAGAAGACTGGAGAAAGGGAAGTCGCAGGACTATCCAGACTTGCCAGAAAAACTTGAGGAAGGCAAATTGCCTGATGATGAAAAACAAAGGAAGGAAGATGAGTATCATACCCGGTACAGGAGTGACCCCAATCTGGCAAGATACCCGGTAAAACCACATCCTGAGGAGCAACAGATGCGTATGCATGCCAAAGTTTCTAAAGCACGGCATGAGAGAAGACACAGTGATGTAGCTTTGCCACACACTGAAATGGAGGAAGCGGAGGTACCTGAGAATAACTTAGGAAAACGCTCACAATTACAGGGAACTCAGGACAGAAAATCTCTTGTGGAAACTCAGAGGTCGTACTCTATAGACAGAACAGGTGATGTAAGAATTTCTGTTTCTAAACAATTAACTAATCATAGTCCACCAACTCCCAGGCATAGTCCAGTTCCTATAGAACATGTAGAATACAAGAACCACGATTCCTTTAAAAAACAGAGCCGCCTTGATCCTAGCTCTGCTATTCTCATGCGAAAAGCAAAGCGGGAGAAAACGGAGACCATGCTAAGGAATGATTCCCTTAGCTCTGACCAGTCGGAATCAGTGCGGCCATCCCCTCCAAAGCCTCATAGAGCAAAAAGAGGCGGAAAGAAAAGGCAGATGTCAGTTAGTAGCTCAGAGGAAGAAGGGGCATCAACACCAGAATATACTAGCTGTGAAGATGTGGAGATAGAAAGTGAAAGTGTCAGTGAAAAAGGTAAGGACCTTTATCTATATTATGCACATGGCCATGGTTTTGGGGAAAAAAAAAAACAAACCACCTGTATTTTACTTTTGCCTCATTTTTGAACATACACTTTTGTTTCTCCCTTTCCTGTTTTTATTTTCAGCTGAGAAGTCTCTTGTACCTGTTTACATTTGGTTTGCAATGTTTCCTTTTGCATTCTTAGATGAGGTGGTTGCAAGTGGCATGAACTGATGAGTTCTTCTCATTCACTTCCCTCTTTCACCCAGAACGTTTAAAGTTTAAGAGTTCTAGTTTATTCTCTTGGTGACATCTGTACTCTTGGTCATTGCTTCATCCTTTTGTCTGTATGCAGAATGATTTTCTGTGTATCAACTCAAGTTGAAAATGAGTTCTGTAACAATCTGAGAAGACCATTATAAAGCATCATAATCTTACTCATACCTCAGTCTTAAGATACGTGACATTTTACAATGTTGTAAAAAAATATCAAAGATCTGTCAGTTTATTGCTAACAGTGGTAAGATATGGAGCACGGAGAGTATTGCACAGGAAAGAAAAGAGAGTTGCCTAACCTACCGTCTAGATGACTTTGCTCTAAAGTTTACAAGTATGTTTACATTCCGTTACTTCAGTTTGTCTTTATTTGTTACTGGTAACATTCAGCAGTAAGGAATAAGTGTAGTATACTGCACGCTTTTAAGCAAAGCCTTTCATCTTGCCAAGGAAGTTAATCAAATTCATGCACGGTGAGCAGATAAAATAAGCATCACCAGAAAAGACTGTGGTAGATTACTGTCTGTCTTGTAACTCCAGCTTGTCTTCAAGCAACATTACATGGAGCTGAATACTTTCTGGGTCTTTGGAAGTAGCTGTTAGCTCTATCTGTATTTGTAACCTGAAAAGTTTCTGCAGGTGTTCATACTCAAAATGCCAGTGGCTTGTCTGCATTCCCTTTTATATCCTGGCATGTCTTTGGTTCAGATATGCTAATCTGTCTGTCTGTCTTTATCTGATGTCGTGGTCTCCTGACATCCCCTGAAGCTCTATGTATGCATATAAGGAGACAACATTTATTTTCCACCCCATCTGAATAACTTTGTTTAACTCTCTAAGTGCAAGCTTGTCCACTCAGAATAGGGAAGCTCATTTTTCTGCTCATTTTTAAGGAAAGGTGGTGACCATGCCCCTGGAATCTTGATTGAGGTTCCACTTAAACATTAAGCAACAGAAAGAAAAAAATACAGAGCAAAGCAAACAAACAAAAAAATCCCAACCATTTTTGCTTGTGTAGGATGTTCAGAAATGTTAGGGAGTCTGAATCCTCAGAGATAATTAAATTCTTAATACAGAAGGCCTTGAGCAATCTGCTCTAGTTTGCTTTAGTTGTGGCCCCATTTTAAGCAAAGTGATTTGAACAAGGGCCCCTCAGAGACCCTTATATGTGTGTGTGTGTGTGTTTATGCAATACATTGATACCAGAAATATATCTCTTCATTTAATAGGCATGAGGTATAGCTGTTAACGTTTTTGTTTGTTTGCTTTTTTGGTCTGCTCTTGACTGTTCAAATCCTTGTCATGGGAAGGAAGTGGAAAGTATTTGCAGTAGGGATTGTAGTAGTGAAGAAGAGCTAACCAGTGCGAATGTGAATGAGAAAGCAGGAACATCTTTTGGTAGTAAAGTGTCCAATTAATTTTAGAATGAAATTTTCATCAGTATTTGAAATCTGCAGTATTTTGTAAGAACAGATGGAAAGGCAGGAAATTTTTATTGCCTAAGAAAATCTTTTAGAAATCCTTTGATTTTTTAAAGGGAAAAAATTCTACAGTAAAAGGATACAGTTATTAAAAGAAAAGAGGATACAAAATGATTTAAAAAATACTTCTATTATAAATGAATCTGAGTCCCATCCCCTGTGATTGAACACCACCATTAGCGCAGAATTTCTCCCATTCCATTGGTGTTTTACTTGTAATGTGAGAGAATTACTGCACAGGTCCTTAGTTGTAGCACTTCAGTTTATAAGCCCTGGAGGGCCTGGAACCCATCCTCTCATCTGTGTATCAACTCAGTTAGAAATTTGGTGCCAAAGTAGTATAAATGGAGCTAGAAAGATAATTACTCCAAATAAATTTTTTAACTTTGATAAACCTTACCAGCAAAAGATGATATCTTAAGATTAATATTCATATACAGAGACTGTCAAAAAAAAAATCAGCAACCAAATAAAAATTATGTACTTTTAGAGATTAATTATAATGATATTTTGTACTATTTTCAAATTCTGTATTGAACAGGTAAAATATAAGTTCTCTGTGGAAAATGGCTCACAAAGATGTTTAAAAGAAAATGATATATGAAGTAGACACCTTTTTTTTTTATCTTGGTACCTAGATAGTTGCCCACCTTTTGCTACAGTTCTGAGTCTGTAAGGAAACTAACATGAACCTTTACAAATCTCTGCATGTTTCAGTAACTAGGAAAAACAGAAAAAAGAACCCTGAAAATAGGTAAGTTCATATTCAGTCAGCGAAGAAACGGAAGCACCTTCAGAGTGCTCCTCATCTAAAACTGGTTAAATTGATAATAGATTAGGTGATAAATCCTTAGCTGTTACAATAAAAAAATACTCTTGGTAGCTCAAATAGTGTCTGTTGTGATCAGATTTAATAGCTGTATGCTCTTAAATGACAGAAATGAAGATTCAGCATATTTCAAGGTTGCAGACTTGGTTGAAACAATTTGAGTTAAACTGTATGGGATGCTTGTAGGATAGCTTATACATTATAATATGAGCTGACTGGGTAAAGGATCAAAATCTGTGATGCGAGTAGTTCATGTAATGCTATAAGAGCTGTTACATGAGAGAAACGTAAATCCCATATATCTCCCAAGACCACTGAAAACGTATGTTTTGCAGCAGAGATGGATAACCCTAGAAAGTGAATATTAGTTTTGCTAAGGTGAATATAGTCTTGATTTATCGTGAAATTAAGTGTTGTATAAATGGATAAAAAGTATATGAAATGTGCAGTAAATAGGGTTTGTAGAAATACACAAACTGCTTACAACCCTCTAAACTCTTATGTACAACAGCTGTTAGAGAAAATGTATTGCTTCATGTTGCTTCTTGTACAGGGTTTTTTTTGTTTGTTTGTTTTTGGTGATGTGGCCAAATCCAAACTTTTTTTCTTTTTTTTTTTCAGTACAAGGCATTTGGTCAAGTATGTAATGCAGTTCACACCTGATGTGTTTGGTTTTTTTTAGAAACTGAATAGATAACTGGAGCTTTTCCTTTTAGAGGTTAGCTGGATGTGACACTGGAGAGAATGTTTTTCTTTACATTGCTCCACTGAGTTATTTGCATCTGCTAAGGACTTCACAATTTTTATCTAAGTACTTTAATTTTTCCCAAAATATTGCATGAATTACTCTGTCTTCTGAGCATAAGAAACCCTCTAAAAGGGTACTTTAGCAAGTGCATCACTTGCTATTTACTGTAACCGCTTAATACATGTTTCTTCAAAATTATTAAAAATAATTCATAAACACTGGATATCTTGTCTTTCCAGAAAATAAATGCCTTTGACAGTCCAACGGGATTTTGTCTCTTTGGTGGAGGACCTAAAAAGTTTTGTGGTATTTTTTCTACGTTTGAGTAAGTTTAGAGAAAGAATTGTTTAGCAGTATCCAAAAAGGTCACCTCAAATTCCCTTTTAAAAGTACTTCACCCTTTAAATGATATTCTTAGTGTTTGATGATTATTCATTTTCATCTTATAATTAATACAGGCTATAGGAGTCCTTATTTTTAAATCCATAGTAGATGAGCATTAGGTGGACTGAGTTTCCAGTGACAGCACCAACCTGGGAAGGCCATAGTATTCCTCTTAGAAAGCATAAACTGCATTTATACTCTCCACAGAGACTTGCTAGAACAACATAAACCAGACAATTACAAATGCAACCCAGACCTCGTTTTAAAACAACACACCTTCTGCCTGCTGCCATCCAATGAAGAGTACTAAATAGATTTGTTGAAGATTGGAGAAAAAACATTCTTCAATGTTTAGAAACCAAAATTTGTGTGGAACTAATAGATTTGTGTGCAGACAAGTTTGCGCTTAAGTTTTTATCCCATGGTAGGTACAAGAAATGTTTTTCACTTCTGTGATGCAGTCTTTGAAAGTTGAAGATGAAATAGTTCTGGAGATGGAGACAGTGTAAGGGGATGCTGAAAACTGCTTTACTTTTATGTAAATAGATGTAATGCTTTTACGTTCTGCATACTATATTTTCCTGTTTGCCTACACATGTATTTTGTTCACACAGTTGAGGCTTGGAAATATGCCTTATACTCAGATATTGATGGCAAACTGGTAAGAACCTAAGTAAAGCTTACTTTGTGTACTTCCAACCTTGTAAAGTCTGCGCTGGGACTTCATGAATGGGTTGCTCCTGGAGGAAGGGGAGCAGAAATCAAATCCGTGCCCCACTCGTTTCTTCTTCTGTAACGTTGCTGGCCCCCCAAAGTAGGGCATGCAGCAGGGTCTATAAATGGACTGAGGGAGAGCGTCACCAGAAGGCTGCAGAGAGGAGGAGACTGGTTTTAAATGTTCGTAGCTGAGTGTTTTCACGTAGGTATTTTAAATCTGTAATGTAGGCAAGTCAAGTCATACTGTAACATCTGCTGGTGTATTTTAACATCTGCTCACTGGGAGAGTTGGGCATGAAGTTTTAAAAAGAGCTGAATTTTTTAAAACTGTGGCTGAGCTTTAACTTCATGTAAAATAAAATACCCTCGCTGTGGAGATTGCTAGTTCTTAGAAGTTAGTTCCAATTTATTTTCTAGTCCTTGTGAAATCAGATCTACCTCTGATTCAGATTTTAATGAAAATATAACCTAGCTCTAGTTTTAGAATCTTAGTGTTAGACTTAATCAATGCTATTATTACTCAGTACTTCTGAGTAGTTGAAATTATTTATAATGGTTATGGAGTTATAAACAAATACTTGTTAAATTAGTGTTGGGCAGTAAGAAATCTGTTCTGTGTACTTGCAGTTATGTAAAGTGCATGCATGCATGCATATACAAATTAAGTAAACTGAACATGAGTGGAAAAAATGGTCATGTGGCTGCCAAGAAATCCAACGCTTCACTGAGATATGTAGCTGAGATATCTAACTGTCAGTTTCACAGCAGGTACGTGACTGAATTCTCCTTTGAAATTCTGATAAAGCATTGTGGCTAATTTCCCTTGAGAAGGTTGTGAATGTGCTGGAGGAGCCACAGAAGAGCAGTGAGAATGGCCAGAGGTCTGTTACATGCGGTTTTATAGGGAAAGGTAGAAATTATTATGATTGAATAGAAAAAAAAAAGCATCCAAACAACAACAACAACAAAACAACACACAAAACCAAAACAAACAAAACCAGGGAGACATGGAGACATGTCTGAGTCTGAATGAGAAAGAAGAAGCTGGAGAGGAGAGTGACTGCTGCTCTGTTCCTCTGAATGGAAAGCCAGGTGTCAGAGACTGTGTCGACTCTGAGGAGAGCTAAGCAAGGCTAAGAATAGTTGTAATCATAATTTTTTACTTGGATAAAATAGAGGGCTACTGAGAACAAAATTGATTTCTTTGTAGCTGATGCTGAAATTTCTCTATTTAAGAAATGCTGCTGTCATTCCTGTGGAAGTCTCTTGGCCAAATCTGGGGCTAAATCCACAGTATTCCTTACTGTAATTTATCCTTTTTTGTCATCATTTAAGTAATGACATTTGTTAACCGGTACACTTTTATACAGTAATAGTTAGAATAACAGAATTAGAGTGCATGAGAGTTATTTTAGAAGGCATGTGTGCATTCATACAATGTTTTGTGCTAGAAGGGACCTTAAAGATCATGCAGTCCAACTTTCCTGCCATAGGCACAGACTCCTCTCACTAGATCTGGCCTTCCAGTACATCTCTTGCATTTAAATATTTCACCTGTCATGGTGTGTTCTTGTGGGGCACCATCCCAGAGTGGTGTTAGAGATAGTGAATAGTGTTATGACTGAATATAACAATTTGCAGATTTTTGTTTTATTTGCCTTTGTAAAATATTTGAAAGCCAGACTGTTCTACATAAAGATTGCCAGCAGTTATCACAAGAGAATAAACACCATTCTGAAACAGCTGGATGTACCTTTGTGCTGCCTCATCCCTGCTTCAGTCTCTCAAGTGGGAATTGCCCAACACAGACTGGGTCTCCCCTAGGTTTTGGATATGAACGATGGAGCTTCATGGAGTGGGGAGCTCATGCTTGGTATAAGATTGCTCCTCAGAATTTCATATAATTCTCACCTGAATTGTGAGATGAGCAAAAACCTCAACTCAGGCACTGAACATCAACCAGTGACAGGAGTTGAGGGCCAGTGAGCAGCTTTTTCCGATGTCCCGGGCTGTCTTCAGTCACTCAGATGTCTAACGCTGGTTCCTGCCTCTGCTCCTCCAGAACTCTGCTGCAGGAAACTGGTGTAAGCTTACGTCAACACACCTGAGATGTGGCGATTTGGTGTTCTCTATGGGCTCAGACTTTATGTAAAATAGGGGATAGGGATGATTTACACTTACAGAAGAAAACAAACCACATAAAAGCAACTCACAAACCCTAGTTCAGATAGATACAGATTCTCAAAACTTCCTGGTATTTGATGTTTCTGACAATTTTTACATAAATGCAGTGAGCCTTGTCACTGTGCCAGGTAGGTTTAGTTATCTCCCTTGGGGCGGGCGCGGGGAGTTGCCAGTAGTGCTGAAGCAGAGTTTGTGGGAGGACAGAACTGCCACCCGAGGAACAGGAATAGAAATGGACTCTTAGGAATAGATCCGGCTGTGATGCTGTGGGCTCTTTTCCACTGACAAGATGCTCTTAGATCAGCTGCACAAAATGTTGATTAATCTGTTCCCATTACCCAGTTTTAAATCTCACTGCCAAAGAAATCTTATGGAATGGTTGTTCCTACAAGCCACTGAAAGGAGGCACTTAGGAAGACTGATTTTTGCCAGTGAACTGAATTTTTTTAACAAACAAATGCATCATTTACATTTAGACTTCTATTCAAATTTTTCTTTTAAAATTCTACTCTATCAGCATCTTTCTCTTGTTTTAAAACAGTAACAATAAAAAAACCCTGCAACAAATAATGGTATTAACTTAGGGCTTATTGTTGGAGCATCAGCTGTATGCACTATGGTGAACCTAATCTTACTTTGACCTAGAAAATTGTTATAAGGATTAGGAACGAATTTTCTGGCTTAAACATTAAGCAAATGCTTAAACAAAAAACATGCTCAGTGTTTAGCCAGCATTTAGATGTGTGGGTATTTTTGTTTGTTTGGATGCTACATAAAATTTCAAAAGTAATGAAAATGCTATTTAATAGACATAAGCCTTTCAAACTGAGGTCAGCACATACGATCATGCTGCTCTAATTTCTAGATTTAAGTATGAGATTTTTAGACTTAAAGGATATCAAAGGAGTCTGAAAGAAAAAAAGAGATGTAAATTAAGTTGTCAGACTTTTCCTGAAGTGGATAAAAAGAATGAACTAGTGATCCCTAGATGTCTTTTACCCTGGACTGTACACCCTTTCAGCCACAGTCTGTACATGAACTAGTTCAGGACATGCATTGACGGTTGTTGTTTTGCAATGGGGAAAGAAAAGGTGAGGGATGTTGGAAGGAAAGGAAAAGGAGTTGTATAAGGGAATTTTGGTAAGGTGCTGTGGCTGACTCACATCAGAAGCTGTAATGACGCTACTGCTATAGGTCAAATTATTTTTTTTTTCTGGAGCCCAAGTTTGCTGATGCTACTGGCTGTTGGTGTTGTTCCTCCGTGGGCAGGTAAATTCAGATGCAAGTTAGATGCTTGTCTTTTCTTCCTACCATTTGTAACGTTGAATTGGTCTTAGCAGTCCAATTCTGTCAGCTCAAGCCTGTACCTGAGCACAGCTGCCAAAAGTAGGTTTGTGATACCAACACTTCATCAGTTTACCTTTCATCAGGCAGAGAACAGACTTTGAATGGCAGTCTTCCACATCCACCATGCTGTAGTGCATGTGAATTGGGAGAAATCTGTCTCTATGGAGACTTTAAAACAACAACTTAGAAACAATAGTTAATTGACATCACTATTGCTCAGTAAATTAGAAAGTTGGTGTGTACATACCACTTACCATTTTCCTGTAAGCATTTGTTTTTTGGTGGCAATTGAGTAGCTAGGGAAATAGTCTGAGTTAGGGACAGGTTAAGAGGACTATGAAAAGACTATCTAGCAGATCCTTTGTAGATATTATAAGCTAAGAACTGACCTTATCACAAAGAAAAATAAATACTTCACAAAATCTCATTATATGCTGAGGTCAATTCATCATTCTGTGACGTCAGAGGAAGTCCAGAAGACAGTAGTTTATAAATCTGACAGTACAACTGTCGTAGATCATCCTCAGTCAAGGAGGATTATGAAAATGATCACTCTGAGGAGATACTTTTTTTTTCTTTTTTCCCCCCATAGGTTAAGTAACTGAGATGTATTGCAAAATTACTGGATGATGAAAGTTAGATTGCAAAGATCTAAGCCACTGCATTGAAGAGATTTACATACTTTTCTGGACAGTTGCCAAGTTCCTTCACTTCCACTTGAATTGGTTCAGATTTGAACTAAAAGCTATGGAGTAATGACAGCATGACATTGATTTAGCCCAAGCTCAATAAAAGGCCAAACTTATTAGCTCCAGCGTGTTCTCTGTTGATATGACTACATTGTTTCTGCTTTGATGTATTTTTTGCCAGCTGGCTAAGAATATGAACAGAATATGATCATGCCTGAGTTGAAAGGAACATTGATGAGCTGTAATAAGCTTGCTGGGTGTTTGGGGGCAGACATTGGTTTAGGAGCTATGTGTATTTTTCACCACAGTCATCCTATTTCTTAGCCTGTGATTTTCTCAGCAGCAGATCTTCTGAGAAAGGACAGGCCAAACAATGTCAATCTCTTGAAGGGTAAAACATAGAAACAAAATATAGGAACAAAAGTAAAATACAGAAAACACAAAACATTTGTGGATATGTATGAATATGTTTTTATATGAAAAAAATCTATTTGAAATGATAAAATGTCAACAACTGACTGTGAAAAATTGTATTTTGCTGAAGAATCTGGAAAAAAAAATAAATCCTGTCCTCTTTATTGGTCAATACCTGACGGAAAAGAAGATGCACTTCTACTGCACAAGTTCACAGGTAGAATGGAAGTGTTTTAGTTGGCAAAATGTCAGCCAAATTCTGCACCTAAGCTTATCAGGTGCAGGTATATTTTCTCCATTTAGTTTAATTGTGGATGCGCAGCTAAAGTGCAAGTGTAACCCAAATTACACCTAAGTTTTCTTTGATCCCAAGAGCATTTTGCAGTCTGGAGTACTGCTAGCTGAGTGAAGCACAGCTTAGATCTTCCCCAGAAATCTTTGTTGTGATGCTTTTTTACATTCCCTGATGTTTTGCCACCAGTTGAGCTGTGAGCCTTTGACTGTCATTTCTTGAGGAAAGTGCTTCAGCCAGTTTTCCACCCACCTTGTAGTTCACCAGCCAATCCATCTCTCTCTGATACAGTTAAAAGGATATAGCATGTCGAAAGCCTTGGTACAGTCACGTTACACAATGTTGCTCTTGTACCCTGTCTTCAGATCCAGTTATTTCATCAAAAAAAGAAGTAAGATTGATCAGGGATGATTTGTCATTTGTAAGGCCATGCTGGTGGTTCTCAGTCACCTTCTTGTCCTTCATGTGCTCACAGGTGCCTTCCAGAAGGACTTGTTCCCTAACTTTCCCAAGGGCTGAGGTTAGCCTGCCCAGTACGTAGTTTTCCAGATCCTTTTTCTTCCCTTCTTTAAGACAGGTGTTTGCCTTGTCCAGTCACTGTGAATCTCACGCAGTAGCCAGCCTTTCAAAGTGGGTCACACGGGGCTATGATATGAAATGCTGCATACAATACCTAATATTGTATCTAAGTCTCCTGCAACTGTATTAGAATTTCTGTTCTGGTGTAACTTGGCTTCAGAGTCCAGAGAGAGTAAGATGGATCCTTTCTGTTATCTCTGCTCTCTGGTGACAGCGACAGGGCCCAAGAGAACGGCATGGAGCTGTGTCGGGGGAAGGTCAGGCTGGGGGTTAGGGAAAGGTTCTGCACCAGAGGGTGGTCGGGCCCTGGAACAGGCTCCCCAGGGCAGCGGTCACAGCACTGAGCTGCTGGAGTTCAGGGAGCATTTGGACAATGCTGTCAGACATGGGGTTTGAATGTTGGGTGGTGCTGTGTGGATCCAGGAGTTGGACTTGATGTTCGCTGTGGGTCTCTTCCATCTTGCAATATTTTGTGATTCTATGAAACATTTTGCATCTGTTTTTTCATCTGTTGAGTACATGAGAGAAGAGAGCATTCAGAATACAGGCAAGGCATGCTCTTCTGAAAACAAAGCGAAGCCTCAGTGCCAATCCTAGCCAAAGAGTAGGAGGCCCTTCAAGGAGAAACACAGAAGGGTCAGTGGGAGAACAGGGTGTGCTGTGGTGACGCTGGGCACTCAACATAGTCTACCTTTTGTTCCTTTTGCAAGAAATGTTCTCCGGCTGTAGGAGAAAACTCAATGTGTGTTCCCTGGCCAGTGGATGCCCAGGTGATCATCTTCATCTCTGGGAGTATGTAAAGACTGGCCATTGTCCTCCTTCAGAGAGTCATCTCCTAACAAGAGCATGCCGTTCAAAATGCAGATGAAGACGGTGTTGTCTTTCTGCTAATACTGTGCTGGGACACTGAAAGGTGGCAGTGACCTGGGATATCAGCCATTGCTCTTGCTATTGACTGTTGGATAGGTGCAAGTGTGTGAAAGGCAGCATTCAGTAACTTGGTTTGGAATTACAGGGAAACTGCTTGACTAAAAATGTATTTTCATTCTTACTAGAATATCATTAAAGATGATATAACAGTAAATTTTAATTAGATGAATTATTTATATTTTATCCCTTGTAAGTTTCTCTGTGGAGATAGTTGTAAATAGGTTAGTTCATCATGTTTTGTTTTCTCCACTGTGGTTTCTAAACAGTTAGCTTTTTTTGTTTTTCTGTTTTACTTGTACGGTATATAAATATGCTGCTGAGAAACATGTATTTTCACCATGGAAAACAGTCTCAGCCAAGAAAATAATTTTATTGTTTTAGGATTTGGAAATTAAGTTGGATCAAATTCTCTAGCAAATTTTATTAGCTGTAATTCTCTGATCTCTAATTTTTCCCCAGTATGTTGTTATGTGTATTCTGGTTTGCTCTTTTGAATATATAATTTAGAAAATAAAATGCTGTTTCCTGTTTTTATTATTTAGAATATATTTTTTTTAATGTAAAATTGCTTTTCATGCACACATTATGTAAGAAAAGTATTAAAGCATCCCAGTAATTTGTGAAAATATAGTAATTTTTTTCATGGGCCTTTGTATTTTCAGTGTGCTAGGTGTAAATCTGAAGCTTGGGAAGTTTTATGTAACTTTAAACAGCCACATTTGCCTTACATGATTGCTGCATTTATGCAGTTCATTAAAACTTGTTCAGCGCACCACTGCTGAATATAAATAACTGCAGCAGTGCTATTGATCACTGAGCTTGTGTGTGCCATTGCCTTGAAAGCACTAAAAAAAACTTCTATTCCACCCAGAGAGGAAGGAGCTCTTTTTTTTTTCTGTCACCTTGTTTCCTGAGGAATAGTTAATTCTGGATTCCTGAAATCATTAGCTGTTTCTGGAGACTGAAACTCCTCGTCGCTGCAGTGAGCATGTATGAACTAACGCAGTAATCGATGCTTGCACTCCACTGCAGAAATCTGTTTGGATGACAAGAGCTCTCGTAGCCTGGTTTGGTGTCACCAGTGCTGAATGTTTGACGCTGCAGAAAAATTTGGCTTAGGATCAGGACGCAAGGACCTAGGGATTCTTTTTTTGTATTGTCTCCTTCATACTGGAGAGGATTTTTGATTGCATTTTGGGTTTGCTACAGTTGCAGACTGGAATTCAGCAACCAACTAGATGCCAGTTGTGCTTTTTTAACCATTCTCTTGCTGATGCTGCTATGTTTGCGGGATTTCTTCAGTTTCTGCTCCATACATTGCATTCAGGGACAGGTAAACAAGTGGCTATACGGTGCAGAGGTTTTAGATTTGGTTTTTTTTTTTTTAAATTTAAATATATATTTTCATAAACAGATTCCTTTAACTGTACAGTTTGAGTGGGGATATTGTGTCCTCTGAATTTCAAGTATTAATTGTAGCAAATGTACAGCTTAAGCAGGGATTAAAGAAACATTTTACTCGTAAGTCTCTGTTTCAGTTATGTTTATACTTTGAAAGCTTGTGTGTCAAACATAATTTGACATTAGTGATGTTATGTGGCCTGAGTTTTTAAACAAAAAAATTGTATTTTGAAAGCACACATCAAAATGTAAATGTTTTTGAAAATTAATAATACTCTGCCTTATGAATATTTTGAATGTTGGAGAAGTCATCGCTAAATAATTTAGAAATATACTTCAGGAAACAAATATTCAAGTGCCTTATTTCTGTTTGGCAGAAGGCAATTGATGCATCCTTGGTCCCCTGGATTGTGCTTTTTGTAGCTTTAGCAAGTTCAGACTGGAATATGGGTCTGTTACTTTCATTAATGCACATTATTTTAGAAAAAATATTATTGAAACTGTGTACATAGTCCTGTTCTATGTTTGTTTTGCATGGTTTAAGATTATGGTAATAGTAATAATATATGGGTTATAATAAGCATACAGTTACTATTATTTTGTATATTATCTCTGCATCACCATGCTGATGCATTGCACTTTCTGAATCAGTGAAGGACATCACGCCTCTCTGGGAAAAAAAATAGATATCTGTATTTGGAATGAGGTTCTGAGCTAAATCACTAAGGATCACAAGGGAAAGTGAGAGGAAGGATTGATGGTCTCGAGTTCCTTGCAGATTATGCAATGTGTTGAGAATAACAAAAGTCTTGAGAATCTTTCACCTAGGTAATGCCTATAGAAAGTCATTTTTTGAAAGAAAAAAGAAAAAATTTCACGTGAATCCTAAAAAAACTTCATATGAATCCTAAAGATTGTATGATAGAATAAGTCATGGAAGTAGTTTTATCTTCTCAAATATTACAGTTGTGTTAACATATTTTAAGAAATCAGTGTGTGAAATTAGTTTATTACTGCAGAGTTTAGAGGACAATAAGAGTATACAGAGGGCAGAATCTGGAAAGATGAATTACTGAAAATGAGGTTGAGGAGCAGTCAAAACAGAGATGGATTGAAACAGCAGCAGGAATATCAGGAAAACAAGATGCTGCTGAGCTTGTGAAGAGACCAGGGTCAACCTTACCTGTGAACAGTTTCAAGGAGAAGACTGGGGAAAATCTTTGGTTAAGATCAAAGGCTTTTGATGACTCCAACAATCAGTAAGTTGTCTTTAGTTACACTGAGAAGGTAAAACCCTGTTTTTTTGGGATACTTACTGAGGAAGGCAGTGGCAAATTGCCTTCCAAAGAACTCTTGCATACCTTGGCACAAGGGCATGGAGTAGGTGAACCAGGGCTGGGACTGAGAAGTGCCGAGCCATGACACCCTGTTTTGCAGAGGTTCAGGGCCGTGCTGCAGGCATGGCACAGAGCAGCATGCCTCCAGCCTGTGGAACAGTGTGGAACTGGGAAGCTAAGGAGTATTTTATAATCACGCTAACCATTGGTTCGGGTTTGGACTCTTGAGAATATTTGACTTTTGCTTGTATATCAGACTGCAACTATGAAACCAATGAAACTATGTCTCACTGGTGATTGGATTTAACTCATTCATTTCTACATCATAGCTACACTTAAATATTCAGCTATGAAAATGCAATTGTTCGCTGCGAAGAGACAACTGGAGAGACCGAACATCGTCAAGGCCACTGTAATGTCAGGAAGTTGGTTAGGTGCATGGTATCCAGAGGACAGACTGTGATGCAGAGCAAAGCAAAAATGAATAACAAACAAGCAAACAACAACAAAACCTTAAGGTCTCCCCCCATTTGATCTGCAGATGTACTTGGTATATGGAGGTAAATGGCAGGCAGGGCACCTGAGCCTGGCCTCTGGCCAAGCCTGCTGGATCCTTAAGTGCAAGGATAATGGCTCACAGACAGTGGCCAGGCTTGCATGCGGTCCTTTGCTATTGCCACTGTCATAGAGTAAATTCACCTCTTCTTCTTCTGCATGGGAAGTTGTTAATTGATTGAGTTCCTTTTCCTATTTCTCTGCTTCTTTGTTCTGGTCTAAGTGTGGAGCCATTTCATTGTCTACAGTGAACTGGATCCTCTTTTTTTCCAGTTCATACTTCTAGTTTGTTAGGATAGCTTTGATGTCCAGTCCTGGTCTGTGTCTCACAGGTCCTTCCTTCCTGAGGTTGAGACACCTAGAAGTCTAATACATTTCTGGTTTATTAACTAGAAAGTCATTGCGTGTGTTGACTGTTATTGTATCCCAGACAAACATGGCAGACCTGGCTTAATGCATACTTTTTTTTTTTTTAAATCATTTTTCCCCCCCTTTTTTTTTTTTTACAGATTTTGACCATTTACAATATGCTTTTCTAAATAGCTTTTATTCTTACACTAGTTTTATTTAGACAGCTTTTCTAATGTGAGGCTAAAATGGCATGCTTGTAACAAAACCTCTGCTCAACTGAAGATATTTGATAACTGCTGTTTGCTCCATATCTTGCAGTGCTAGGAAATGAAATTGGGTAAATTTATTATAGGCAGTTCAATTTTAGGTGTCTTGTCTTGTCATCTGACTATCTTTTATGTGTTTTCTTATGTGTTTTTTTGTTTTGCTTTTTTTTTTTTTAATTTTTTTTCAGAAATTGATACTAAGCTGACTGGTATATGATTTCTAGTCTCCATTTCTCTTCTCTTTCCTTTAAAAGTATGTGCCGCATTTGTCCTTTCCCAGTTTTGTTGAACTTCAATCACACCCCAATAATTCTCAGGAGTAATGGTTCCTGGCAATGAGATAACTTCAGACGCGTCTGTTAAGTATTCCCAGGACAAAATGAATTAGCCTATGTATAATGTATCTAGGCAGTCTGACTTCTTCCTGCTTTGACATAACATCTAATTTTTATGCTACAGGCACTCTTAACTTGTTACAATTTTAGTTGAGTTCCTTTTTAGAAGAACTGTTATCTAAAATATGTTAGCCTTGTTGATATCTTTTGGTGGTAGAGCCAAATGGTGGCAGACTCTTTCTATTTTCTTCCAGAATAGCATGTAGTAGATACTAAGTACTAGGGATTAAGTACTGGCAGAATGATCTCAATTTTCTTTGCCCACTTTGCTGTTTACATTTAATTTTGTATGCATCTGGTTTTGCATTGTGTGCTTCTTAGTACTCTGTCACTGTCACTGTAAGTTACTCATAGGTACCTTTCCATTGAATGCACAGTTTCTTCTAGAAAATGAGAAATTCATGACTTAGCTAGTCAGCCTTTGTGTTACTTTCCTAGTGTCAGTGATCTCTGAATTTGCACCCCAATAATACTTTCTGCAGTGTTTGCCTTGGAATGGGAGAAACGAAAGCCTTTCAAACCTCTCATTACCTTCAAATGAAATGTAGTGGAGGAGTATGATGAATGCTCACCAAAAAAGAGCTCAGCAGGCTCAGGCTCATCTTCCTAATTTGGTGTTCTGGAGCAGTACCGTTGTGGTACTGCTGAAATGATTCTCACTTAATCATAATCCAGAGAGTTTCGTCTGCTCTATTTCCTTCTACAGCCCTGAAGCGCAGGACAACGAAGCCTTTTTTTTTTTTTTTT
>WBMW01003485.1:567617-579951 GCA_013396635.1 Penelope pileata
ATATTGAGATAAATGATCTCCACAAGACTTCATGATAATGAAATCATAACTTTTATTATGAACTGGAATTTCCTTGTTTATTTCTCCAGTGGCTTGTGCAGATCTACCTGGTTGTTCACGTGTGCATTTACATTGGATGATCAACACAAAGACTCACTGTCTTTCTACCTAACCCCTTCCTCTGGGTAACGACGAGTCCTACTCCCTGTTGCTGTTACTTCTATCATCATGTTTATGAACACCATGTATTGCCTTCTGTATCTGAGCAAATATACCTTTCTTCTTTCCCCACAGTAGAAGAAAATGTATGTTCAAATAAGTCTCAGTTTGGTCACCTTATTTGCAGTCGGTACTACCATGGCACTAACTCACTTGGCCTCTTATCCGTGGGATTTCAAAGGCACAGGCAGCTGCTTCACAGCATTGCATTCTTTCTCATATACTTATCCTTGTTAAAACTTCTGTCTACTGGCAATGTAACTGAAACACCCTGGACTTCAAAGATACTTTATTTGCAGCTTGGATTTTGAATTATAATTTCTTCATAAGTCAGACTTCAACAAATATTAAGATACAAAATATTAATTTGAATCTTTTTAAAAATTGCCAGAGGAGAAATACGAAAGGAGATCAAAATGAAAATATTGCCTTCACAGATTATGAAAATATTGCCTTCACAAAGTTAAAATTATTTATTATACTAAACAGAAAATCAGATAATACAGCTGAAACAAGTTAGTGTCAATATTGAATTGGAATTAAAAAGGTATAAAAAATGAATTTGAAGAAGCTCTAAATTTCAGTAAAGTCAGTAAAATCGTGACTCAGAGCTAGACTTGAGAGAACAAAACTTTTCTTGAAAAAAATTTTTTTTGGATACTGCAGTATCAAAAATCAATTTAAATATTTGCCTGCTGATTTAAAATTCCTGATAGTGCTAAACTCTTTTTCTGCTTTTCTCAATAAAATGTTTTGAAAAATGTTTGTAAAGGAAATTTTTGAATTAATGGACAAATATGCATTTTGCTCTGTATTTTACATTTTTAAGTCTTTCCAGATTCTTCAGCACTCAGAAAATGTTTTCTGAAGACCTTGCAGTACATGTTTCTGAGTCCATCCTCTTGTGGGCTTTGTGGACCATATGTATACATTTGCACACATGCATACAACAGAACCTACACATCCTCAGAATAAAGTTTCAGAGTGTCTCTAGGATAAAAACAAGCATCTAGCTGAAAGGGGTTGATGAACTCTTCAGCGGTCTCAGTGATTGAGTGAAGGAACTAAATAAAGTTGGGTTGGTGCTTTGCACAGGCAGATTCCCTATAGATTCAGGAAACTTAGGATAACTTCTTTGTTATGCTTTGTCCTTCTTTATGGTGTCCAAATTAAAAGTTTTAGAAACATTCACAAATCCTCAATTTGCTATTTAACTGGATAAGTCATGATTTTTGGTGGCAAGCTTCAATTGGCAACATCTGTAGTCTTTGGGTTTGGTACCTTTTAAAGACTTCTAACTACACAGAGATAATTCAGGTAGGAGCTGTACCTGTCGAACATACAAGTTGGCTCAATTGCTTTTGTGTTGGATTGTCTTCTGCTAGTATACCTTTTGAGAAACCTGTGAGCCAACAACAGAAATGCTATCCTTACAAACGAATGTGTGCATAAATCTTGGAATCACAGAATGGCTCAGGTTGGAAGGGACCTCAGAGGTCATCGAGTACCAAACCCCCTGCCTTGGACAGAGTTGCCACCCATTAGATCAGGCTAGATCTACTCCTAATAAAAAAAAAATCTCAAAGTAAATTAAGAAAAAATTGCAAAATAAATTTAAAAAATTTTTTACTGAATAAATATCTGAATAAGGGACTCGTGTTATATTTTAACCAGTGTACAGAAAGTGCACCTTACACCTGGATAAAAAGAGCACATAGAGAGAATCTTCAGTAATCTGCCACTGGCAAATCACTTTTTCAAGATTAAAAGTAATTGCATACATGCATATTCTTGTAAAGAAGCAACTTTGCAGTAGTTACTGAGGGAGAAGTCATCTGGATCTTCCCTTCTCACTAGATTCTGTTTAATACTGGTGTTCGTAACAAACAAAATAGTATTCCATTAGTTCACTGCTTCCTTGCCTGAACTATTTTTGGTTTGCAGATATCAATTAGCATGGCAATCTGCACTGTGTTCACAATATAAGTGCTGCTTTAAAAAGATTTTTAAATTAAGGGGTTTGTTTCAAAATAAAAAGATGTGCTCTGTTTGTGTGAGGAAAAAATATAAAATAATTGTTATCTTCTAAGCACACAAGTAGGCCATAAACATTGATTTTCAGTGTATGTATGTTATTGGTTATCTAGATCTGAAAGCATAGTGCTTAGTAAAACTGCGGATCCCTTTTCATCTCTTTTAGCTACTCAGAAATTTAGAGAAGACACAGAAAAGCAATTTTGTGTTTTATCATTATGTTACAGTGCCTAAAGATTGTGTTGATGGGATGATCTGAGGGGCTGGCTCTAGGATCAGGAACTATAGGAATTACGGGCATGTGTAACTGAGCCACATTCCCTATGGGGCTATTATATGTCCATACTGTCACTTACATGCTCCAGTTTTTACTGGAACTTTGGAGTATATCAGCATTCAGTGCTGATGATCTGTGACAGAAGACAGCTCATATCCATTGCAATTACATATTTTCTGTACAAAATAAAACCAAAACTTTGCAGTCACATGGTGAATTCCTCCCATGCTGCATGAAGCAGTCTGTCTGAGCTGCATTAGTGGTAAAACACAGACCTTCTCCTGCAAGGATTTAAGTTCTTAACTGTAGGAATCTGAAGTTGGTTGATTTGAAGAGATAATGAGCATTTTTGTGAGGTTTTCTGCATAAATAGGCAGTAGGTAGCTTCTGAGTTGTCTGCTCTCCTCTTAGATGTGCAGGCTGAACGTCAAGCCAGGGTATTCGTGTGTTTTCTCCATACAGGATTGGTTGACACTTTAACTGTAGTGATTTAAACATACCTTGTTTATTCAATGAATTAGTTTTCTGTTGTTTTTCTTGGGCATAGAAATGTCCTCTCAACTTACCAATATGATGCATCACGTCTGTGACAGCAGCCAGGTGTTTTTGATGACCATATCAATGCACTGAAGACGTACCAGTACCGAGTGGAGTGGTCTTCTAACTCATGAAAATTCAGGTTGTGAAGAAGGATAGAAATCCAGTTGACTTACATTTTTGTGGGTTGTTATGTGGCTTCTGTTGATTATACACAAACAACTGATCATTTACATGAAATATTGATCCGGTTTCACAGGAACTCTGGAAGACATAACAGGTCTTTGATGAGCTTTTTTGTCTCTTTAATGCACACTGGTTTTGAGCCTAAAAGTTAACAAAGATAAATACAGAGGTGGCTACTGTGAGTGTGAATTGGATAGATCTAGTCTGTCTGTATAGGAAGCCAGCTTGTGCTTTAATTATAGATGCAGCCCCTGAAAATAATTGTCTGAATTTCCTAGGGACGTGCTAGAACTGCTTTATTAATTAGCAGCTGAATGTTAGGCTCCATTAAGTGCTTAATGTGGGCTGACTGAACCTTATCAATAGACTGTCTGCTTCCTGTCTTGAGAAACAGCTGCAAACCTGGTGCATCTGGATTTCAGCAATGCACCAGAAGCGCATTCTTTGCTGAATATTACCACTCTCCATACACAGTCTGGATTTGCAGAAACATCTTGGGGTATTTTATCTTCAGCATTCAAGACTTTTTGGAGACCAGTGTGGCTGGTAGTTCAGGATAACAGGCTTTCTTGTATTTTGTGCCTGTTTCAAGAAAGCAATGTTTTAGCTTTTCGACAGAGACAAGGCTGTCATTTCTAACACTTACCAGTTTTGTGAGATTTCACTTGAAATCACAGTGTTGTAACATCAGCTTTTGATATGAATAGAATTGCTGAAGATGAAATGTTTGAGAGAAAATGTGTTTTGAAGTTTGCTTTCCCTTTACTTTGAAGGCATGCATGTTGCAGACATAAAATCAAAGCAATGTATTAGAGTTTTACTCCTCATTTTGAAATTTGATCGAAGACCGCAAAAGACTTCTCAAGAAAAAACTTGTGTTATGTAAAGTGGATTTATGATTACACTCCTTTATGTCCAAGAGCAGCTTAATGGGAAAAGTGTTTTATTGCTGGTGGGACACAACATTTTGAATTACTCCCTGAGAAAAAGGTTTTTATAAAGGTATATTTCCTTCAGTCCGTTAGTCTGAAGTAAATAATAATTCATAATTGCAAATGCATTTTTATCATATGCCTAATTTCAAAATATGTGTATTTTATATAAATGTATTAGCAATGTACAGAAATAATGTTACTATGCATATCATACGTTCATAGAGGCTTATTGTATTTGTATTTTTCATGTTTGTAATTTAGAGCATTGTCTAAAAAGTGAGTTAAAACAGTTCAAGCTGCTCTGAATCGATGATTTCCTCTGTAGAATTTTATTTTCTTCATAATGTCTTCAATATGTTTTATTTTACTAATTACTTCTAGTGATTTTTTTGCCAGTGGAGAGAGCACTCTGTGTATAAGTTTTTTAATAAAAAATAGTTTATAATAGCACAGCTGAGTTTGTAAGGCATTTCCTACATTTTCTAAGAGCAAGAAGCAAAATAAGCAAGCCCGTGACTGGACATGGTGGAGTTGGTTTCTTGGAATTTGTGAAAGTTTGGGTCAGATAGGAGGGATGAAAGGGATAGAAAACCAGGGATTTCTGTGCGGGGAGGAGGGGGCAGCTTAGAATCGAGGGTCATGTTGCAAGGGGCACAGAAGTTAAAATACACAACCTGAAGAGCAGATACCAAAGTTAGTAGCAGGAGGAGACAGAAGATGGACGATGGCAAAAAAATGAATGGGGAAGAACAGCATCAAAAGGTAGGTAAATGGAGGAAGGAAGCTGAGCAGGTGGGAGCCAAGAGAGAATAAGTCTGAGAGAATCTCGATGCAGCAAAAACTTTGTGAGGAAGGGCACTAGGTACGGGGAAAAAAAATACAGGAAAAAGGGGAGTGGGGAAACCTGAAGCTGGGCAAGGAAGAAAGAAAAAGAGCTGGGAGCAGTGGGGACAAAAGCAAAAACATCTTTGAGCACTGGGGGTCTCATCTCTGGATGCTGGAGTTGTGCTGGAGGTGGCATTTATTCCTGCCTAGGCATTTCTCTACTGCAGAGCAAACAGTTGTGAAACATGGAGGCCAAGCGTTTGGGCTGTGACAGGCCAGTTCATGCAGAAGAGAGTTACTTTATTGGTGTTGCTCTTAAGTCCATTACTGAAAATTGGAGAGCTCTGTGCCACAGGTCCCAGCTTGCTGCCACTGCTTGGGATAGCAATCTGGCTCCATGATTCTGTTGTTCTTGCTGCCTTCTAAAGTTTTTTTAAAGATATAAGGAACTACTCTAAAAATAAAAATGAAATATCTTTAATGCAAAGTTAAGCCCTCAAAATTCCCAAACTGCAGTAGCTAATGCAACCACAAGCTGCCTTGTGTGGCTGTGCATGTGGTAATTGTAAGCTCTTTAAAAATAACTTGTGAATATGATCACAGAGATGATAAGGTATTCAAGATTTTATATATTTTAAATGGTTATACAACTTGTATTTCATAATTAGCATCTAAGTATTTGTATAAAAACAGAACCAGAAAAGTAATAAACCTTCTGTGTAAATGCATAGTTTTTCTTGCTAGATGCCTGCTTTGTTTGGACGTTTGTTGGATGTCTGTGTACGAGGAAAAGTTCTCATCTTAACAGTATTGCTATAGAGATGTGTTTCCTAAAATCAGATAGTGAAGATGTATTGCCTAAAGTGTGTGTAATAAAAAAAATAATGTATGTAATAAATAAAATATGTTTTCTGAAGACGAAAAGCATAGCAAGAGTGCAGAGGGTATTTGCAATAAGTTGCTGACCTTATTGAAATCAGCGTTTTTACCCAGTAGCTTTTAAATGATCGATGTAGAACTTGTAGAAATGATGTTAGAAAATCATATTGTTAGAAAAGAGTTGTTCTGTAAAGAAACCTAACTCTGAGACATAATAATACAAAGACTTGGAAAAAAACCTCTCATTAATGATTTCAAAAAGCAGTACTAAAAGCAGTACTATTAAACTGTTCCACTAACATTTTTCAAATGACCAAGGTTCTCTCCCAAAGTGAGGCTGAAAAATGCCTGAAGTGCAGATACGGATATAAACGTCAGTGAGAAGTAACTATTTCATTCAGGCACTGAAACTAAAGTGAAAGTTTAAATTCTAGATTGTTGGACTTTTTGTTTGTTTATTTTTTAAAAGACTCTGTAAGCTAAATGGCAGAACAGTCAATTTTTTCTTTCCTCAGATAAAAACTTTCAAAAATAGCTCTTGGATTCTTTCGGACCAAGCTGTTATTGAATACCACTGTTACTGAAAAAGAAAATTGAAGATATCTGTCATTTTCAGTCCTAATGGCACTACTGCATTTTGTGAATACACTGTAGTAATGCCCAAAGGGATGAAATAATGCCAAGGTTCAGAGCTCACATGTATATTCTGTTTAAAGTCAACTCTAGGACAGAAATACTTTGGATTTGTTCTGTTGGTTCTATTCTAGCCAGCATCATTCTCCAGAGTCCCTCCCAATACCATTTGCGCTCATTCTTTTTGGAAAGAAAATTTTGAATTGCACTGCCCAGTGGGTCTTATTGCAATTCCTGCTTCTTCATTTTCCATCTTGGGAGTGCAATTGCATCAGTCCTCTACCATAGACAAAAGCCAGTAGAGTTGGTCACTACTTGCTACCAACTCAACCTTCCACTGCTGTATTATGTTAAGTCAAACTGTGGTTTCCTTAGCTTTCCATCAGTTCATATATATTCTCCATGGTGTTTACGCACTGCTGCCTTTTCTCCCAAACCCTGCCCATGGTTTCCCTACTTGACCTAATGGGCTTAGGGCGTCCAGACCTCCATAGTGCAGGGTTTTATTCTTGTGGTACATAGTATAGAGCATTGTCTCAAGCAAAATGAAAGATTGCAACCTCATAGTTGCTGTTAACACTATTTACTCTTTTTGTGTGGCTGTTTTGCCTGGTTGTCTGTGCTGTATTATCCTTCTTCAGCTCCTATGTCCCTCTGTCTGTACTGGTTGTACTGATTAACTGCTTGGCAGATTCTAGAGTGTGGTCTGCTGTTCTGTCCTTAACTTTAGCTAAGTGCCTATTTTTGCTCTCTAGTGTTGTCATTAGTCGTGCTCCTCTGTGTATATTATTGGGGTGAGGGAGAAGGAGAGCTGTGGACACAGTGCATTGGGGTCTGTTCTTGGAAGTCAGCTGGGAAAAAACAGCTGGAGTGCACAATTAGTCCTGAAGTGTGATTCATGAGAAAACAGAGCTCCAAATAATTGTATTATTATGCATTTTTGTTTTTATATGAGTCGTCTATATTGTTTTCAAATGGATATGTTGAAGTTAATTTAAATCATATTACAGTTTTTGTATTTGTTTCATCAAACTTTTGCAAACTATTAAAATCCATGCATGAAGAAGTGATCACACATACATCTTTCCCTGTTTGAGAGATTACACATTTCTTTTTATTCATATTCTTCCAGGTGACTTGGATTATTACTGGCTGGATCCTGCCACGTGGCACAGCAGGGAGACATCTCCCATTAGTTCGGTAAGAAATAGGGAAAAAGAGCGTTATAAGTATGAACTAATATGTTCGCTGATAATTTCAGTTCACTATGAATATTTTGATATTTTTTTTAAAAGTTACATAAATTTGTATGAAGATTTGTCTTAGTGGCTCATGGAAATGAAAATCAGAACAGATTTTTTTTATCAAAATCTCGACTATTTTTTTAAAAAGATTTAATCATATCAATTACTCACTATAAAAGAAGCTGTGAGTGTGATACTGCTCCAGGAGAGATTAGTAGTTTTTCTTCTATTGAATTAGAATGGGAAAGAGTTTTATTATATAATGAACCTGTATATTTCATGTAACATATGCGTTATACTAAAGAACAGAATTTATGAATGCAGTTTTCAGAGTCCTGGAATTAATAGTAAGTGTCTAATATTATTATGTATGTTCTGTTATAAACGCTTGATTGTATTAAACTTTTAATTGTATTATAAGTCTACCTGAGGACTTAATACTGAGATTTTTTGTGTAATAATAGAAACTTTTGATGCAGTATCTGTAACCTAATGATTCTGAATACAGAAAAACGGTTGCTTTTTTATTTTAATTTCACTGTTTTTCTTTTTTTTTTCAACAGCATCCAGTAACGTGGCAGCCTTCTAAAGAGGGAGATCGCTTAATTGGGCGTGTTATTCTTAACAAGAGAACAACCATGCCAAAAGAATCGGGTGCATTACTGGGGCTAAAAGTAAGTGTTATGTGGTTCATGTGGTAAATGAATGAAATTTCCACTGACCTGACTGTGTAGAAGCCTAACATACTAAATCAGAGAACTCTTTAATTACATGTTACTTGACGAGAATATATTCCTCACTTTTAGTAATTTTTGAAAGTTATACAGAAGATTATGAGTGTGAATATATTTAATCCTTCGGTACATGTTTTCCACTCACCCATAACCAAAGATCTGAACCATTTTGATTAAAAATATGTTTATTCACCTTCATGTCTGCAAGACATATACTGTACATCATAATGCATTAGAGGAGTTCTGCGTTTTCTAGCTCTGCTGCTTCCATTTCAGATAAGTAACCAATCTCATGGTCTACATAAATGTCATGCAGATGTGTATGTTTACAAGATGAATGTTTAAAATCCACACAGCCCTTCAGAATCAGAAATTGTATACAACACTAAATATTTACACAAAAATGTAAGAAAACTTTTTAAAGCATAACAGATTCTATTAAAAGTAATTCCAGTTAATTCAGTGACCTGACATTAAGACGTTGTGGGTGACATAGTTCAGTTCATTTAATTTTCTAAATTACTCATTTAGTATTGGACTTATAGGTTCTTGTCCCTAAATTGTCAGGGCACTTAAGAGGAGTGCTTCTGGAGACTGCTGGGAAGTACAGTGTTCTTGTTCAATCATTTCTCTCTCCATGCATATTTTCAGTATGTGGGGCTTCTAAAATGACCAAGAAAATTCATTTGGGTGTCTTTCTCTTCCCTCTGAGAGCAACAGAAACAATAGAAAACAAGAAACATTCCTATCTACTTAGGACTAAGTCAACTTCAAAGGGCTGGAACACTGAAGTCAGCTACTCCTTGCTTATATAGTTGTCTGATAGTTCAAGCACTCACATGTGATCTAGGTTGTTGGCTTTTCATGGTGGGAATTAAATCAGGAAAGACCTTTGTGAACTTGATAATGGCATGTCCTGGGCACACTCATTCATCTCAAAGTGAGAGAAGGTGTGAACAGCTTCACTCTACTAAATGCCTCATAGTCTGTAGCACAAGGCTGTTTTTTCTGGCAGCAAGCATATGTGAGAAAATAGGTACGCCTCAGTAGGAAACAGATTGGAGAGCTTCTCTGATTTTTTTTTTGAGTCTGTTTTGTATCATTTAAAGTAGGCTCTAGGCAATGCACTCACTGATAAATTTAGCACAGTTAGCTAAATTTAGCCAACCTTGTTGGCTGGTAAGCTTCTGCATCTTTTTGGGTATGAATCTGTATGAAAACTCTGACTAGTAACCATGATGGCAGCATGAAGTAACAACACCTAATGAACCACTGCTCCACTGTTTCATTTAGTTATAAAACTCTACCCAGGATATTCCCGACAAAGAACTGACTGGAGAGAATGAAATGGGAAGAGTCCATAGCAAGTCAGCAATGCTACTTTTCTTATTTTCTTTATTAAAAATCTAATCTCTGGAGAGCACCTTTCTTCCCCCCCCCCCCCCCTTCTGTTTACCCATCTGCGTAATGTGCACTCTGCTTCAAAGTAAAACACCATTCAGTTGTGCTTAACAGAAGCCAGAAATTGCTCTTCTGCCCTGCCATGTGCTTGGGTGGGAGGGCCAAGTTTTTAACTGTAGCGATGTTTGTGTGCATTATTTGCATGTTTCCTATTAGTGTATTAGCTAAGTTTTTAGTTGTTTCACTAATGTCATTTTTTGTATTTTTATACCTTTGGTATAAGAATTGCAACTTAAACTTAGGCACAAGGCAGACATCTATTTGCGAAAATTAAGTTTTCATGATTATCTATTATGAAATCCTCTTTCTGCAACAAATTTAGATGTTTAGCAAGCTGCATAAGATAATTAGCCTGGCCTTTTTTTGTCCCTAAGCTTTTTCTTTATGTCTCTGTGAAGCCTAAATTTAGAATATATTTGCTTATAGATATATTTAATCAAAAAGTAATGTGAAAACGAATCTGGCTATATATTTCTGCTTGATATGATGTATGAGTTGTGGCTTGTAAACTCACAAATTTATGATTATCCAGGTTGTTGGAGGAAAAATGACAGAATTAGGACGACTTGGTGCCTTCATTACCAAAGTGAAGAAAGGTAGCTTGGCCGATGTGGTGGGGCATCTCAGAGCAGGTAAATCAATCAGTTACATAGAAAATATATTGTCTTTTGACTTTTGTAATGCATTTGTTAATTTATATTCACATCACTTGTGATATGCTAATATTTGGTAAATAGAGAAAAATACTGTCGTGTTCTTATGGAATGCTACAGTTGCCTACATTTCTAATTTATTATTAACTACAATTACTTGGATGTGTGATCAAAATACAAGACATTTCTGGACTGTGCTAAAGCGTCAGGATTGAATGTTACTGGTAGATTTTTACTTGCTATCTCAGGATCTGCTTTTTACACTCAGTAGAAGCAACATAAAAATTTTATAAACCTAATTAATTGTGTCAAAACTCACTACAGTTATTTTATTCATACTACAGTATCACCTGAATGGTGATGCATTGTATACACAATTGACATTATTAATACTTGTTTCAGTGTGAATTGTTAACAAAAAAAAAAAAAAAAGAGAGAAACAGCCCCAGAAAATGATTCTGAAGTAGTTAATGTATGTAAGAATTATTTATTGATCTTACAAGTAACTGGCTGCGTTGTTGGCCCTGTTCAAGCTTTACTTCTAACAGAGAACTATGCATATCAGTCAGTTTTCTAAATTACATTTTAGGGGTTCATATTCTTATTCATAGCCCCAAACAACTGTTTTCCAAGTTTTATCTTAGCAAGCAAAAGTCTAAACCATGCCTTGTTTGGAATCAAGAAACTCTGATGACAACTTTTATGAATTTATGATAATTACATGAAGCTAATAGTAATAAAGAAGTAGAAAAGATGATGAGTCTCTTTAAATTCCTAATTTGTTTTGGCAATTGTTATTTATTTTTTTCAAGTTGATAAACAAGTTGTTGATAGCACCACTTATAGATTTCAACTGCAGATTGTAATTACAGAAAATTACTTTCACTTCACTAATCTTGATGTGTCTGGGCTGGAATATTACATAGTCAACGCTACTTTTAAATTCTAAAAAATAATAGAGGCAAAATAATTTCAGAGGGCTGGCTAAGGAGAAATACATAGTTTTGCCCGTGTTTTCTGAAAGTCTATTCATATTATTGTATAGGACTATAACACACACAACACAAATGAAACCATGCTGACAGGAAAGTAACATTTTTCAACTTCCTCAAAAGCTATTCAAAATTTGACTAGTTCATAAATTTCTGAGTAATTGTACAAACCTCATAAATTTTGCTGAAGTTGAACCTGAAGTCTTGCATCAGGAACAGAATACTGCTAACAATAAACACTAGGGGCAAACTAGCCAGTTTGCTGCTTGGCAGAAAAGCATCTGGGAGTGCTGGAGGACAGTGAGTGGAACGAGTCAGCTGTGTGTCCTTGCAGCAAACCGTGTACAGGGCTGTATTAAGAGGACTGTAGCCAGCTTATGGAAGAAGGTGGTTATTGCCCTCTATTCAGTGCTTTTGAGGTTGTACCTGGACAGTTGATCCCTCTTGAGGCTCTTCTAGTACAAGGGAGAGGCTAGCAAAGTGGACCAGGCTGGGCAGAAGGACACAAAGTTGATTAGGGGTCTGAGGTGTACAGTGTACAAGAAGAAGCTGAGATAATTGGGTTTGTTCAGACTGGTGAAGAGGAGAATATAGAAGGCTCTAATTCCTGTTTTCACCTGGCTAGTGAGAGACTGTAGGGAGCCCAGAGCTGGTGTGTTCTCAGAGGTGCACAGGGATCGCAACAAGAAGAAACACACACAATTTTGAGTGGGGGGGGGGGGGGG
>WBMW01003485.1:579976-804377 GCA_013396635.1 Penelope pileata
GTTTCAAGTTGTGAAAACTCTTCTTCTCTGTGAGAGTAGATTCTGGAACAGAGAAGTTTTGGAAGAGGTTGCACAGAGAAGTTTTTTAGATATGCTTCCTTGGACATCCTGAGATCTCATCTGGTCAAGTCTCTGACCAGCCTGGTGTGTCCTTTGAAGTTGGCCCTACTTTGAACAGGGGTTGGGACTGGCTGCCTTCCTGCCAGCCAGGTTTTTGTAGATATCTTGCTTCATCCTAAATATCTACAGTGTGAAGTGTCTAACAGCACCTCACAATTCTGGGCTACTACGGTGGGACTTAACACCAGAGAGTTTAAGACTACCCTAATTTATAGCACTAGATCACAGAATGGTTGAGGTTGGAAGGGACCTCTTGAGATTTCTAGTCCAACCCCCTGCTAAAAGAGGGCCAGCTAGAGCAGTTAGTCCGGGACTGTGTCAAGCTGGCTTTTGTGCATGTCCAAGTTTTGAATATCTGGATGGTGTTTTCCTGTTTCTATGCCTTCTTCAAAATGTGACTGATTAATTGCTGTGTAAATTATGTTTGAATCATGTAATTTTTAGTGTTAGAAATCTATCATCTGTCCCTACTGTTTTTTGCTATTAAAGTAACAATATGTATTGCAAAGCTGGCCAGACCTTGTTCCTTTGAATGCTTGGGATGCTTTTGGAAATTAAGCACATTATCTGCAAAGAAATGAGATTTTATTTTAGGGGGAAAAAAGTCATGTTAGTTAGTGGTTGTTAGCATTCAAATACAAGCGGAATTTCAGAAGAAATTGACTGTGTTTTCACTGAGTTGTATGAATTTTAAATTAAGTTTCTAGGCAATATATGCCTAGATTTACTTACTTTTCACCCCAAGACAAGATTAAGTAATGAATATGCAAAGTATTTAAATCAGTTTCATCTAAACAACATAGTAGAAAAGCAATCTTACCTCAGAAAGCATTTATTAAATCTTTCATTAGCAAGCTCTGATGTTTTGAAGAGTGCCAAAATGCTTCAAAAGCTAGTGGGATCTTTTGTGGAGTCTTTTCTTAAAATACCAAAATATAGGCTGTCTGGGAAAAAGGAATGGCAACCATTGACTTAAGTAGAATTTGTAGCTGCGTATTTCAGTGATTAGGAGTTCAGTTAGGATAGTTTTCCTTTGGTTTAATAACATAGGTTTTATCATTTGACTTAGGTCTCCTCAGACAGGAGCAAGACAGCAGCTGTAGGATTGTTCCGAACTGAATCTGATAAACACAAAATCAATGTCAAAAAAGAAAATAAAGTTACTTGTGGCATCAGATAATAGTTGCAGAGTTCTGACTGTTGCATAGGGTGGGATGTGAGAGTATAAACTTTACCTTATGGTTCCTGCAGTTTAATTGAATATACTGATCTTTCTTTAGAAACGATAACTGAAGACTTCTTATCTTTTTATAATAATATCAAAAAGTGCAATGCAATGTAGATGCTGTTAAAATTCTGGAAATGGCAAGCTGAAAAAAGACAGTTTTCTAAATAACTTTCACATCAGGTTTTGGTTTCTGTTCTCCCCTAACATCCTCAGAAGTAGTGACTCATTCCTTGCATTTATTTTTTGTTTATTTGATTTTGTTTGTTGTTTATTGATAATAGTGAAGACTTACCTCTTTGTTAAGAAATCAAAATGCATAGTATATAAAATGTAATGAAAAATCATGATTTTTAAAAGTTTAACATGTATTTATATTTTTCTTTTTTTGAAGATTAACCTTTTTATTATTTATTGTCAAAATATATTGGCTGGTTAATAATAGATTTTCTTAAAGAGACTTTTTTATTGTGTAGCACAGTAGCAAGTGCTGTATTATCTCTGAAGTAAGTTTGCACAAGTGGTTTCTTTAGTATGTTTTTGTGTAAAAATTGTTCTCTGAAAGGAGCCTTGATAATTTCTCAAAAACCTTTCTTTGAGTTTCAGCACATTTTTTCAGTTAACTTTGAGCAATGTGACTTAGTTATGTAGATTTCATAAATGTTTTGTGCTTCTTTGCAAAAGAATATTGAAATTAATTAAATATCTCTTTAAATTCAAGGAGATGAAGTTTTGGAGTGGAATGGCAAACCCTTGCCTGGAGCTACAAATGAAGAAGTTTACAACATTATTTTAGAATCAAAGTCAGAACCTCAAGTTGAAATTATTGTTTCAAGGCCTATTGGGTAAGGCTAAACGCTTCTTAAACACAGTTATTAGTTGGGCTAATGGGACTTCTTGAGGGGCTGTTTGTGAGTTCATTTTTTTTTTTTTTTGTCTTTGAATAATGGAATATGATTCTCTTTCTGTTATTGACATTCTGTACATTCCATTTTCTTCATTGCCTGTTGCAGTCTTGGACCTGTACATGTCAGTATAAATACTGACAAGTATGTCAGTATAAATGTTTTTCTTTTTTTTCCCCCTGTATTGTTGAAGTACTAGCAAGGCTTTTGCCAAATGGCAAAAGAAAAACTTGTATTTATGTTTATAATGAATTGAGCAAGGCTTCTATCAGAATCCTGCAGATCCCATGTGTGAGTAAAATCTGTTTGTCAGGCTCTCAGTTTCATAGAGAATAACTAACTTTTACGAGTATGTGTTTGTTGAAGGAAGCATGAGCAAATGTTGAGCACTGCAGGATTTAAAATATGCCAATGCTAGTAGGATTTTAAAAAGAGAAGAAAAGAAAAACAACTATTTTAATTAAAAAGACTGTATTTAGCTTTTAATTGTGCTGTCATCAAAATCAGAAGTTTAAAGAAAAATACCTGCACACTAACAAATGCAGTTTGTTTTGTCAAAAATAAGAATTTTTTTTTTTTAGAATTATACTTTTTATTTGTTATAAATCCTGGTTTGGGGTATAGTGGTAACAATTCCTGTGTTCTTGATTTCTGAAGTAAGCCTTGGAAGGATCATAAAATCTGTTTGAATTTGTAAGATGAGTGGGGTTGGCCCTGTATTTTACTGTTGCTGTTATTTTACAGTGATATTCTACACTCCTTGCCTGAAAATGACTCTACTGGGACAATTTTGAATGATCTTACAGGACTGAATATGAATGATATATTGTAAATTCACACTTAGATTGCAGAAATGAGTCACGTGGTTAACAATAAAAAGTGACTTGTCTAGTTGCAAAAAAAATTTTGAAATATTTAAATCTATCTGTAGTTTCTCACTTTCCCAGAGGTCACATGCACTCACTGTATGTCTCTAAGTACCAGTAACCTGTAGGTGGATGGTGAACTGTTTCTTCATTATGAATGCATGATTCTTTCATTTTGAATGTGTTGAATTATAAGTTTTATCTGTCTCAAATACGGTAAATTTTAGTTTGACAAACAAAAAAGCACTATTCATTTTCCTTCTGACTAAAGTGTTCTTCTTTTACCTTTATTTCACATCAGCTTTTGATGTTTGGTTTTGTCCATGCTGTGCAAGTGTAGCTATGTTTTGCAAATGAACTTTTCCTTTTTAATGACAATCACTATTGTCATTAAATACTTAAATAAAATTAACATTTGTTGCTAATTTTAATGAAAGATTAGAGCCTGATGCAATAATAGTGGTTGTTTAGGGTTAAAATTAAGATCCAGAGTGAGACTGTGTGGAAGTAGAAAACTTTTGTTATATTCTTTAGTCACAAGTAAATTAAGAGACATTCCTGACTGAAAATTGCAAACTTGGTCCATCATCTTTATGATTAAAAATAAAATTAAATGAGGAGATTTTTTAAAGTCTAGTTTATATGTTTAAATAGGCAGAAAAGAAGTATGTTGATCATTGGACCAGACTTACACTCCAGGTCTCCATCAAAGGAAAATTGATTTGTAAACTGATTTAAAAAGAAACTGCTATGTTAGCTTTTTAAGTAGTGAGCTTTAGATATCAGTTTATCTGCATATGTCATGTATCCTTAGACTTTTATCTAGATAACTAAAACAATTTATTTATTATAGTTTATGAGTTCTATAAATGTAATGGCTTCAAAAAATGAAGTGCAAAATGACCACGTTCCAGTAATGTGGCATTTTCTCAGAATTTTTTTTCAAGAGCACAACTGTTGAACTAAAGTGTAGAAAATAAAGGGCATTCTAAAACAAAGACTGCTTCTTAATCTGAGCAGTGAATATTGCACTAATAAAGTGCACCTGGAAATATGGTCGTTAAAGTGCAATGTTTTGCTTTGGATGACCCATGCATATTTCTTTCCGGACATAAGCAAAAATAGAGCACATCAGATTGCACTTTTATTTTGAGACAAATGGAGTCTTGGCATGGAGATGTTTACATGCTATAATAATACTATCCTTGTAGAACTGTGTCCTGATCGATTTTTTTTTTTTTTTCTGGGAAGAGCAAATAAATATCCCAAAGGGACTGGAGCGTGCAAGTTTTGAAATTTAAAAATTGCTCTTTTCTGCAGTAGTTACTTTATATCAGATTGGGATTTACCCCTCTCTCATCTAAAGAGAATAAAAACCCCACGCAGACATTGTACAACTAAGAAAAACCTAATGTTAGTTACATGTTACTGTGCATGATTTTCTTGTTTGTTTGTTTTAATTATAATCTATGTGGATTGTGTTGAATAATGGGAAATGATTTACTTTGGATAGCAGATTACTTTTTTTTCCTTTTGGCTTCTCCTTGCTTTGTTATCCGAACTATGCGCTCATGTCAAATTCATGATAGTGAATTTTGCTTAATCCAATGAGTCTAATATAGCGAAGTTTTGTGTCTACTTTAGGTACTGACTCAGCAAACTTCTAGCAGCTTGATAAAGCATTAATTGGTAATCCATTACACCTAAAATTCCATTGAGGGAATAGGTTCCCGAAAGACCTGAAAAACAATATTTCATCTGCATAATTTAAGTGTTTTCATCTCTCAGTATTAATAATTCAAGTAATGTACCAGCACATCTAATGGTCTCTTTTTAAAAAGTCCTAGCATATTAGGTCTAAAAAGCCCAAATTTGATATGGCTTAGCTTAAGTAAATAATAGGAGGACTGTAAGGCCACAAATTAGACAACTGTATGTTACAAAATTGATGTCTACACAATTTGCTCAGTCTTGTAAATTTGGATTTCTGTGTCTCTCATCAAATGTAATTTTGAGTAATGGATAATTGTAGGTTGTTTATTAGGGAAAAATGTGAAAAATGCAGCACAATTAGCAGATGAAGGCATAACAAACACTATAACCTCAATAGTACCATAAAAGCTCCTTAGAAACTAATTGATGTTAGTGCTAATGATTGCAAACACAGGGTAGGTAAGAAAACTATAAAAAGTAGAGTTAATGGGCTGGCATCTAAATATGAGGGTAAAAATGAGCTATGAATATGCATACAATGTGGGGGGCTGTTAATGTAAGACAGCATAGAAAGCCCTCTGGCAGTACGCTGTTTGGGAAGCAGTCTGGCATGGTAACTGACTGGCTGTCTCTTGTGTGTTCGGGTGAGCTCTTTTGGGATAGTGCAGGTAAAACAAATGTTTTCTTAATTTGTGTCTGTTTTCCTTGTCAGATATGGGTTGTCTTTGCTTGGATTTCCACAAGTAATATTGCCAAAACTGTTGTTTCTCCAGTGTGATTTGGCTCCTCTTTGCAAGGACTGTTACTGTACTCTAGGTCCTTGCAAGGAGACTGAACCTCCATAACAAACCAGATAGTACTAAATTTCAGAGAGTTTCTTGAGTAAATAAGTGCAAACTGCAGACGGATCCTTTTGCTTTGGCTAGTCTGGCTTTGGTTAATGTAAATCATGGGGTTTCTCCTATTTTTTTGAAGAGCTTTTTTTTTTTTTTTTGTTGTCTTTCTCCATCCACCCAGGTATGTAGGATGAATTTTCCGTGTTGAAACTTTCCTTGCACTTTTGAGCCCTCTTTAAATATCCTAAATTTTATACCGTTGCAAGCAATGCTTTACTGTAGAAGAGAACATTCATATTCTAGCACAAGAAAATATCACAATGTCGTATTGAACAGAAAAATCTGTTTGGGTAAACCAAGTAACTATTTCAGACTGATGAGAACTTCCGTGGAAACTGAAGAGAGAAAATGCTAAGAAGTCCGTGCAACAGCCCTGCTGTGCAGCGTGCCATATGTTTAATTGTGAAATAGCAGTATGCCACGTCATGAACAAGTAATGTAGCTGTATTTCTGTGAGTTTGAGGAAGACACAGTATCTCTTACTTGCAAAGTCAAGGCAAAAACAAGCACATTCCTGGTTAGTGCTGACATGCAAGCTAAAGTGGGACCTTAACTGTGAGCTGAAGTAGATTTTGTTAAATCACATGCATCAGAAATTTAAAATGCCGAACGGCAAAAATAAGTGTAAGAGTAGTTGATTGGGCACTGTTACATTCCTTTTCTGACTTACAAAAGTATCTGTTTCTTTGTCATAAGTAGCTGCTATATACGTAGGAGTCTTAATTTTATTGACTTCTAAATCTTTAAGGTAATCTTTCACTGAACAGAAGAATGCCTGAATACCTTTTAAATGCACAACTTCAGACTTCAAATCTTTAAATGTTCTTCAGAAATATTACTTTTGTTTAAATTTTGGATTAGATTTTGCAGATAAAAATATTTTCAAGTAATCCACTGAAGAACTTTGTTTCCATTTTCCTGCTTTGCTTTGCTTACATTTGTACAATAATGGTCATTTCTTGCTTGCAATGTTTTCAATGGTTGCTGAGAACAGGACAGAGGAAGGAGCTAACATCATCCAGGTTTTGATGGAAGAGTAATTGTGTTGATGGCAATGTTTTGATAGACATGTGTAAACTTAACTGGTTTGATTTTGTTTATACGTATGTGCTGGATGTATGTATGTTGAAAAAATTTCATATTCAATTGTAATATGCTGTGATATTTTTTAGCCTACAAACAAAAGCATTGTTCTTTTGTTTGCTTAACATTTCTAATGTTATTTTGTTTTTCTTTTTTTTATTATAAGACATTTTCATCAGTTTCATTCTGTGAACTCCTTGAGAAGTTTATATAAAAATTACTAGTGAGTTAATCTCTGTCTTGTTTTTAGTTTTTTAATTTTTCCTCCAAAGAATAGTTGTGTCAGTAGTTGTACTACTTTTTACCCCCTTCTCTTCATAAAACCTTTCCAGCTTTATTGTTTAGGTTGTAAAAATATTGTAGAATCCATCCATAATATTAACTTCATAGTGCTCCTATTGTTACCTCTTCTAGCTCCTCAGTTTGAAGGAAATAATAGTTGCCATTGTTAAGGCTTTCATGAATCCCAGTGGAAAATAGTGAGCTATACTTACTTCCCCTTTCTTTACCTATAGTCCATTAGAACAAAGAGAGAAACATATTTCTAAAAACATGTTTCAGAAACTTATTTCTTACAGAAATAGGTCCTCTCCCTTGTTCCTAATTGTGTATATTCATGTTTTAGTGATATTCCTCGGATTCCTGAGAGTTCTCATCCCCCATTAGAGTCCAGTGAGTATGCATTCTTTGTTTCATTGCCTGAACATGATCTTGTACCCACTACGATCATTTCGGCTATGAATTTTTGGAATTATAAGTATTGAGAGACTACATTTGCTTCTGGTTTTGTATGACAAAATTCATTGTTTTTTCAATCTTGTGTGTTAAATTCAAAGCAGTATAGATTTGATTAAGAAAGATTTGCTCCTTGCCTGTCATGAGCTTGTCCTTGCTCTTCAGGGCTCTGCTTCTTTGGTAGAGAACTACTGATCTATTGCATGGGCAGGAGTGTCCTCTGTGCCAGATGTCTGTTGTGTATATCTTCCTGCCTCTGAATTCCTAAGTAGTTAAAATCCCATGTCAGAGGCTACTATAAAAAAAAGTGGGTTCACTCATCAAAGATTTTAGCTGTGCAGTTTGTAGGAGGAGAATATTTAATTTAAGGTATGGTGTGTCAATAAGGAACATTTTTTTATGTTATTTAGAATAAAATAGAAAATGTCAGGTTTAATCTGAGGTAAGAGTATCTAGACTGTCTTTTTCGCTACTGAACTACATCAGCTTAAAATATTTCTGTATGCTAATACATTAATACTGTGCGTAAAGACAAACTTTATACAGTTCAAAGAAAAAACAGGTCATAAATTATCGAAATTTGCTTTAAAATTTCAGAAGGAAAGTTCGTGTGTTTCTTGCATATTTTTAGGTTCCAGTTCTTTTGAATCTCAGAAGATGGAAAGGCCTTCCATTTCTGTTATATCTCCAACCAGCCCTGGAGCCCTAAGAGATGCACCACAAGTCCTACCAGGGCAGCTTTCTGTGAGCATATTTTGTTTTTCCTGAGTTAATAATTAATGTTTATCAGGTGCTGGTCCCTCAGCCCTCTGCCTTCCCAAGGTTTGTTGGGAGGTCATAGGAAATGGCTGTTGTTGGTATCTTTCAAATGTGTGAGTAACCACTCACTGTAATCACTGTGGAAGTAAAAAGCTGTTGTCTTAATACAGCATAGCATGCAGGAATTTACCCTGAGAGGAACCCATGAACGTGTCTAGCAACTTGTCGCACTGTACTCTTCTGTACTTGCAGATAACAAGCACAGTACTGCTTTATCTTTTTTATGGGAGCACTTAAATAGCTATGTATTTCTTAAGTTATACTGTTCAGTAATGCAGTTTAATTTAGATACACATTGCCTCTTGGAATTCTCTGTAACAGTAATTGAAGCTTTACTTATTAAATATACAGTGACTGCTCAGACTTTGTTATTATACATTCTTATATTTTTATATTGATTATATTAATTTCTAAGTACACAGCAGGCTCAAAAATTTTATGTTGTGAACCTATTAGGAAATAATTTAGCTGTATTTTATACTTTCCATAAGAACATTTATAATGTGACAGATCAGAGTAAACAGATTTCCACCATGTCTGAAGTTTAGCTACAGTTTAGCTTCCTTTTAAGTGTAGATTCAGGAGTGCAGAGCTAAGACAATACTGGCTTAAATAGACTTAAAGGTACAGGATTGTGCAGTGAGTACAATAAACAATGTAAATATAATCAGACACCACCATTTTATCCTGCTAGGTAAATTTGTAAGTCTTTGGTGTATACCAAGATCTTTTATTAACAGATTTGTAATTAAATTTATCTCATTGCCTCCTGGGAAAATAAATGTTACTTTTACATTGTGGTTAATAGGATGCAGTATGAAAATTCTATTTTTTCAGTTTGCAATATTTTTTTCTGGTAACTTGATTGTTGTAGGTGAAACTGTGGTATGACAAAGTGGGACATCAATTAATAGTAAATGTTCTGCAAGCAACAGATTTGCCGCCAAGAGTAGATGGACGCCCGAGGAATCCCTATGTAAAAATGTATTTTCTTCCAGACAGAAGGTAGTATTTTAGTTGAGAAAATTATGTTGTCATTTATTGAATCAACTTTTAAATGAATGTTTATGAATTACATAATTCCTTTTCATAATTTTTTCAAGTTAGACTAATTATGAGAAAAAAATTGCACTTGAGATAGTCAAGTCATTATCAAATTAACTTTCTGAACATTTGAAATGAACGCAATCACGGTACAATAAATATTTTTCTCTTTTAGGCATTATCAGATCAGAAAGAATGAAACCAATAAATGCTCATGAGTATATGGCTTTTTGTGCTTTATTTCTACAAACTATTTACAGAAAATATTTATGTTTCAGTGATAAAAGTAAAAGGAGGACCAAAACAGTAAAGAAAAGTCTAGAGCCAAAATGGAACCAAACCTTTCTCTATTCGCATGTACATCGTAGAGATTTTAGAGAACGGATGCTTGAAATAACAGTATGGGATCAGCCAAGAGTACAAGAAGAAGAGAGTGAATTTCTTGGAGAGGTGATGCATACAGTCACATTTCTCCTGAGTTTGTTATTTATTTTTGAATACATTTGTATTTAAATATTAAAATTAAAACCTGATAATGTTTCTACTAGATTCTTATAGAGCTGGAGACAGCACTTTTAGATGATGAACCACATTGGTATAAGCTACAGACACATGATGAATCATCACTACCTCTGCCTCAGCCATCACCTTTCATGCCAAGAAGACATGTTCATGGTGGAGAAAGCTCTAGCAAAAAATTACAAAGTAGGTCCAATCCATTCATCTTTAATTTTTAAATTAGAAATGCTGCCTATGTGTAATGATATTTAGTTTTCACATACAAGATAAAAGTGCTATTTCATAGTATGTAAATGTAGTGAAAATGTATGGCAAAAAGAGATGTGAATTATGACATTGTAATGTCAGCATTTCACTTGTGATGCATAACTTTCAAGTACTTGAAACCTGTTGGATTCAATTGGTTTTCACTAGCAAAATAAAATTGCTCAAATATTTGTTTCCATAAATCTCCTTGTAAAAGGAAAGATGAAGATTGTGTTTGTTCAATACCTTTATAATAATTAAAAGCTTTTTATTTGAAGAAGGGAGGGCTTTAAAGCCTTGTAAGAAGTAAAACCACTTTTCATTGAAAATGAAGCCTCCATTGTCCTTTTATACAGACACCATGTATATATTATCAGATTAAAAGTGTATTTTAGCAGCAAAGACAAATTGTGTGCTTGTATTTGGGAGGTACAGTGGTTCTGAAGAATCAGATTTCAGGTTTGTATGATTCATACTATAAATAATGAATGTATTGAAATATTTGAGTATTGTAACCTCTGTTCATTTAATTAAAAATATATATATATATTTAAAAATGGGGAGGATGTAGGACAGTATTTTTAAGTATGCTTCTAAGCTACTTTTCTGATTTTTCTTAAACACAAAACTCAGTTCCTGGTAACACACATGAAATTAGGGCACATTCAAGAATGAATTTTAGAGACATGATACTACTGTAATTAATGCCCGAGAGTATGTATTGAGATAGCAAACTAAAGGTTAGTTTTCATGAGATATTTTAACTTTTCTAAAAGCTGTCAGTGTTGTTTCCTCTTCTCCTTTCTCACCATATGTTGCCACCTCTCCTTTCCTGTTCAGTGAGCTGATTCAGCTTACTCAACTCACTGAAATAGCACAAAAGAACTTTTTATTCTTTATTTGAGAAATAAAGAAAAACTTTTTGCTTGTTTAGTGAGCTAAACTAACCTAGTAGAAAAGTGCTGAGGGAAGGAGAAGGACAGAGGAGGTTGCATCATCTGTGAGCTTGTTGGATTGGCTCAGCTGTTAGACGCAACATCAACAAATGGCTGCAGTTTAATTCTCTTCTTGTACTGTTTAGACTTAAAATCATCTTTTCAATTTTATTAGTACACTAAATGAACATATTTTTACATTTTATAACATGACCAGATGTTCAGGTATTTGTTTACCTTACTGTTATGCAGGATCTCGGCCAATCAGTGATAGTGACATCTCAGATTATGATGTTGATGATGGTATTGGAGTTGTTCCTCCAGGTGCGTGGGTGAAGAGCATGGTCCTGCTTTCTTCTTTCTTGCTTGCTTGCTTGCTTATTTATTTATTTGTTTTCATTATAACATTTCAGAATACTGAGGATATTGGTTTTGGAGAATGCCTAGTGAGAAAAACCAATTTTCCTGATTATTCCATGGTACCCGTCCGTCTAAAATATGGTGAATTGAAAGATTCTACAATTCATTCATTGATATTTCCTTTACATGTCATTCTTCATACATGAACCACTGGATTGTTCAAATTGTTTACTACATAATGTTTCAAGCATTATTAAAGCTAGTAATTGAATTAAAAAATATTTTAAAACAGTAATTAAGGTTTCAGTGTTTATTGCAAACATTTTTTTATTCTACTTTTTGCTTGAAATTTAGATGTAATGCGGTCTCCCATGGACTTTATCAAGAGTGCATGGCTGCAGATTAAGATGCATGTAGCATGGCTGTATCTTTTATACTTTTCCTAAACCTTCATGAAGTATCATTATCCTAAATACTCATAAATATAGCTTGTATCATGGTTAGACTACAGTTCATCACCCTTTACATGCTAAAAGTGTTGAGAGTCACTTTGGATACCATAATTTTCGATTTCTATTTGACTGTTGTTGCAAGTCAGGTGAATAGATTTCACAATTGTCTTAAACTAACAGAAGAGTCATTGTTTCATTGGCAAGTACTAAATCAGTTTTTCCCTGGATGTCCCTGATGACAATTGCTGAATTAAATCATGGTACCATTTAGAACATTCTCTGTCTTTCTGATCTGAATTTAAAATAATCTGAAATATTTCTCTTCACTATTTATTGATTAAAATACATCATGCATTTTATTACTACAAGATCATTTTGATGTGTATAGAGCCAAGTTTTACTTCCTTTGATGTGTTTGGGTTCATCCATATCTTTCCTACAACTGCACAAGTAACTAAGAGGGAAATTTGTTCCAGTGTGTCTTGTAATGATATTTGGTTTAATGAAGTGATTAATCTTGATATTTTTACATCAGCTGAGAGAAACGATATTTAAAATAAAAATAAATCATAGGTTTTAAAAATGTGGCATATCTGTATGCTTTCTTACCTTTAAGGTTTCAATATATACATTAAGAACAGGGACTTTTTTCAGCTGCCAGTTCTTTAAGGCATCCTTTTGAAATAAACCATTTTCCATCTAACCTGAAAAATTCAAAAACATTCTGCGGAATACACTGGACTCTATTCTCTGGGCCATCACCTGAGTAGCTGCAATTCTTACAGAAAGTTCTTAGAATACTGAGTGCTCAAGTGTGCCTTTGAAGAAAGCATGGATCCAAACTTTCTTGGAGATTACTGCAGAAAATTGCAAGATTTCATTGGTAGCAATAGAATCTACAATGACCTGAGAGTCAAAAACATTTGGGCAGCTGATATGACAAAGCTGGTGTGATGTGTCTATTCTCAGTTTAATGAATATATCTATTTGCCAAATGTAAGTGGAGTTCATCTGTTTGTGATTCCTGTGAGATGCATTTAAGTGTGGGGCTTTTGTATACAGATGCAACCTGAATTCTTAAATGGGGCTTAAACTTTATGGGGCAAAGAAAATATTGGTTATCAGCCACTGATATGTGACAGAGTAGATTGCACATGAAAATATATTTTGCAATGAGAGCTGGAAAATGTTGCCAGTTGCACTCTTTACCAAATTGCTCAAGAATCCTAGGCAAAAATTCACAGACGTGCCTGGACATACGGTTCAGAAATGCATTTCTACCTACCTGTCCAACCTTTCTTAGTTATCACATTGCTAAATCTTCTGAACATGCTACCTTATTTGCATTGAATGAATACAACAGTATCTTCTCTATTAACAGTCTGAACTGCTAAATCTAAGTTGTACACCAGTTCCTTGCTATGCTGCAGTCTTTACCCCTTCTGCCTCTCCAGTGCCATGGACCTTACCACGGTGCACTGAAGCTCGTGTAAAATCCATATTTCCCACACATCATTCTTATGCAAAGTGTGTGTGTGAATGAATATCTGTATTTCCCCATAGTATAGAATGATGATGCACTTGTGGACCATTTTGGCATTGCCTCTGTTGACTTCAACTATATTAGTCTAGGATTAAGATATTCCTTCTCAACAGAAGTAAGAATATCAAAATTGAGTTCACAATGCTGGATTCTAATGAAAATATTTCCTTTTTGAAGCCCTTTTTCCTTCCTTTACTACTTACTTGCTGGTGTTACCCACTGTCATTTATTTATGAAAAATAAGCTCTGTCTTCATTAAAGATATATCCTTACAATTGATAATTTGTTCTTGAGATATTCAGAAGAGAAGGAAATTAATTTACCTTCTTAATATCTCAAGAGTTTCATAAAGATTATTGCTCATTTGCTAAAAGACAGACACATAACTACAAAATGTAGAAGCCTAAAATCTTACCTTGATAGTTTGATAAGCCAAAAAAAAAGACTGCTGAAGATAGTATGGCTAGTTTCACTAAGCTACTGCAAACTATAATTTTAAATGTTATACCAATCTGTATAAATGGTTGCATTGTACTTACATTCCTGAAGCAGCAGGATGGCACCATTTTTTTAAAAAAGAAGGAAGTTAATACTTTTGATATCAAAACATTGTCTGGAATTGTTTTCATCATCCATACAATTTCCATTTTGTGTCACACCTGACAGTTTCCCATGACCACCTGAGAAACTTCTTCTGCATAAACTACCATAAGCTGTATTCCTGCTGTCATGCAAAAAAATTCTCTGCTCACTCTGGAGAACACAGAGCCTTTGTATTTAAAGATATGGGGAGATGTTACTATTGCTGTCACTGTCATGGTCATTATGGAACTATGAATGCAGTTTGAACAACTTGACAATAGTTAAGTTAGTACAAAAGAGAAATACTACTTGCTGTTGCTCTGTCTGCGTTGTAAGCTTTATGTGCACCCAATGCAAAAGTTTTAGATATTTCCCCCGGGTAGGTCACCTGTGAAGAATACATAGGATAGTAGCATCTTTGTATACCAGAGGTTTAAGTGCATAGGATAATCTTGGGTATAGATTTTTTAGGTGGACCAGAAATGTTCTAGAGGTATTTCTGACATTTATTACTGAAAACCTGAAACATATTTCAGTACAGTTGCCTAAAGCTTAAAAAGAAGTTTTGGATTTATTTGATTTTAATGTTAAATAGCGTTTCTTGTGTCTGAGAGGACAGGATTTTATACAAAACTTTTTTTTTTTTTTTTTTTTTTCCCAGAAGGTGTAATATCTTTCAGAACATACAGTTCAGATTTAGTTAGCCTGGGAATATCAACAATTAAAAAAAATATATAGCAGAATAATAGATTTTTAAAATTTCTATATAAAAATGAATTATGAAAAATATTGCATCTCATTCATCGTATTTGGAAAAAGTGATCTGCAGTGTATATGACTGCCAATCTATTATATAATATACTGTAAATGCTTGTTATTTTTGAAAGTAGGTAGCTTTGGCCAAGTTGAGTGGGAGAACATCTTTGTATTTAACTGAAACAAGTCAGAAGGAAGCTTTATATTTGTGCAGTCCTGCGTGAGTCTCTGCTGTAGTACACGAGCATGGCTTCTCCATTTGTTAGATGAGGTAAACCTACATTACTTAGGTTCATTTCAAGTATTTGCTCCTGTATGACAATTTTGAAATACAAGTTACTCTGGGTACACTTCCCCAAGACAGAAAACTGGTTCAGTCCTCTCCCCTGCACCTTCCAGTGCATACTGAATGTCATCTCAGTTTCTCTGTCTCTGCACATATAGACATTTAAAGATAATCCTTGTATTTTGTCCTGGCTGTGTGGTGTGTCAGGACGTGCATTAGCTGAATGACTACTTGAAAGTTGTGTAAACATTTAGATATGTGTTCCTGGGAGGACGAGCCATCTGAATTCATTTGAAATCTACACTGTTGTTCTCTAATTTCTTTTTGTTACCCTTTTACCAGTAGGTTATAGATCTAGCACTAGAGAAAGTAGATCTACAACGCTAACTGTGCCAGAACAGCAAAGAACAACACATCATCGTTCACGATCTGTGTCTCCTCACCGTGGCGACGATCAGGGCAGGACCCGTTCACGTTTACCAAATGTGCCATCACAGAGGTAGGCATCACAAGTGAGTGAAACTGGGTAGTTTCAAGTTTGTATGATCTGTCACTGGTATCTGTTTACTCTTCTCTTGTTCAGCATTTTTTTACATTTTTTAAAAGCAAAGTTGTATCTCAATTTAATAGTTATTTGAACTTGATGCATACTTCCAATAATCATTCAAGAGCAGCAATGAGATGAATCATAACTTTCTAAGACTTAACTCTTCTTACTGATATTTTCCATGTGATTCATCATAGGTTCAGAAATGCTACTCAGCCAGTGACTGTTAAGTTATATGAAGTCATTTAAGCATTTTTATAGAATAATGAATAGTGACATATGCAATTTCTTTAATAACTATGAGTTTAACTTATTTTTAAGTAACAGCAAGCTTAAATTACTAATTGTATTTATAATTTGACATTTTTAATGTAAAAAGTAAAAAATTATTTACAAAATCAGACAGTGATTTAGAAACCTGTTTTGTGTGTCTACTGCTTTTAATAGGCAACTTATTGGATAAGCGTTTTTGATCTTTTCATTTGCATACTTTATGCTTTTTTTAAACAGTGACACATAGACTGTTTAACCACAAAACTTGACCCGCTTAAGTTTGCTCTTTTTTTTTTTTTTTGAAATTGAAATTATGTGTACTTCTCAAGTTCCTGCATGCGTCTTCCTCTTGTAGGTCATTTCTTTTTGATGAAATTGCTTTAGTGTCCACCAAAACCACTTGCTGTTACACTTCAGAAATGCATCCTCAACAGAGGAGAATGATGCAGACTTCTTTTATAGTTGAGAGAATGAGATAATTCCTTGTTCTGCTTCTGCAAACATATATATGCGCTCATGCTGGGAAGAATTTGCATCTTTCTGTCCATAAGCAGTGCACACAAACATAATATTTCATAGTCAACACCAGCTGTCCTTTCATTTTCTGCTTTGAAAAACCAGTGCTTCTTGTTCCATGGCAATTATTGAACTAAAGGAAGAATATGCCCTTCAAGACGTAACTAATTTCCTTTCTTGTTCTTTGCTATATGAAAATAGCTTTAAGTTCCTGTCATGGAGGTCAGAGCCTGAAGTTATTCAGAATCGTTTTCTTTCTGTATAACACTCAGTTTGGAATGAATAAAATCTGCTGCAAATTCCTGTATGTTACCCAAAATTTCCTAAATATTTGTAGATACTTGTGATACCTGCAAAAATTGGACAGCTCAAAATAAACTGTTAAAAATCTGGCTATGAAGCAACAAATGCACAAACCGGTTTCATGTGAGGTGTTATCAATTCTTATGTTTTTGCAATTATTCTTTAAGTACAGGTTTTAAAAATATTATTAGAGTCCATCAGCGTACACAGAAACAGAATGCTTCTAAAAATGTTAGAGATCACTACTCTCTATATTTAAAGAGGGATTTTTTTTTTAATCTCATGAACTAAAATTTTTTGGAAGTCATTCATTAACAATTTAATGAATAAAGACTTTGTTCAATCAATCTGTATCATTTAATTGTCCACTATACTGCATTATTTATGAGAAAAACAAGATAATCATACATGTATATGCCTTTCAGGAGTTTAGATGAAATCCATCAAATGAGAAGATCACGTTCTCCAACTAGACACCATGATGCCTCCAGAAGTCCAGCTGATTACAGATCCAGAGACACGGATAGTCAGTATTTGTCTGATCAAGAAAGGTATATTGTCAGTCTGAACTTGAAAATAAATTTAGAAATGTCTGTCAATTTGCCTAATTTAAATGTGCAGCAGAAAACCACAGTCTGACAGTAATGGGGAAGGGACAGAAAATCACCCTTGTTGCAAAAACTAGTCACAAGTCAATTATCTGTACTTCCTTTCCGGTGAAAATGTGCACTGGGTTGACAGTGATAGCAGGTTCTAGACTCATGGTTCTAGGTTGTTTGTCCTAGAGTACTCTGCTGTTTTTTTTGTGAATGTCTGCCCTGAGATTTTTGCTAGAAAGCCATAAATCTACGTGTATGTCTGAACTAGTCTTGTGACAGAGACCACTGAAACATTTTTGTCTGTTTTGATAGCAAAATACCAGGCTGACTTCCTACTACTTGAGAGTTGCATGCTATGGTTTGCTTTCCTATGGTAATATATTTTGGATATCTATCTTTTCAGTCTCACAGCGTCTTATGTAGCATTTTGTTGAATTTGGTACAGGACACAAGCATAGCAAAGATAGTTATGATGCTTGTAATTAAGACAAATTTCCAATCATTGGTGCTTACCACTCCCTGGAATATATGGAGATGCTACACTCCTCAGAGAATGTGTTTTCTACTAGTTGGCACTGTTTTCAGTTATCTAGGAATATCTTCTAAAAAACAGAAGAAAAATAGAATTTCTGCTTAGTTTCTAGCTGAAAAAAAAGGTCAGAAAAGTGATTTCAGTTCAGTATTTGGAAAACATAATGGTGATAGATTATCAATTTTTGTGGTTTATTTATCTACATTGAAAAATACAGGTAGACTATGCCAAACTTTTACCATTCATGTACAATCAATTATCCTAGTAAAGTCCCTGGATTTTTTTTCGCAGTAAGTTAATATTTTTTATCAGTAACAGTGAGAAAACCGTTCCAAATAATCCAGTAAATTCAATGCAGAAAAATCTCCACATTTTGTAGTGATGTGAAAACATGTGAAGGAATAAAGCATAAAAATCTCTGAAACTCTGTCCAGTTTTGAAGAAACAGAGAAATTGAATAAGAGATGGCTTTTGCAGTTAAATTAGTTTTGTGTATGATCTTGCCTGTTTGGTTCTTTGTTGTTGATTTTTTAGATATGATAACATATATATGGGAATTAATAATTTATTTGGAACAGCTTAGAATTTCATTGTCCTACTTCACAGGCAAGAAGTATGTACAGAATTGTCTAAGTGGGATTGTTATACTGAATTTCCTTTTAGGGGTAAATTGAAATGCTTTTTAACTGTAGTGGTCAGATTTATAGTTAAGCTAATTCAAGTAATTTCCCCTTGTTTCAAATGTTTAATGTTATTATTTATTATAGCTAGTGATATATTCAAAGTATTCCTGAAAATATTTATTGGATAGCTTTCATATTCAGCAGATTTGGAAGAGACATTTAAAAGTAGCTTTCATCATTAGAAACAAAGAGAGACGACTTCATAGAAAAATATAGCCTCAAAACATGATATAAATGACAATATATGCATGGATTATGCTTGCTGAGCAGGAGATGCACTGAGGCTTTTTCAGAGATGAACCATCAGAAAAGAGCACAGCAGCACAGGGCTGTTGAATTTGCTCAGATGAGTAAGAAATAGTCATCGGTTCTCAATGTTCAGAAGATGTTTTTCAGAATTTGAAAGATCAGACATGGAGGACGTACAGAGCTTACAGGATTTGTAGGATTTAATCAAAGGTCCCTGTATTTACTCTCCTTGAGAAATAATCCTGGGTGCACTGATCTCATTTTATTTCCATTTGCGTTTTCTTGTTTTCCCTAAATTTCTTCCGTCATTGGAACTGTTTAGCTCTTGCAGGCTTCATTGTCTTTCAGTAAATAAAAGCAGCATCAGAGGATGGATGAAAACTGGCTTTTGATTTTGTTATTGTTGCCAACAGTTTCATTGTTGATGTGAAATCCTCTTTCACACCTCGGGATTTAAAAAATGTAAAAATTCAGTACTAGTACCAGTACGGTGTCTTAGTATCAACATTAGTGCAGGTATTATGTGCTATTCATTTACTGACAATTATATATTATATAAAAACAAGTATATTCTTATAGATACCTAACATAAACTTAGTAAGAAAAGTGAGCTTATTTCAGATAGTTGCATGGCAGAAATTGCAGTTGCTAATTACTTTTGATCATTTTCTCAGTGATCTGTTACTGATCCCAAATTAACATTGAATATTTTTGGTATACTTTTGTAAAAATAGCTACGATAGTCTGTTACAAAAGCATCTGATGTGATACACTTCCAGCAGAAGTGATTTGTTCACTTTACCTTTTTTATATATGCTTATATAAATATGTACATATACACATGTATGTATATATATACACACATATATAAATCTGTTAGGAAAACTTTATATTAGGAAATCTAGCTAAGCAATGTGCTTTGCTCTGAATTTAGAATCTGATTCTCAAGGAGGTAGCCCATATAAATTTCTAGTGTTTGTTTTATTCCTAAAAAATAGCTGTTAATCTGAATACTAAATATTCCCATTAGGAAACTCTTGTTTTAGAATGTTTAATTCAAATGTCTCCAAAACAGTTTTAAGTTAGTGTAGATCTGCCAGTATCATATTGTCAATAGTCTACTGTTATGGATTCTTTTTTTTTTTTTTTTTTTTTTTTTTTTTTTTTTTTTTTTTAACTTGAGGCTTTAATGGTAGATTTGATGTATTACACCCCTTTTTTGGATGAAATATTTCTGTGTGCCATGGGCTTATTACAATAGAAACCCTTTGGCTTAGCAAAGACAGAATAAATATTAGCAAGGCACCTTTTGCACCTTCTGTCTTTCAGATTTTATCCCATAACAGTTACTGTCTCTGAAAATTAAGCAATGCATGAAACTTCATATTTGTAGTGTTTTGATGCTAGTTTCTTCATTTCTTGCAAGAAAATATTAAAATTCTCAAGTAACTGCAGAAAATGGCATTTTTTACCTAAAATGCACACATATTTGTAATTCAGAAATCTGCATGTGAATGCTGCTAGTGCTCTAAGAAAAAATAATTCAGTTTTCCTTTAATACATTTTGCTGCATTAGATTCAGGCTAGTGATTCCACATACAATCTTAAATCTCACGTGTGACTTACAAGCCATTATTTTAGTCTTTCTACTTCAGAACTTTAGAGAAATATTACTTATGCTGTGTCCATTAAATTGATCATTTTATAATAGTACGAAACACAAAACACATTGAACAACTGCTACTTTATATATTTTGTAATCTTTTTTTCTCTCCATCAACATAATACTTCACATGATTCTCTGCTTCTTTTAAAACAGCATGTTTCCATGAAGTTTAGCTTTACTTTCGGAATTTACAGTAATTTGGAATGTTGGAGCTTTGCCTTTCTGATTGTGTTGAAATGCATAAAATTACAAGGTTAATTCAAGGGATTTTTCATATCAGAATCACACTTACCATAGGCATAAATATGTATCAATTTTGCCATCTTACTGGCTCTAGCATGTGTTTGTTTGCATTAAATGAATATTAGAATAGTTGTCCGATTTTCTGAATTGAAAACAATAAGAAACAAAAAATCTGATGACTGGTTAGCAATTTTTTGTTTCTTTAGGGTTGCATTGCAAAATACTGTAAAGGGCTATCAGTCAGGACTTATGTTTGTCCAAGCATATTTCCAGTGAATACATTTTTCTTTTTCCCCAAAGGGTGAAAGGGAGTTACTCTTCCCATAAATTGGATTGGACTTAGCAGATTTATTTATATTTTGTTGATTTATGAGGAAGGAGGTTATTAGACAAATGGACAAATGTAACTGATTTATGGATTCCCGACAGCTTTTGTCATGAAGAAAGAGCTCTGAAACAGTGCTGAATTTTAAAGGGAGAAAGTCCTATGAAATTAAGTGAAAGGATTTGGTTGAAAATGTAATCGTTGCAGGTATTTTTTTGGCTCACATTCTTTGAGAAGTGCGGTCTGGGTTTGAACACTAGCAGGCTATATATTTGAGTGGAAGTTATTTGTTTCTTTTTATGTTTTCATTTGCGTATCATTGGCATAACCCATGTCATCTAATGCTTCATAATTATATCTGTTTCACTCACCACCCATCCTGTCTGTGCAGTGAGCTTCTTATGCTGCCCAGAGCAAAACGAGGAAGAAGTGCAGAGTGCCTACATACCATCAGGTAAATACAGGAATCTGGTACACCTCTGGTTAGTTGTGTATGCTTTGTGTGCCCAGCATCCCAGTAAGTACAGAACTTCCCAGTGTATTGTGGTCCAGGTGTCATTTATTCTTTGGTTTTTGTTTTAAATCACCTCAAGATGTGTATATACGTTTGTGAATGTTAGTAAGGATTGAAGCAGCTAGAGAATTTCTGATTTTGCAGTTATATTTTGTGGCACATTTCCTGTCTAGTCACAGAAGTCCTGGTCATGGTGCATGGCAGTGTTGTTATAGTTTCAGACATTCCTTTTTAGTTTTTGTTTTTTTCTTTATTTCCATTTTTATGTCTATATTACAGCCAAGCACAAGCCAGCAATCTTTACTTGTGATACCTAATCTCATGCTGACTTTGGACAATTGTAGAGGAAAGCACGGGGATTAAGGAGGGCATGATTTAAAGGCAACCCTCACAACTCCAGATTTTAGGGAATTCATAATACTTATATTTTTCTTTCTGAATTGTGCTAATAATTTGATCCAGGAGTGAACTTTGCAGGTTGTGCTCATCTTTAGTCTAATCCCAAAGCTTGGAGCTCTCTGTCTCAGCTGTTCCCAGGGCTAAACAGAACGATCTTAATCTAGTAAATCTAGCAAACTTTCAAAAAAAGACGAGCAACAGTATATCCGTTACATTAAAACTTAAAATTTAAGTATCAATAGTTAAATTCTCATTTTTCATCTAAAAAGCTTTTACCTCAATATTTTAGATTTTAGCTTAATCACTTGCTGCACTCCTTGTTATTTCACGTCAGTTCATGATCATGTAGTATCAATTTTTCTCTGCCTCTTACCTATGGCCTTGTTCTTTCTACTTTGTCTTCTATAGCTTTACCCTCTACCTGTCCCCAGCTCTGTGCTTTTTTCTTTTGTTATTGTTATATCAAAGATTATCATTTTCATTATAATTTTTCAATGACAGTTTAAATTCTCAATGCATAAAGTAAATATTATATGATGAACTTTTGATGCTCTTGCCCAGATGCTATAGATTTTCCAGTTGTGTTACAAACCTACTAGGCAGACTGGTAGCTAACCAGCTAAAAATTGTGCATGGATAGATACAAAGGTAAGAGAAGCACTGAATTCAGAGAGTACAGCCCTTCTAATGTTTTTACTTATTCTAATTTTTCCTTTTATTTTCTTATAGAATCATAGAATGGCTTGGATTGGAAGGGACCTTAAAGCCCATCCAGTTCCAACCCCCCTGCCATGGGCAGGGTTGCCAGGGCCTCATCCAACCTGGCCTTGAACACCTTCAGGGACGGGGCATCAACAACTTCTCTGGACAGCCTGTTCCAGTGCCTCACCACCATCTGAGCAAAATATTTCCCTCTAACATCAGATCTAAATCGCTCTTCTTTCAGTTTTAAACCATTCGCCCTTGTCCTATAACTATCAGACCATGTAAAAAGTTGGTCTCCCTCCTGTTTGTAACCAAGAAAAGTAACAAATTATCCAAAATTAGTAAAGCAACAAGTTGAAATAACATCCTATTAAAGTAACAAATATAAAAGTAACACTAATGTTATACTGTAAAACAAGATGTCACTTTTAATACCATATTGAATGTGAGTGTACAGACAGGCAAGATAAGAAAACAGATTTACCTTCAAATATAACTCTGTGGCATATACAGCCTGGTAAAATTTGAATGATATTCAGAAAACTACCAATAACTGTTCTTGGCTATATAGTCTCAAAAACCCTTTCAACTAAAAATTTGACTTCACGCTGGTTGCCGTCTTTCCTCCTTTCTCATTTGTAGTGGCCTGACATTTATTCATGTTAGAAACAGCATTATAAGGCATTATTCTTGTTTTCTAGACAGATTGCTCAGTAATGATTTAATTGTTGAGACAGCTTCAGCTTAAAATGGGAAAGAAATGTTAAGAGATGGTCCAAGCTACGAAGTCAAGATTTATGGCTAGTTTGCTCCACCAGTTTAAAATAATGTTACTCCTGAATGTCCATCTATATGTGATTATTAACTTCTAGCAGATGTGGTGGAAGGAAATGCATACCCACTCCATATACCATGGAAAGTCACAGTCCATGGCTTAGTTGACACCCACTTTGATTGGTAGTATCTGCTAGTATGCTAGGCTTGACCTGATGGGCAACCATGTCAACTTCATGGCGTTACAGTGTTCTCTGCTACAGAGTGCAGCAGTGGTGACAGCCACACTTATACAACAGGAGTGGTCAAAGCTCCTTTGTTACCTGCTCAGACTTTTACAAACATTAGGATTCCCAGAAAGAGAGCTCTTCCTACGATATGGCATAGCCAGGTTTGTAATGCTAATCTGCTGTGTCAAGGTCCAAGTCTCAGTAGGAATCAAAGTGTCCTGTTGGAACTGAGTGCTCCTGAAGCTTGCAAAATCATCAAGGCTAGAGCTCCCTCCCCTAACAGTAACACAGCTGTGGTCTGGCAGAGTATGTGGAAAATTCTTAGCACTTGGTTATTAACCTTATTAACTCTTAACCATTGGTCAGGATTCCCGTTAGTCAGCCACCGTCTGCCTTTACATTTCTCGCTTTGTCACTTGGGTAGGGATGGATGAAGCAAACTTTCTGTGTTCTAAAATCTCATGTACTGTGAGTGATGATACCAGACAGTTGTCATACAGTGTAGAGTGTTGAAGTGCTACCTGATGTAGTAGATCTCCTAGTTTTTTTATTAGCTTATAATTATTAAGAGTATTTCATTGATTAGGTTTTGAAGCTGATATACCACTTCCAAAAAACTTCAACATTCAGAAACACCAGATGCTGATACATCTATAACTGTTTTTGTGGTACTACGTATCACTGTTTTAGCAAGCTTTCCCTGCTTAGCTTTGGAAGCATATCTCAGTTAAAGTCTCTGTAGGTGTAAATAAAACACTACTAAGAGAAATAAACAGCAACCTAATCCTTTACAAAAGCTTGTATATTTTAATTAAAAATCTCTACGGAAGGAATTTATTTTCCTTACAAAAACAAAATCTGAGCTGTACTAGTGTTATCATGAATTCATGGGCTGTACTAGCAGAAGTGTAAATACAAACATTTGTCCCCCAGATAGCTATCACAGCAGGTGAATTGAGAAGAACATGCATTGAGAAATCTACTCATGCAGCTATTAAATGTAGTAGAATATTATGTGTTTATTTTAAGTTTTGTTTACTTTTACCTGTCTTTTTATTTCTGGCAAGTTTTTGTGTTGTTCTCTTTTCTTTTCTTGCATTCAAGAAGTTCTGTTAGGCACTATAAAACATTACCACCCAAGATGCCTTTGCTAGAAAATGGTATTCATTGGAACTTGTACAGGTAAGAAGTATTTAGAGTTCCATTAAGTAGTTAGGATTTCTTAGAGAGTAAATAATCTTGCCTTTTTTATATATATAAAAAAACCAACATAACCAACACAACAGTGTTTCTCACACTTTTGATAATTGAATGTTAAGGGACATATTACTAAAATAACTTAATGCTCTCTAAATTAAACCCTACATATGAAAAACAAACACTTTGTTTTCAGTAGAATTTTCTGCACTGTTAACGTTGTATGTTGCATGCTTTTTCTTTGTTGCATTCTTTTTATATGTGTGATTTTGCTTACATGTCAAATTTATTTTCATTTTGTTTAAATAATTTTAATTTACAAAGCTCAACTCTTCCTGCATGTGCTAAGACCAAATCAGTGGTTAGACAGGATATTTCTCTCCTTCGTGATTGCCTTAATGCACGAATACCGAAATTTGGAGATGATCTACTGGTTAGGTAAGGAACTAAGGGTTAATCCCCTCTCCTGTGTGGTATCTAACATGAATTTACAAAATAAATGAGCTTCACTGTAAAATGATTTCACTTAATATAGTGTATCGCATCCTTTTATGTTGACTTAAGATTTACTGCTATTAATAAGGATTTAGATTTATTGTTTGGTATTTGTTGTTCCACGCTTTCAAAAGTGGATGTTCTGTCTCATTCAGTTTTAAACATTCCAACAGACTTAGCAAAAATATTTTAGCAGTCTTTTATTTGGTTTTATTTTCTAAACAAAACTTGGCTCTATCATCCAGTCAGCTCTTTTATGTTTTCCTTAATTAAGTCATTGTGATTTTACATTTTCTGTAAAAAGAGCATTATTTTATGAGTTAATATCTAACATTGTATTCCTTTCTTTGTTTTCTTTTTCTTTCTCTTCTACCATTGGATGCAATGCACTGGCACTAGTGAACTACAGCCCTCCCTTGACAGGGCTAGGAGTGCTAGTACCAACTGCTTGAGACCAGATACTAGTTTGCATTCACCAGAACGAGAAAGGTATAAAATAAAAACTTATAAATTTCTTGTCATCTGTGCTGGTGGTCTTTATAAATTTTGTTTTTCTTTATATGAGTACTCTACATTCCTGTACATTCATGTCTGCTTTGATATTTGTAGACATTTTTGCTCTTATATTCATGTATGTCATGTAAATTGTGTCTTGGAGTTTATAACTGCTTCTGGCTTCTTTCCTTGTTTCAGTTCAAGCTGATGTCATTGTTTGCAGAAGTCCTCAGTATGCTGATAATAGCATTACAGTGTTGAGCATTTTGACAAAGTATCACTTGAATGTTAATCTCCATCATCATTTGCTAAAAAGTATTACATTTATTTATTGCCTGCTCTGTGGACTGCTAATAAGGCGGTAACATAATCTATAAATTATATGACAAAACTCTCATACTTTAATCCAGAACTGTAGTTTGTATAGCCACATATTTTCTGTAAGACATCCAGCCAAACTTCATTGCTTCTTTAATCTGCTGCATCTGTTTTTGCAATTACAAGGCATCACTGCTTTGAGATTATTTCACTCTGTGACATTAATATTAAGGCTCATGTAAGTCTTAAAAAGATGCGTTTGCAATTTACATGAGATATTGTTTTGTCACTTAAATTGTGCAGGTATTTGATGAATGCTTTCTGAATCTTTAATAATAGAACAGCTTGGCTCAAAATCTTAGATGAACTAAATGTTGTTGGTGTGTTTGACAGATAAGATTGTTCCACAAAGGAATTTTTAGCACCTTCTGATTTTGGCTAAGAATTACACCACTTTAGGGTGAGATTTTAGCTTCACTAAAGGCAATAGTAGGCTCCCATCTACTGTGGCACAATTGCAATTTCATCAGTTCAGTGCTTAACTAGTATGGCAGTTAATAATGTGATGGAGCTTTCTCAGTGAACCCATAGTATGGTTATGAAAACTGTTTCATAACTATCATTATTTTGGGAGCGGACCTGCAAAGTTTTTCTTTGAGAAAAGGTTTCTTTTGTTTTTTCATGGCTGGGGATTTTTTCTTTCCCTCCTCACCAGCTTCCTGCTGCTCCTTTATTGGAGCTTTGCTGTTCTCAAGCTGTGCTCTTGTTGCACAGAACTGACTCATGTCCTGCTGGTATATATCAAGTAGATCTATATTAGTTCACTTTTTAAAGATAAAACACAAACTGCCATAACCAATATATACCTAATCATCATCATCATCATCATCAAAAAAAAAATCCCCAGTGAAAAACAGGATGCCATCCTAGACTTTTTATAAAATTTATTATAGCATCATATTACTGTGTGTAGATATATACAGCTGTGTTCATCTGTAAGCAGCTATTTAATGTAATAATGGATATAAGTAGTATATGTTTTCTAGTTTCATTTCAAGATGCCAGCCATCAAGCTGAATATTCAATGAACAGTAGCTGGCAACTGTAAAATATCTAGTTAAAATACTGTACTCAAAACTGAATTTGTCCCTGACATTAACTAGATCTATTGTGTCCTTATGATTAATCTCCAGCAACATCTGTCCAGTAGACCCTGAATAGAATCTGCAACCATTTTCATGTGGTCCTCACAAAGAGAAGTGTTTACTTTCTGTTAATGGCCTCTAGCGCTACTAAACATTAGTTTTTGCTGATTTGTTTCTTTGCTTGATCCAGAAAAATTGTCCAGACTTTTATGTCCTTGCTTTATAAGTCCTAAAGGTTGACTAAAAATTTGCTTTTGACTTGGGGTCTTTCATGGGGGTGCTCTTTTTTATGACATTCAGATTCAGTATTTCCATGATGCTTTTGCTGCAAATAATAAGATCTGTGGCTTTGTCAGAGGATTAATGGCAGACTTTTTATAGATATGCTTATTTTTTTCCTAATGCAGCCCAATTTAGGAAGGAACATGTTATATTTAATATCTAAAAAATAAGCAATTTAATCTTTTAGTATTGGGATAAATTAATTTTAGAAGATTTCATACTCCACTGTTGAATGTATCAGCGTGAGGTTAGTTGTCAGTTGCATGTAAAGAGTCCTCAGTTTGAAGAACAAAGAATTAAGTTCAAGAGATGTAGAAAGTATTTTTATCTCTGCTGAGCAAGACAAGTGGCACTTAAGGCATTTAAATTACAGCATGGTAGGCTCATCTATCTTACAGGTTCACAGCATTAGGAAATGTTAGACCAGTTCACAGCATTAGGAAAATCTATTTGAAAGCAAGTACAATGAAACACTCTGATAGATGATATTGAAAAGCTTGTCTAGACTTCATTAATGAGACTCTCTGAGAAGAGATAGATAACCGTCTGTCAGGTATAGTTGGTCCTGCTTATAGCAAAGAGAAGCACAAGGGTTTTTGAAGTCCAATTTGTAAAGCACCACTTTTTTATTATTATTACGTGTGTAGGACCTATGTCGAAGGCACTTGTAGTTGTTTTTGTAGTGTTTCCTTTTTGTTTATTCACAGAATGGATTTGTAGATTTTATTTTAAAATTTAGGCTTTTAATCCTCAAAATATAAACATAAATGTGGCATTACATCTTTCCTTGAAAAAACTTCTTGTTTTTCTTTTTTTTCATCAAAATAATTGTCTTGTTCATGTTCACGGTTATTGACAAGACAAGTTAGTTTATAATATAGTAATGGATACACTCCAAAGCCATAAAAACAGTTTTTGCTGCTACTGCTCCGTTAGTATGATTTTTCATTGTCTTCATTGTGTCTCAGAATTTCTGCTTTTTTTTTCCATGTGAGTTGTGTATCTTGTCCTAAAACAGAGAGATTTGTGTGCAATCACCAGCCTCGAGTCAGGAAAACACATAGGCATGGGATTTACATGTAGTGTCCTGAATCAATTTACTTATGTTTCCTCATCATTACATCTTCTCCAGGTGATCTGGTGATATTTCAGATTGCAGCCAGTGATAATTAATTAATAGTGAAGTATGGGTTATTGACAGTCTAAGTTCCTTCTGTTCCAAGCAATTATTTTGTGTAATAGCAGATAGCACAAAATTAGATGTCCAGATTGATAACACTTGTATACGTGATCCTCAGAGGTCTTGCAAATTCCTCTAGCGGAATTCTGTGCAAGTAAAACTGAGGAGTACAGCAAAGTAATGAGTTCATGAGGAACAGAGTCTGCATATATTCAAAATGCAGCCCAGCTCTGCAGGATTTGGTCCAAGGTGGTTCACTGAAGTAGGAATTAAAACATTTCCAAGATCCCCAGGATTTTAATGTCAGCTGGTCACTAGCACCCAAACAAGATACAAAGCTAAACTCATAAATAGGTAACAGAAAAGTTGGTGCTGCCATTTGATCCAGTTAAGACCTGTCCTTAGTTCATGTTAATTTTTCAATTTTTTATATTAGTACATTTGAAGCATTAGGTGTTCATGCTGCATGCCTTTGACAGTGATGTTGAATGTCACTATTTATATTTAAAAATTATGTATGCAAAATTAATGCTTGCGTTAGGTATGTAATGCCTCGTATTTTCAGTTATTTTCAAATGTAACGAGTAAGTTATTGCATGTTTGTCTACATTTTACTGTGGATCATAGTCATTCAAAATTCAGAGAGAGAGCATGTTCTCAAAGTTCATACTGCATGACCTGGTTGATACCTGATTTGATACTTACAGTGGATATCAGCATATTAAGGGCTTTGAGTGCACTGATGCATTAACATTTTCTTTAACTCTTGCTTTGGAGAGAAAAAGAAACTAACTGCTAATAACCTGCTTTCTCTTGAGAATTCTAACAGACCTACCTAAATGTTCAAGTGATGCTAATCTCTTTGAAACCTTTGTTATTTGCATGTTCCATAAATCAAACCCTTTTCCTTATTACATGGACTGGAAGGATGCCTCAGAAAGTCAATATTACATAGCTATGCAGCATTTACATAAATGTTTTGCTGCTTTTGTAAATTAGTCCTTATATTTTGATTTTCTAAATTGTTACACATATGCTCTTACAACCACATTACATCATAAAAAAGTCAGTCTGTAGTATACTATATATTATTGTAAACTAAATGAACTCTGTAAAGAAAAAAGAATCACATAAAACACTAGTATTCACAATTCTGACTTCTTAAAAATTTACCTGTATAACATCATCTGTTGTCCTATACTGCAGGGATACTGAGAAATGAACAGAAGAAGTTGGCTGGGTATGTTTTCAGTATATATTTTTAAATAAAAAAAATTACCCCAGTATTTGTACACAGATGTGTGCAGATTACTTGCAGCTGATTAATTTTGTAATACTGTTTATAAAATCAAGTGTTTACAGTAAATACAGTATTGTTAGCTTTATTAAATTTATTAAATTAAATTAAATTAGTATTAGCACTATTACTTTGAAGTTACCTAAATGAGAAATGTGCCTGTGAAAAGCCCTCAGTTTAATCTTTCTTGTTATGCAACAGAACTTAATTGGGAAGTGAGCAATGCTGCCACAGTCACAAAAACAAGAGCACTACTCTGCTGTCGGAGTCCTTGACTGGTGATGTGTGCTGCTGCTAGCAAAATTTCAAAGAATCAGAATATGAAGAAACAAATGCTTGTGTCAGTCATAGTCATACCAGTTTTGTGATAGTTTGCTCAAAAGAGTAGCTCTTAAAATATACTCTGCTTCTTATTAATAGGTGCATGGTACATCCATTGCAGTCAAAGCAGATGAATGGAGCAGCAGATGACTCTCTCACTGTGTTGCAGAAAAGGGTCACTTTATGCCTTAGAAATTTTCATATAATTCGTACTTCTACATTTTTACCAAGGATACATTTTTCATTGCAAAGCATAAAGAGAAATTAGTTTAACAGTATGCCAACCAGTGGTCAAAATGACATCACACAGGCTTTGCAAAGCTCTTCTTGTTTGGAATTACAACTTTCTATGGGAATGGTAGGCTTTTAAATAGTCTGACTTCGGAGAATATTTCAAAATTTCTTTCACTATGTGAAAGATTTAGATTAGTCTAAGTTCTGCTTTTTTGGGAATGCATTCTGTTTCACCTGAAATAATTCTGCAATGAGCAGCCATAAGAATAACATACTTGGAAATTAAAAATATATATATTGTGACACACTTTCATTACTTTTTGGGGTATTTTTCCAGTCCCAAATCCCATATATTTAATTTTATCACAAACTAAATATCCTGTTTTTTTCCTGTTTTATTGAACGGGCAAACAGGGGTAGATGGTCCCCCTCCCTAGAGAGGAGACGACCTACTAGTCCCAGGATTCATATCGAGCATGCATCTCCAGAGGATGACAGGTACTAGGCAACTCCTCCCAAATGAAAGGTGGCTTACTGCATCTTGCACTCTTAGAGGAGTATTTTGAAATTTAAAAGTATGCATGTATGTAGAGACAGACCTTTAAACTCCAGAAGCCCAAAATAAAACAGCAGCTTTAGGTATCATCTCTGCCTTGTGTTGAGCTGTTATAAAGCACCTAGAAGCAATGTCTTTTCAAATTTTCTGTTTACGTGAACAGTTACAAGCCATTTAATAAGATGTCTAACAAAACAGAACATCATCTGTTCGTGTTTTCATTCTGTTTTTATCTGCTTCTGTAAATGGTGGTTGTGTTTTCTCTGTGGTGCTTTATAATATGATAAATACCTGTTGTAGAGCCTGTTTTTGTTTAGGTGTTTATTTTTATTGTTCTTGTTTTTTTCTTTTTCTTGTTTTTTTTTTTTTTTGATCCAACTGTTCCTAATTTAAAAAAAAAAAAAAATCCACAATATGTTGGGAGTCTTGGTAACACTTGCTGATTGATGTATGTAGAAATTGGCAGTGTTCTTGAATTCTGTCCTAAATTAGGATGTTCGTCATGGAGCAGGTTTTCCTAACAAGGTAGGTTTTGTTAAAGCCACCAGTACTTTAAATACATTTTTACACTGAATAGCAGCGATAGAAGCACTTTATTTTTTTTCTGATCATGAACTTTCTACTCAAATCGTTTTTGGTGTTTCATTGCTTTGACAGTAGTAATTTTTGGTATCTTTTTTTTTTCCTTTCCCTGATAAATCTGTATTATTTTTAAGCAGACATTATAATTTCTACTGAGATGTAAATTCAAAATTTTCTCTTCAAATGCTGTCACAATTTTTGTGTTACAGTAAATGACAGAATACAAATGTAAATAATCCATTCCTGTGTAAACTCTTACAAAGCTACGCTCAAAACCCTTAAGACAAGTAAATGGATAAAACTTTTTCAGTTACGTGCCAATGGTTGCCTTCTATTTAAGAATACCTCTGGTAGTTACATTTGTACTATAATAATTTCTCTTGTTTGCTTGATACTGGGTATATTCCACTAATACAAACTGGAAAGAGTGTGAAACCTGTAACCATGTTTGGACAGCATTTCTCTTTTTACTAGAGTAAGACTGCATTATAAATTATAAAACTTGTGAAACATTATTTCAGATTTGGCCATCCAGATACACCGTTTCTAGATGTTTTACCAACACTGATTCTGAGCCCTTTGATGGGTCAGCTATTAACCGTTACAAGTATACTTTGTTTGTTTTAGACATTTTTAAAGTAATTTTTCTTCCCATTTTTCAAGCTGTGGATCAGAAGTGATGACAAATTCTTGTTGCCATTGAAATGATTAGAATTAAACCATATATCAGTGAAATCAGGTCTTCATCTGGATACTGCCATTCTTAATGCAGGATTGCCTTGCTGTATCAGCCAAGATTTTATGAATGTATCAAAGACTGAAATCATCTAGTACCTTCTCATAAACATATTGCAGTAAAGCATCTGTAACACATAGAATCTGCTATGGGCAAGATTTTGAGTCGGAGAAACAGCAATCTCATTTCTTATTATAATCAGTGCCTTTTTGTGCTTGGAAGTTTTGAGGTAATCTAGTCACCAAAACCCTGTGCTGCAGTCAACGATGAACCTAGAGGCAGCTTAGGTTATCTCCAGTCCTGATGACTTTGCAGCTTCCCAGCTCCATGTCTTTCTTTCTGATTAGCAGAAATTACAAAGACATTGGGCTCTCCACGCAGCATGCCCAATAGAGAGTAACAAGTAATTCAAAACACACAGTTTTGCTGACTGTTCTGGAATGCTTTAACTTCCCTATTCCAGAGGAAAAAGATTAACTCAAGAAAGGTAAATTTTGTGGAGCTCAAGTAATGTTTTTGAATTGGAACCGTCTTCATCATTTGGTCTTCTTATGAACATGATTTCAACTTTGAGCATTTTCTCCTGCCACCAGCCATGGGCTACATGGCACAAGGTGCTGGGACTGGGTTTTCCCAAGGCACTCTGTTCTCCACAGTTCCAGAGAAAGCATAGTACTGCTGTAAGGATGTTTAAATTAAATGAAGTAGCCTGCCCAGTGTGTAGAATATGAGATCAAAGGTGCTTTACCTTTGTAGAAATTTTCTATCTTTAAGTTTGCATTCATTCTGATTATTTCCCACACCTTTATTTGACATTTGGCCAGAACCATTCAATTCTGACATTTTGGGGTTTTAAGATGTGTTTTTATTAAATTGACAGCTGATGCCGTGGGTGTTAAGGGATGAGTGTCTGATGGATGAACAGAGATAACTAACAACTGCTTATCACTACTTTCAGATCATATTTTCACAGATTAATTGACTTTGACAGATGTCATCTTACGCTTCATTTGAGTACATTCCAGAATTATCTTACAAATTGGCCCAATTTGCAATCGAGATCTATTCCTGAGTACATTTCTTAAGCATATGACTTACGCATTATTTCTAATTTTGATCATTCAAATTCAGTATTTGCAGTGTGGCATTTATTGATAATTATTCATAATAGATATTTTAGTAAAGGTCTTGGCAAGATTATTGTTATTCTGGAAATCATTCGCTTTCCCTATCAGGAAATATCTTGCTATATCTTGAAAAGATGAAGACATGGGTTATACATTATTTCAGTGTTAAGAATTAAAAAATGTTTGGTTAGTATCATGTTTTTTCTTGATATTTTAAAGAATAACTTTTTGGTTGAATTTGTCAGCTTTATTGTTGGGAGTTTTTTTTTTTTTAATTAGAAATTAGAATTAGAAAGTCTCTCTAAAGTGAAAGACTTTCTGGTAACTGGAGAGCTGTGAAACTGGAAATCATAAGTAGTGTTAGAAACCAGGAGAATGAAAAGTGAGCACTTAATGGTAGGTAAGAATTCTACTCAGAGATCTTTTCTCTGAGTTTTTTTTTGAGATGTCTTTGTTAAATTCAGCACGTAGCCAAGATTTGACAAAATTAACCTTTAAAAATTGTTTATCATATATATTCAGTTCATGGGAAGTAGCTTTTGGTGGTCATGCATGTGTAAAGGGCTTTGCTAAGTGTCGTCTTGAAGCAGCTGCTGAGCAGACTGATGCTTCTGGTACACCCGTGAGGACCTGAGGTGTGCTATGGGCTGCCAATGGCAGGCTAATTTGGCTGGAATGATTTTTTCCCATCCTTTCAGAAACACAGTGCAACTTCAATCAGGGGGACAGTTTTGAAAAACATTAAATGAAGTGCTAGGAGTGAGTGTGAAAAGCTGCCAAGCCATCAGAGTAGTGACCTCCCAACTCACATACTGAGTAGATCCAGCCTTTCAGAAATCTGCAGGAAATATCAGGAAGTATAGAATGTGATATTCTTCATGTCTTAAGGCCTTTTTCTTTAATAAAAACATAATTTTATTGCTTTAGGAGTAGTAATTTTTAGTTTTGATAGCAATATATTTCATTTCTCTCTCTAGATTTTGTTAAACTCAGTAACAATAAATGTCTTGAGGCACGTGCATCTTGCACATAAACTGTGAATAGCTTGTCTGTATATATAATATATATTTTGCCTGCCTGTATATGTAATAATGGCTTACTGATTTGATGTGACCTTGATTACATTTAAGACCTTAAGAGGAATTTTAGCATTTGCTCACTATATTGAAAGTATGGATGCAAATTTAATATATACTCTAGATTATTAATATACTGCAAATTTTGCTGTTTGCTCATTAAGACCTAAGTTTGATATTTGAAAAAAATCTTTTGTTGACACATCTTATTGAGAAAAAGAAATTAGTTTGTGTGATATATTCCATTACAAGCTAATAATAAACAAAGAATCTAATAATACCTATGCCAAAGTGAAAGCAATGAACAAATTCTGATGTTCTTAAACAGCTTCAACAGAAATGAAACTAATGTAGAAATTAAAAAATATCCTGTACATGATTCAATTTTTTAAAAAATTGCTAAGTTATTCTGCCTTTGCTATTGAACTGTTATTGTTAAGTACAATAACAGTTGTAGCAGAACAGTTGGCAATAGAATATCAAAATGTATGAAATTTGCTTGTGTTTTCAGGAAAATTTCACAATATAATGGCACAATATCACTTTTTCCTAAGTGATAGGCATTGTATGTAGGTTTGTATATTAGTTCGATTAACCATTCTGTAAATTTTTTCTCAAGAAGGATAATGACAGCTGTTAAGCTACAGTGCTGCTGTTCATTGTGTAGAACATAAAGGCTTTCTTTGAAATCTATTTCTTTATGGCATCTTAGTTTCTTAATACACATCTCAAAATACTAATATTCTTTTAAAGTGTATGGATTAAGTCAACAGAAGGGAAAGTGAGAAATACAGACTTACACAGCAGATAGTGCCTGAATGCTTCTGGTTTATATATGTGATTGCATGTCTCCACCTTCACTGCATGTGACCATCTCTCTGTTTCTGCTCATTCTGTCCAAATTTACATCCATGTTTCCAAATTTTGTGAAGAACAAGGACGCTGGAGTCTTGCATTCCAAAACAGGACAGTGTAGACCACCTAAGTGCTAAACCTGGAGCAGCACAGAGGTATCCTTATTTACTCGAATAATTGTTCCAAGTAAATGAGGCATTGGTTACAGTTACACGCTATGAGTAGCTTCATATGCGCTGCATAAAGCTTTTAAATAGTTAGGGTTTTTTCCCTTTTTATGTATAAGTACATGATATGCATGTATTGTTCATAGGTAATATTTAAGTCCCTATAAAGTATGTTTAAGAGGTAAATTTGAATATGGCATTTTTTGTCCCCAGTGCACTCGTGCATTTTATACGGGCATGGAAGGACACCTGCCTGTAAATGTGTACCTGCAATGTCCACATAGGACTGCAATTGCTGTAGCACTCTGTTGAGCTCTGCAGAATGCATGACATCTCTCAGCAAAAGGAAGGAAACTGTGATCTTAACCATGTGTCTAATGTGTGCTGCTCACAGTAAGAGCATAGAGAGCAGAGAAGTCTGTTCAGCTCAACAGTGCTGTAAATTTCTTTGCCTCTTTTTGCAAGAAGGCATTTCCTACCCTTGGCTTTTTCATACAACAAAGAGTAGTCATTATGTGCTCTTTTTCTCCATTGCACTTAATGCCACAGCCTCAATGAGTGACATAAGGAAGTAAGGGGAAAACAAACCCCTTAATAAACCAAACAGAAAGTAATATGGGTGGCATCATTTGGGAGATCATACTGCATTCTGTGGATCTAACCATAAATTCAAATACTTTGGTCACCTTAGGTTTTAATCAAAGCTTTATGTCTTTAATATGTGTTTCCTTGTGTATCTAACTTCTATTTGACCTGGTAAAGAGAAAAGTAACTAATGGAAATATATTCCAGAAAATAAATCTGGAGAAAGCAGTTTGAGGATAAAGGAGTTTTAAATTTTTGTTCTGAGAGATTATTTTTGTAGGAAAATATGTTATGTTAAAAACTGGAAAGCATTAGGTAGTTGTACATACCTCTGCCCATTAAAAAAAATACACAAGCAAACAAACAAAAAATTATGTTTTTCTGTGTTTTTTCTTCTTGTGACTCCTACTATGTCACAACATAATGCTGATCAAATATTGCAATGAAAATACGCTGTGATGCTATGCTTTGAAAATAAGTTGATGCTACAACTGTTTGGGCATCTTCCAGTTCAGCCACTGGATTACTCTTTCTGTGACCACTGAGGTTTAAATTGAAATCTTTATTCTTTAATATTATTTTTATCTATTTTTTTTTGCCTGCAGTATTTCTTTTATACCTCAGTATTATATCAATGCACATTTCTTACATATTTCTCCATCATCTTTTTTGTGTAATGTGCAAGATGGGGTTTGTCAGCATTTCTGATCTATCAATGAATAATCATCACATTTTTTGTAAACTCCTGAAATATTGTACACACTTTTTTTCTAACAATCTAATAAGAGTTGATGATTATCATAGGTTTCAAATGGTAAATCCTAGTTTTTAAATGTTCTCATTACTCTGGGTAACAATGGAAATTTTGAAACACCAGACTTCCCAAAATTTTCAAAATCTGAGTAAGGGAATTAAAGAAACATCTAATTTAATTCCATTAACTGGAAAAAAAAAAAAAAGAATTGTTTTAAACTGTTTCTCAAAATCTTTTAACAATTTTTCATAGAATTAAATTTTTGAAAAGCTAAGTTTTCATTAATATAGTGACAGCATTATTTAAATCCGATACGATGCAGTATTTTTGGTTTTGAAATTCAGATTTAAAAGCAATTTTTAAAGTTTCCATTTGAATACTGTTGTCCTTTCTGCAACATTTTTTCTTCCTGCTGTCTACTCTTTGTTTTTCATGCTGCCAAGAGAACACTAGAAGACCTTTGAGAGGCATTGTGTCTGATCAAATATGGGCTGTGAAATGGGAGTTAGCTGCATGCGCAGTCAGAATTAATGTCATCTCCCTGTTTTGGTACTTCATAATCTTTGCACCATCAGCCTCAGTCAAAGCTAATCAGGGCCATGTGTTTTAAACCCCAAGATCACCAGCCTTTTCATGAAGATAGTTGTCACTTCTCCATCTGTCAATGATTTCTGTTATTACCTTTACAATACATTAATAAATATATAATCTTCATAGTTTTGTATTCCTTTTCTCCTTTGTTTATTTCTTTTCTGACATGTCATTCCACAGGCAGTCCAGAAAAGTGGAAAGATATAGCAGCCAAAAACAAACTAGGAAAGGCTCCACAACTGAAACAGAAAGGTAGGATTGATGATTGATGAGTAAACATCTCTTATGACCAAACTGATTTCAGTGTTTGTAATATACCTCTAATATTACTTTTGAAGCAAAAAAATGTATAACAGTACCAAAAGCTATGTTGCTGTAATTTATAGTGTTATTTGTAACACCCATATTATCATCACTGCTTGCTGTCTTGCCAATACATATGAATTTTTTTCGGCATTCTCCATCATTGCAGGTTACCTGGGAGGGTAAAGACTAGCAATTATGCATTTAGTACGCCAAATATGAGACCCGTTGCCACTATCTTGATCTCTGTAAGATGAAATTTGGAAATACATAGCGTATTTCATTCGTATGGTACTAATCCTTTTCAATGTTTTACCACAGATTTTTTTTCAAAAATCTTGTCTATTTTAAAAGAACTGTGAAGTTGAGAAAAATAGATAAGTAGATTAATAATTCAAGAGGTCTCTGATCAAATGACAAAAAATAAATAATAGCAAGGCGCAGCGTACTAATGTTAATTGAGAGCTACAGTGCAACTGAAATCACACGTATATATTCCAAGCTAGCAATTTCACTTTTTAATATGAAAATGTTAAATTCTACATGTAAATACGTGCTTAACAATTTTGTAAGCTGCCTTTATGTGAAGTTAATATGAACACTGATATTCTACCTTCTGCTTCCATTCAATTTTCATGTGCATGCATTGTTATTGTAACTTTTAGCTTTTCTCTATAGTAGTAAAGGATTATGAATTCAAATTCCTAAGAAAAAGTGGAAGAAGTAAGGATGTATGCTTAATCATGAGTATGTCTTTTTAAACCTTTGTGTTAGCTGAAATTAGAACAATGAGGAGGACTGAGATCCTGCCTTTTCTGGAAGCAGATTTACATTATCTTGCTGAGCAGAGGAGCACATCTGTTTACATTGTGAAGATTGAAAAACTTCCGTGAATAGCACAGACACACTTCTATTTTTGAACACAATGCACATTATCTGGAAAAAAGTTCAGAGCTTTTATTTTATTTTACTGCTTCAACAACCAGATTATTGTTCCTGATCTAACAGGAATGATTACACTTCTCTTGGTTTTGAGGATTCTGCTGTCCCAACAGCAGTTTATTTCAGTTTAGACCAGAGACATCACCTGAGTTATGGCTGAAGTCCTTGCTGTGTTTAAAATGGCAACAGTTTTGCCTTTGAGATCATTAAAACCTTGTTTTTCCCTATTTTATTACTGAAAAGTGAGGGGAGCCCCTGGGACCAAGGCTGCAATGGTCTCACGGTTGTTGATGATCATGCAGGCTGTGTGGTTACAGACTTTGGCAAGAGGCTGGGCAAGAAAAATAAGGTGGGAGAGGGATATGAAGTAAGTGGGAAGGAAATGGGAATGTGAACATTGAATGGGAAGCGGGAAATAAAGGACATATAAAATAAAATAATAATATATATTATAATATAAAAATAATATAATAAAATAAAGGATATGGAAGGAAAAGAAAATGTAAGAGATTCTAAAGAAAGACAGAGCAAAAGTGAGGGAGTGACAAAGGGCAGAAGGAAATCCCACAACATTTGAGGTTGCAGAAATCTATATCTGTATATGCATGTACATTTCAAACCTGATATTTAAGCACGTGAACTGAGGGCATCTTTCTTTTACAGATGTCATGATCACTGCATAGATCACAAAACATCTACCTCACTAAATCCCATGGCTTTTTACTAATCTCATTATATGATGGGTTAGGATTATAATAAAAAAAAACCTGAAACTGAATTTCAGATATTTCTCACTGTATGACCTGACAGTTCCTGATTTGCAGAAACTGTTATTATGAGGTATTATGCTGAATACATTAACAGCAGGTGAGCTCTAGCTCTGAACTTTTAGTTATATTTATGAAATAGCTGTTTGAGGTTTGAGCAATGTGTTTTTCTGATTTAAATGACCAGCCTGGATCTTGAAAATTTGAGATTTTTTTTCCCTGGATATTTCAAAGCTTCTTATAATTTTACTGCAAAATATAACATATTTTTGAAGAGTTATTCAGGTGTATGGGAAAGAGCAAGTCTGGACACAGCTGTGAAATTTTGCTGCAGTGTCTATGTACAGGATTTATATGGGATTTAATGGATTGATACTTTAGCAATTGCTGCACTGAGATAAATTCTTTTTCCATTTTGCATTGATAAGTTACAGGACAGTGGGTAACTTACCAGGTAGTGACTGTAGTCAATACCAAGGGCTAAGTGTTGGGATTTTTTTGTTTGTTTTTGTTTTTAAAAGAACTTGAAATAACTTTTCACAGGTGAATAGGAAAACTTAAGAAAAAAATGTTTATTCTTCCCTTAAGTCAAACAAAGTTTCCGAAAGTGTCAGTCCTCATAGCTCCTTTTTTCCTTTCCACTACAGAAAAGCAAGCTCTGATTTCTAATGACCTTAAGAAGAGTGAACCCAGTGCAACACAGGAGTGCAGGGAAACCTAAATTATGCTTCTTCCTTTAACTCCTTCACAGCACATGGTGTAGGTTTCTGTTTTCCATAAAATGATTCACCACTATTAGATGTGAGATACAAACTTCTAAACAAATCTGAGTGCTGTAGTTTAGCATTACATTGTATTGTTAACACTACGCTAGTGCCAGAAGCTTTTGATAATGGCACAGGCGAGTAATTTTCTTGTCAAATGGCAAATATAACTGAATAATAATACTTCCTTTGCTATGCATTTCTATCTTTGATCTGGCCTTTATTTTGCAATTTGCAGATCTTACTATTAGCTAACGTGCTCGCAGAAAATAAGAAATCAGCATGCTATCAGCTTCCCTCTAAAGCCCCTCAACGTGTTCTGTAAGATTACATTCCTGTGAACTGTGACAGTTTAGGAAATCTGCATAAAAGGGAAAAAAAACAAAGATTTTGCTCAGAATTTACTCAAGTTTTAGCAGTTCCCTTAATGATCCAATGAGATAAGCCCGAAGATGGGACTCAGTATACTTTTCTGAAACAGTAACACTCATTATGTGAAAATCAAAGATTTTTTTTTTATGCTTGCATGAATGAGATTTCAAAACAATGGGTGAAGTTGGTTCATCCCAGTCCTAAAGTGTATTCTTTCACCCGTTTTCTTACCTCCAAAATACTGAATTTAAGATTGCCGGTCAGGCTTTTATGCATATACAGTGTTTAAATGTTCTTGCACGAATTACACAGGACCCTATATCAAAGGTGTGATGGATTGGTACTGCTCTCTTGGCTTTAGTTCTTCATAGTTCCGTTATGTGTCAGAATGTGGTTTTGTTGTGATTTATTTTCATTTTTATTTATTTTTATTTTCACCATTGAAGCGTCAGTCTGAAGAGAAGGAAACTTGAGTTTCCTTGTGGGAAGGCAGATCTGGAACCTGTAGAATTCCCCTGGGGTCCATCACCAATTGAGTTACAGGCTTGCTGTTAGCTGTGTTGCCTTCCTCTGGGAGAAACAGTGGTAGCAGGCAATGAGATACAGACATACATGTTTGCTGCAGTGTCTTTGATCATCAGGTGTCATTTCTCTCTCAAATTTTCTCTCCTTAATACCTTTCTTTTCTATACTTCCTAACTTCTCCCTCATTCCCTCAGTCACACACAAGCTTTTATCTCCCATACTTGTTCCTCTTTGTCTCATTCTCCTAATAAGATATCATAGACTTCTTCCTTTCTGTAACTGATCTTTCTTCTAGACCAGCATGGATTACCTTTACATTTTTACATTTGAGATCAAACAGGCATTTACAGAATTCAGCTCATAACCATCATCTTGAGCATCTCGTAGAATCAGGGAATCGGTCCCTGTAAGAATGTTGCTGTTATTGCCAGGTTAAACGAGGAGTTAAGGAAGTGTCAGGGCTTAAGGGAGAGATGTAGCAAAAGAAACAGAATCCTATTTTTGTGGCACTGCGACAGAACTTCCATATAAGCTGTCATTGATGAAATGGCTTTGAAACCAAACTTTTATTCTTGGTAGACATTTACATAAATGTTATCTCATATGCATTCTTTTTTTTCTCAGGGTAATTTGTAACTGTGTGATAGCTGAATGAACTAAACAGTCCCTAGGTTATTTTGACTGTATCTTCTGGGAAAGATGCCCTACATGTGAAGGGATAGTTCATAACTCTGGAGAAATCAGGGAAAGAAAATGAAACACAGTGAAAAGATATCATGAGATGGCTTCATGAAAATTTCTGAAATAGTTGATGCAGTACTATCTTTTACAAAATGCTGCATTGTTGGAAGGCCCGGATATAGTAAAATGGAAATTTACTTTGTCCCTCTCCAGACCTGAGATGTTTTATTTCTTATACTTGCAAAGTACACAATTATTAAACTACTGATAATTATGCTGTTAATTATACTAACACAATCATTTTACCACATATTTTAATGTTTTCATCAAAGTTCTTTCAGAACTGTATTTGTATGTTGGGTCTTGCTGCAGAAAGTTAGTTAAATAGATTCCTTCTTTCAGAGTCCTAAGGGAATTGCATATTACATGTGTGATTACGTATTGTTCTTCTTAAGGACCCTAACTGGAATACAGTTAATGTTTTTAATAAAGACAGAAGGTATGCCTTGAAAACATAAATGCTTTGTGTTAAAACTAGATATTCATAGCCTGCTCTGTGCTAGCATTTTTTGTCTCACACATGTTGTTAGCTTGTGTTTGCTGTTTGAGATGCAGCTAGGGTTTTGGCCAACTGTCTGCTGTATTCAGTGCTCAGCAGTTCCACATGTAGGGTGGTGTGTATCTGCAGCGGTGAGTGTTCTACAGTTTATCCTTTTGGAAATGGATTTATGTTCTGAATTAATAAATTGGGTCTGAGGTGTCCATACTGGCCCTGCTGCCAGGGTTTGCAACGTTCTTTGGTGGAGGGGGGCATGGGAAGGTGTGCCTGGAGCTAACAACTGAACAGTTTCTTTTTGGCCCTGATGTTTTAGGGGTCTGCTACCATGTCTTTCTAGAAGGGGATTTCCAGCCCCACGAACGACTGAACAACCAGTCATTAGGGGAAAACATCACGCTCGCTCCAGGTCGAGTGAGCACTCTAGTTTCAGACCCTTATGCTCTGTACATCACCTTGCGCCCGGAGGCTCGGCGCCGCCTTCTCCACTTCTGACAAGGTTGCTATTACATGTCCAGCACAGCTTTCATGTTCTGCCTCCCAGGTGTCGGTGTGGTGTTGTACTTTCCTGAGCATACATGGCGCGTTCACTCATCCTGGCACTGTAGATTATCCTTTCTTCATGATTATTTACACTTCTCCCATATCCTTTACGCCACCTATCTTCACCATCCAGATGGTACTTCTTCCTGTTAATCTTAAATAGTTATGCAATGTAAGAGTAAAAAAATTGGCTGTTTTGTCTTTCCATTGTTGTGTTTTGTTCTGTATCCATCTGAAAATTATCAAAGTATTTTGCTTGAGCTCTATGCAGAAAATCACATCCTTTTCCCACTGCTAAATCTCACAGGCTAAGAGAAAGTCAGCTGATCTATGTACTGTGAAAGATAACAGTATTTTGAACTTGTGCAAGTGTGTTACTTAAAACTGCAAGTTAACTACTTGCACCCATAGCATAGTAGATCAACAGTGCTTATCCACTGTAGTGTGATACTACTGTAACTGGCAAGGACACTTAATTAACAAGCTGCCCCCTCAGTGATTTCCTTCTTCTCACCTTTGCTTTACTTTCCTAAACTTTTTCTCCAGTTGTTAGCAGTGGCCCTACTTATTATAAATGCAAACTTTCCAGCATTCCAAAAGTGCATGATATGTTAAAGATGCTATATATGTATGTAACAAGTCAAGTAGCCAAGGTGCTCTGAAATAGGGTAGCTAGAATTCAGCCAAAGTTAAGGGGATTGGAATATTTGCTTAGGTAAGAATACTGAAAATCTTATATATTGCTCTGTGCACCTTCCAGTTTGTACTATGAGCATGTGCACACACACACACACACAGTTTAAAGGTATTTTTCCTTGTTTAAGTTCAGGGAAAAATAACTCGTTATCCCATGGCATTAGATACTTTCTGTCCAGTTCTCTGTGGCTTTGTGCAATTAGTACATCAGCAAAAAGGGAACACAAAAGTTAAAAAAATATAAAGGTAGCATATTGTGCTGCCTTTGTGTCAGTGCAGGAGAACAGATGTACTCCTAAATAGTGAACTATAGTCATAAATGGTTCTAGAAAACAGCTTTTAGTTCAGTATTTTTTGACTAGTACTTTCTCAAAACACCACAAACAAAAAAAAGTGGAAAATATTTCTCCTTAGCTGAAGGCAGTTAGAGAAGTTTAAGGTGAAGTCACATAAGTTTACTAGTTGTCCAGACCTGAGTATATGCATATGGCATATATCAAATGCAAACTTCTTCAACCTCATCTTCTCTTCTTGCAATTTAATATGTGTTTAAAATTAAGAATATACAAATTATCTTCTTTTGGGTTATTTTATTTTATCTTCATTTCATCTGCAGAATACATCAACAAGGAAGTCCCACCCAGTCTCCTCCTGCAGACACATCCTTCAGCAGTCGTAGGGGAAGACAGCTACCGCAAGTTCCAGTAAGAAGTGGCAGTATAGAGCAAGGTATCAAATAATGAGCTTATGATAGCTCTAACTCTTTCATTTCTTACTTTCCTTCACTTTACTTAAAGTCTGCTTTCATAACTACATGTTAAAAGCTGTAACTCTACCAAATAGAAGAGAATGAAAGTGTATTTATAGTCTGAAAAGTCTAGTAGATTTTGACTGGTGGATTATTACGCATAGTTTAATTGCCTTAATTTTCTAGTAGTCTTTTATATTTGTCTACTTTATAATTTCTCTTAAGAGTCATGGTAATTTCCATGACCACATCTAGTTTGTATTCAGCCAAAGAAATCAGAAGCAAATATTTTGACATTTTGACAGTTATTCATTTCTTATTTTGTGATTTATATTGTTGTGTATTGTCTACATAGATTTAATAAAAAAATATCACAGTATGTCAAATGCCTTGTGGAGTGGGGCAGGTTCAGTGAGTAAAGAATGAAAACAATCAGCACAAGTTATGTGAAGGCACAGGTTATCAGCTCATACGTTCTTAAGAATAATCTGATCAGGCAAACATTGCTGCTCTTTTTTGAAAATGGCAATGTAGACTCAGTGGCTGTGGAAGATGGTTTTTACAAACTAATATCAAATAGGTGTAAATATTGCTGCTACCTTTTCTAGCAACGTACTGCACACAAAGCACAATCTATCACAGTAAAATGAAATGGCTATTAAAGTTTTAATCTCACAGTGGGTAATATGTGTGCCTTCAGGTTTTCTTCTGTGTTTAAAAACTATGTCTTCTCATTAACTACAAGCAGCAACCGAGATTGCCATGTGCCTCAAGGGTTTCCTCTATGTGGAAATGAAAGAAATGCTTTTGATGATTATATGTTTTGTCTTACTGAACTGTTGGCAGATCTCTTTCTTAAATAGATAATGATGCTGGCCGTGACCTTTTTATCATGTTAGATAACTGTATTTTTTTTTTTTGGTATGATGTACAGTCACTCACATTAACATACAATCAGCTTGCATTAATTCTATTAGTCTGAGCTGTGATGGTATACCACATCTTCAATTAACATACATAGAAATGTGTTCTTGTTTTACATTTGTGTTTATCCTGAATTATTAATATACTAATGCAAGTAGGTTTTAATCATTTAAAATTTTACATTCAAGTCTTCTCATGGTGTTTTGTAGTGAACTAAGGACTGTCTTGATTATAAATTAGTCACAAAGAGCATTTATGATTTCTATTTCTACATATTAGTAAGTGAGAGATTTCTTTGGCAAATGTAATGAGAGATGAATTTCAAACTTCTTTCATGTTTCTTCTGCAATTCCAGAACTTGGTACAATATATAATGACAATTCAACTTTTAATTTATGTTGGCTTTCCAGTGGATATTCATCTATTATCTTTCAGCTGTTCTTGCTAACTAGCATGTTGAGAATAAAAATATAGTTTATATTTTGTTAAAGACTTTGGAAATGAATGTAGAACATGCTGTGAAAATGAGTAGAGATGGGTTGCATGCAGAAGAGCAAGGAACAAATGAACATGAAACAGAAGGCTAAAGTTGATGTTGGTTTAGACAGATGTGAATGCCATGGATATCTGTGACATAATGCTGTTCCACTGAACTCTTATTTATCCTCGTGGTTCATATGCTTGCGTCTTACGTAGAAAATGAACAAGTAGGTTATTTGCTTTGTTGTTATATATCATACTGCTTATGTCAATATGGCTCTATTGCTGCATGGAATTGAAGACCGAAGAGATTTACTTCTCTGTGTAGTATTTTGGTATTGTCTGACTAGCTTGCCCATTTGAAAGGAAGGTTTTCTGATTTTGCCCATGTTTAACACTGTGTTGAAGCTGAGAATATATTAGATTTTATAATTTTTTTCTGAATGATTTTGACAGTATCGTCTGAAATAAGTATATTAGTACATATAAACTTTATCCTTCTGTGGGAAAGTAAATTCAATGAGGCTATAAAAACATATTTGCTCTGATTTTTAGTATCAAATTTTGGTATCAGTTTCACCTCTTTAATCCCTATCAAATGATTATCACGGTTAAATGGAGTGATTAGAAGTGATTTGACTCCAATTATGATTGAATCCAAATGTATTTGTCTGTGAAAGATTTCCACCAGCTATACTTGAAACTGAATCATGACTTAATTATTTAAATTCACAGTCACTATGGGTATAGAAGATTTCCAAATCTAGTGCAGTCTGTAAATGCTATGAGAAGTAATGATTAAAATTCTTCACATTTTCTTCATTTAAAAATAAAGCAACTTATTGGTGGTCGGTGTTGACAGTCCTGCATTTCAGGGAAATTCAATATGCTGTACTGTAAAATAACATTTTTGTAGTAAAATACTCCTATACAAATTTAGTTGTCAGGAGGGTTGAATATTCATCTTATCAGTCTAAGTCTGTTTTACAAATCATAGTAATAATTGTAAAAAGATTGAATGTCTTTCTATCAAGAGTGGTTTTTTTTTTTTGTATTTGCTGTTTACATATTCAGCAGGCTCAGAGTAATCCAGTAGAACAATTTTATTACTCTTTGAAACTGTCATTATGGAAAACATGAGAGTTATTGAAGGAGTGGGAGTGGATGTGGTTTTTGTCTCAAGAGGGTGTGATATTTTAACTCTCAGTCTTCTGTCATAAATAATGACATGCATGCTCATAAGGCTTCTTCTCAAACTAACAATGAATCTAGACATTCCATTTTTTCATTATCAAGTTTAGTACTACAGAAAAATGGCAGTTTCTTTGTTTCTATCAAATGATGTTATTTGAGTTACTGTTTTGGCTGGAGAATTAAAAAAAGTCAGCTTGTGACTTGTTACAGTAGGCCCTTGGCAGTAGATCCACTTAATAAGAGATCTCATAGATGAAAGTTTTACAGGAAGACCAAAGTAATGTTCCCCCTTCTGTTAAAGGTATGGTGTAGGTACTACTGATCAGGAGCAGAAAAAAATCTTGAGGAAAATGTTCACTCAGGATAATCTAATAACATCAAAATAGCATAATTGCACACACAAAACCAAACCAAAACAACAATAAAACCAAGCTTCCTGGTGACTGTTCTAACGGAGATAGCTGCTTTGCCTAGTGTGGAAGAAATTAAAAAAACATGCTAGGTGTTTTTTTTTTGGAATGGTTCTAACTAGTATTTTTAGCCACTCCAATTACAGCAGTTACATTTAAGATTATAGGCTCCTGTGTTTTTTAGGCAACATGATTTTTATCTTAATCCCAGTCATATTCAAAGAAGGCATGGCAATATATGTTTCCTTTGCAGTCCCATCAGCAGTAATTCCCGCGCTGGGTTGTTAATGCAACTAAAGGTTTTGAGATGCTTGAATACAAAAGTTAGTCTCGTATACTTGTGTCTGTGTGTGTGTTTTCTGAAAGTCACAATTCAGTAGTCTCTACCCTAACTTGTGCTGCAAGCGAAGAATTATTTTCTTTCCTTTATCTGACAATTGTATATCATGATCTAATATTACAAAGGTATTTTAACTCAGTGATTAAAGCAGTGAAATTCTAAGCCATGGTAAAGACAATGCTGTGCTCTCCATATGTCATCTTGTGCCAAGCTGCAAGAGATTTGCATTGATGTTTTTTATTTGCAACATGCTTGAGTGGAATGGCGCAAATCACTTACGAAAGTTAAGAGGGGTGGGAATTCTGCCTTGAATTTTCTGGCTGTTTATACAACAAATTTGTTGTGTAGTTGCATGCTTTTTAAATGCTACTTTTGTATAAAGCATACTTCTGTGATCTTTACTCAGTCCATTCTCTCTTGTAGTAACTATCAAACCTCATAGTAATTTTCACTTGAGTCTCTGCACTTTTGCATAATGATTGACCACAAATAAAGCCTGAAGCTCTGTAGCACTTTTCTACACTCCTTTTTCTCTACAGTAGAAAATATTAGGGATAATATTTCGAAATCTAACAAGTGAAGAAGAAAAAACGTCACGTACCATTGAAATCTATGAACCAGTAAGATAAATGTGTGATGATGGTTTGTAGTACAAAAATGAGCCAATTCAAGCAAAGTAGGTCTTTATTCATGTGTCTGCTTCCATTTGACTCTTTAGAGTTAGTTTCGTTTTCGTAGCCTCGACAATGTGGTTCATGTTTCAGAAGTCATGCAATGGGAACAAGGATTGCAATAATTAACAGCCTATTTACATATAAAGAGTACTCGTAAACGTAACTGAAGGAGCGTATGTTTCCAATGGCACGTTTACAGCAATAGCCTCTATGCAGTGATCATTAGAAAAACGAAACTGTGACCAGCATTAGGTGTTGCCGTACCTTGACTCATGTCAGAAAAACCTTCATAACCTTTGCAATATGCAGGTCAAAGTGCGTGCGTGCGTGTGCTGCTGTTTCATGAAGGAAAGCCACACTGATCTCTCTGTTGGTAATGAATGGGGATTGCTTTTATGAAGTTCATGGGCATAATATGTATATAAATATATGTACAAATCTTCCCTGGTAGTCACAATGTACAAGAATGAAATGTTTCAACATTCAGTGTTCCTTTTAGCAATCACGAATCAGAATTTCATATGGAAAATCAGCATGTTGTGAAATAATGGATTAGAGTTGCAAGTATCTTTTTATATTTAATTTAGATCCTACAAAAATAACTGGAGAAAACCGTTTGTTGTGGAATGTATTTGATCTTTGAAATGTCATTTCAGTGAGAGTCTGGCGTGAGTAATGGTAAAAGATCAAATCCTTGAAGTTAAAACTATTTCTCAGATCCATCATTGGTTGGAAAAAGAAAAACTCATTTCAATTTTAGATTTTAGTCTTCTAGCATTATTTGTTTTGTCTTCATATTTCTGGTTTTGTTTTGAAATTCTTAGGTGGCACTACATACTTTGAGGCAGCTTGTGGAATCTTTACTCACATGGGAGGGTATTTTCTCTCAGCATTGTTAACTCTTGCAAATTAATTCAAGCCTCATAGTCTTTTACATTTTCCTTAAAGACTAATTTTCCATAGTCCAGTGGTTATTGAGCATTGCAGATTTCAGTTAACAGAAAATAAATTTGTAACTCTGAGTATTACAGAAAAGGCATCAGAATCTGGAACAGGGCTATGTGGTTTGGGGCACAGGATGATACTTAAAGCAATTCTAGGATTTTATGTTGTTCTTAAATTTGGATATGACAATACTGCTTTAGCGGAATATTTAAAGAGTCCACAATCTGGATTTCAGTAACTTCATTGTTCCTGTTAATTTTGAAGAAAATGTCAGAGACTTTATTATTTGTCATGATTTATCATTTTAATTTTCTACATTACTTCTGCATATGCCAGAGTATTGCCTACTGTACATGCCATTGTCACATGTAACACATTTCTTTATCTAACTTTAAATTTGCTGATTTCTTTTTCTGTTTCCATCATTCCGTGCATTTAATTCATTGAAGAACAAGAGAATTTTAACTCTTCCACAAAAGGTAAATATTTATGTGATTTTTTTTACAAAATGTTTCGCAACTGTTAATACTGGCTTTTCTCTTAATATATTCCATGTCAGTATACAGTATTTATTTAATAGCATTTAACAAGTGAAAAGGATGTTTCTCAAATATCTATATGCTTTCTGTTACGCCTCTTTAGAATCTGAAAGTGATTTATCTTCTGATTTCTGATTTTCCTATGGAAATAACAGACTTACCAGGAGTAGTAATGGTATTTTAAATAATGAAGAAGCTGCTTGATTGATTTAAAATTCATCCATAGATTAAGATTTTACTTAATAACTTCTTGAGCTCTGCATAACAGCTGGTTCCAATACAATTGTAACAATGCAGCTGTGGCTATTGACATCTGTAAAGGATGTTTAATAGATCTGAGTTTAGTTTGAAGGTGCTGATGGCCAGAAACTATCCCTTATATGCAGAGAGATTCTGAAGACAAGTGAGCTCAACTCGAGCTGTGTTTTATTCGCATGGCAAGCCCCTGGCACTCAGAAGGCTGGATGTGTTGTAGGGCAGGTTTCTGCAGAGAGACAGACAGGCGTAGCTTTGACCTCCTATCAGTTCCCCCTGGCTTGTGCTGACACCAGGGAATCAGTGAGCACAAACAACAGATCTTCGTGCTTTGCCGTGGAGTGAGAAGTGCAGCCTGTCACACCCCTGCCAAGACGTATTGCAGAGAAATCCTACTTTTTTGTGAAAGTAGGAGCTCTCTGAAAGTCAGAACAAATTTTGGGGAGAAAAGAGAACAATTTAATCTTTTTTAATGTTAGCAGCTGTCTTAGTTTCTAACAGAAGTTACGTTTCTCATAGTGTCTAGTATGAAGCTGTGTTTTGGCCTCAGAAGAAAAACAAAACTGATAACATCAGTTATGTTTTGAATAACTGTGTGGAACTTAGCTATCCGCTGAGTCAAACCACGGTAGCAGCAAAATGCTATACTGCATGGACATTAATACAACAGATGAACTTTTTCTGAATTTTACTTGAATCCTTCACATTTTGGGAAATTCTGATCTGAATACAGACTTCGGTGGGCCAAAGCCAATTTGTGCATTCAACTTGAATATCTATTCCAACTTCTTTAACTGCTTTACTTTGTGAAAGTATAGATCCCACCGATATGTTCATACTTAGGTAAAACACAACAGCTGCTCCACTTGCTATGAACTCCAACAGTCATGTCAGTACTGAGGAGAATGTTTTCACAATAAATTAAAAAAAAAAAAAGCAAAAAAGAAATAATGTTTGACTTAGGTATTAGCAATTGAAGATTATTTTGCAGTGTTAGGTATATACTATGAAATGTTTTAAGAAGGTACTAAAAAGGTTGCTTTTGTAAATTATTTCTGTCACTTTTGCTTTCTTCAGCACTTACATTTCTCTCAGACAGAACAGTACAAATGAATCACAACAGTTAATTGTTTGGGACTCTTCAAGTTTATGAACCTTGCTCTGTGATTTGGTCTGCAGTGGATGTTTTGTTGTTTGAAACAATTGACTTTATGGAGATAAACTAGAACATGCCTTCACAGGTTTGTGAAAGAATTTGTTTCCACAAGATGAGAATGGATTTGGCCCATGTTTTGGGAGTGTGTAGAAGGTGGTGGGGTCTCTAGGTACATGGATTCCTCTGGCTCATGGGAGCTGAATGCAGATGCAGAGAAAATAGCCGGGCAGAAGAGGTGCTGGGGAAGTGAATTGGCAGCACTTCTGGGGGTCCATGCATAACCTGAAGTTCAGCTGACTTACGCTAGTAGCCCACTGTCACTTCTGGCTTCCCCCAGTGCATTATAAGAAATAAAAAGATAGGAGAATAGGTGAATGCAAGATGCGGCTGGAGGGGTATGGGATATTATACAGCGAGAGACACAGCTATGAAGGAAATAGTATACTACAGATGTGAGCCCATGCACACAAGCTTCAAGAAGCCACAGCACTTTCTAGTCAAGTAGAGGGACAAAAGTTGCTCCCTCACTATGTACATGTAGCTGATATGTACCTTTAAAAATAATATATGAAGAGAAGTGGTAACAAGTTCTATATCTTAACAAGAAATTGAATTTTCAATTTTATTAACTTTATATTTCAAAACACTCATCTGCTTATGATTTCAAAACTGTTTTTTAAATTTCTCAATTTAGCTTTCTGTGGATTTTTAAAGTCCTGAAACTTTTCACAAGGAAACTTCTAACATGCATATTGCAAAATTTGTCCTGAAGGCTGAGAAAAAATGACTGAGAGACTCACTATTATTTTTGAGATGGTTACTCCTCATCTACCACAGATGTCCATTCCCTGCTCTGTGCTGCTCGGCCAGCTCTTCCATGACTGCTCCCTCCCTTCCACTGGGGAATTCTCTCCAAATCTCACTGCTGCTTTACACCCCTGCCTTTGATCTGGGTATTGCCTCTGCATAGTTTCTTCTCCAGCTTCCACCTTTCACTTTCTCAAACTAGGTACAGCTTTTTTTCCCAATTCCCATCCACATTGGATCTAAGCAGCATAGAGAGATGAGACTTCTGGCTTTTCAGTGTAGAAAGGCATGCATGCCTCTGCACCGTACTGTGGCTATTTGTCATCGCCCTTCTTTTCATCTTAGTATGGAGACTGGCAGTGAACAGCAGGTTGGATCTCTATTGGCTTCTGCAGTAAGTGCAGTTCCCTATTGCCCTGCCAGAACATGCTGTTTCCTTGGCTCTGCACAAATGGGAAGAAAGCTGCATGAGAGCATAGCAGCAATCTCTGTTGCTAATTGGCAGATCTGTACACTAACAGTCCTGGCAATAGATTCCTCTGGCTGCTGTCAGCAATCCAGTGTTTGTTATAGTGCCTCTGGATGTCCTGAACCTCAACTTCTTGATAGAACAAATTAAATCAATTTTATTTTTAATGCACAGGCATTTAGGGGCATGATGGGAGTTAACAGTGCTTGTATAAAGCTACTACAAGATAATTTTTATTAGATAAATTTTCATTTCAACTTTTCAGTAGCTTCCTTTCTATAAGCAAATTGGTCATTTTAGACTTAGATTTTTTCGCTTAAAGTTTGCATCGTGAAGAAAGTGTGATATCTGCTGATAAGGGTTACAGCCTTCTTAACTCCTGGTGCCAATTTCTTCTTATTTAGCTTACTCCAACAATTAATAGGGCAGGTAAGACCTGGAGGATTTCCAAATTGTACTGTATGCCTACAGCTCCTTTCTGTCTTCTCCATCTTGAACAGAGATATATGAAGTGCCTCAAGCAAATTCTGTGTTCGTTGCAGATGCCACCATTACATGAAATGGTATAACCAGTGCTAAGACATCCATAGGTTTTCTATAGCCCTGAAGAGACCAATATGATTATCAGCTTTAATCATAGACCTGGTAACTTCACCTGTGGTTCTGGCATTTGTATTCTGGCCCATATTTGAGATTGAGGAGGAATGCCCTTTTAGAAGGGAATTTTCTCTTAATCACTGCAAGCATTGAAATTTTTTCTTGTGCTTAACCACCTGGCTTTTTTAAACATATGTCGTATTATTTATCTGACTTTATCTACTTTTTCCTAGCTACTGGACATTATTGGACCTGTGTCCACTCAACTGAAGGGCCTTCTACTCTTAGAAATCTTCTTCCGTGTAAATAATTATGGACTACAGTCAAGTAACAAACATTCTTTCTTTTTAGTCACTTCATAAATCTTGGCTTCTCCCTGAACCTTTTTTAACAGCAGTATGCTTGGAATGACAGTCTTCCTGAAATATCTGAACCCATTGACATTAAATTGAGTATCTTCCAGTTTCCATGCTTTCCTTTTTATGTCCTAAAACTCCCTATCACTTTATGGCATTTAAGAATTTCTTCTTCCTTTAACCATAGAGGCTTATCTTCGTATACATTGCCAATGTTTCTCTCCTCTCTTGCTTTATTACTTGCTAGATAGCAGCAAGTCTCCGCTTCCAGGATAGTGACATTTTGCTGGAGCTGCATGTATAGCATAGGCAGCAGTTCAGTGTCGGGTAGAAGATGATTTTCCTTGGAATCTGGTGATTGTCAAGAATCCAAGATGGTCACATTGCTATACTGAAGGTAGTTTCAGTGCTAAAATAATAGCAATCCCTTTTCTCAAATGTATGAGTGGATTCATTTTAATTGATATTTATTGTCAAGCTTCAGAGCATTCCAAAGTCTGCAGAATTGAGACCTTCCCTGATAATTTTTGTAATATGAAAGAGATAGGTATTTAAACACGCAAGCTCACTAGTTACAGACTAGAGCTATTAAGGACTAGCTCCGTGTTAGTTCAGTATTGCTCCTGTGGTACAGCCCTTATTTCAATGAGCCCACACTTCATACATTCAGCTACAGCATAGTAGATAGGTGCCATTTAAGAAATTATGCACGTAATATCTTGTTTGGTACTTCTTTCAGAGTTCAACGAGGGGTCTTAATAACTCAAAATTGCTTCAGTTTCTTTTGCACTGCTCAGTACTGCTAATGGAGCTTTCGTAGTGCTCACCGACTTTTGTAAGACTGGAATATTTTAGATTTAGGTTGAATTTATTTTAAAGTCAGATTTCATGCATTGTTAGATTTGCATTTGTGAAGTATTTCTAGAAAAAAATCACCTTTTTCATCTGCCATGCAGTTTGATATTTTAGTATAGTACATTGCTTCTGGTTCTGTTATTCTGTACATAATTGAAAAGGTAGGTAGTATTCTGGCTAGGCCTAACCTCTCGATAGGTTAAACATCTGATAGAGGATGAAATATACTCAGAGTTCTCTGAGGATAGAGATGAGAGCTGTTAACTAGTTAATGCTGTCAGATGTAAGTCTATGAACCTTACCATAGTACTGACATAGTCATTTTATAAGGAGTAAGACTGTAGTATATAAATTCTTAGTATGCAGATAATCTTTTGGAAAAATTAAGAAATGGCTATCTCCTTTAAAAAACAAACAAAACAAAAAACCAACAAAACCACACCTATTGACCTATCCTAATTTCCTCTAAGCATAGACTGCAAGCTGAAAATTAAAAAGCTCTAGCCATTTTCATTAGTTTATTCCCTACCTCCTTTTAGTAACATCTTGGATTTGCATACTTTAGACAACCAAAAGAGAGCATGTATTTTATATGCTTTTAGTCAAAAAACGAAATTTTCTCTCCCTATGACTGAAACATATACCAAGAACTGTCTTTAATGTTAATCAAAACTTTTTATCAAAAGAAATAAATGCAAATTCTTGAGATTAAAAGTAAAAAACTCTTCCATTATATGCTTATGTTAAATTGTTCTTTTTCTCGTACCATTATTACCTGCAAAGATTAGAAATCCAGATGTTTAGTTGTACTTCCAATGTGTCACATAGAATCCTGCAAGATGTGTCATGAATTACAGTGCAGGGTGCACAATGTTCAGAAGGATTTCTTGAATGACATCAGAGGAAAAGACCCCGGAAGAGCTGGCAGGTCTCTGGATAGGAGATGGTCTTAATCTTCGTAGACCATGTTTTCTGCTTTGAATTCCATTCACAGTGGAAAGCAGATGGGACTTTGCAGTGAGTTCAATAATAAACTAATTAATAACTAAGGGAACTTCTGTTTATTTGATGGAAGAACCTTCGGAATTACATTGAGCAGTTAATTCTTGGTAGCTTGCTATGGTGTGTTGACCTCAGCCAGCACTCAATTATGCACCCACAATCTACTCACTCTCTGCTCCCTCCACAGCTGAGTAGGTGAGAGAACTGTAAGAGCAGAAGTGTGTAAAAACCTGTAGGCTGAGTTAAGGACAGTTTAGTAAGTGAAAGGAAAAAAAAAAACAATGAACATTTAAAAAGAAATCTAACCACTGATGCCCAGACAGTCTCCAAGGAATGGTTACCTTGGAAAGACAGTTTTGTCACTGAACGAAAAACAGAGAAGCCCGTGATGCTGTGCAAGCACTGCTCGGCAATAGCTAAAAGATTGGGATTCTACAAATCTGAAACAAAGCACTGTATGGGATGCTGTGAAGAAAATTACTTCCATCCTAGAGAGACTCAGTACTCTTGAGATTACAGGAATCAGAGTGGTTTCTGAACACATTAATGGGGTTGTAGAATATTTTTATTCCATTTGTATGTCTGTATTTTCTCTCCTGCATGGCTTGATTGCTTATATACATGATTGTTCTGCAATCTTCACAGGGTTTACATTAAGAAAACCCCTTATAATGAAAGCTTTGTCTCTAAATGTGCACCTCTTATTTAAGCAGTTCTCTCCACGAGCTCTCTACTTTCGATACTTCTTTTACTGATTATCTCAGACCTGACTCCGCAGCTCTGAAAGCGATGAGATTGATAGCTCTTCAAAGTGTGACTTCTGGTACAACTGCCATTGGTGGTAGTTCTAGCACTACTTTGAGATGCTTGTGGTAAATCTCCATATTTTGAATTCTAGGACCACTGTAGAATTTAGAGGTTTTAGGAGTACAGTGCTTCGATATGTAGATTACTGTGTAGTCCTACTTCTCAAGAGCTCTAGGAAAAGAACTCTGTAAATACAGATGTCTTAGACGAAAGTAGATCCATATTTTTGTCAGAGACAAGTTACTGAAGTACTGTTTATGTCAAATTTTCATTACCTGTGGTAACCAGCTGTGTTCCTAGAAAGTACCGTGATTGTATGGTGGTGTTACTTATGGTTGTTACAGCTTCTGCTCATGTGCTTTTTCTCCTGTGTTAGTTTTTTTCTCGCTTTATGTGATTAAAATGTAAAGTGTAGACCAGTCCAGTTTTGAGGCATACAAAATTTTCCATTGTAGAATTGAACTAGATATAACACACACTCCGATGTGCATGATGGGCAAAACTGAAGAGAAAGCAGTTGTATTTTCTAGAGCAGATTTACATTTCACCAAATTGCTTGCTCAGAAGTATGTTAATAGCTAATTGTTTTTAGCTGATAGCTAATGGCACATTTTGCTCCATGCACAAAAGATAATTTTTCTGTCAGAGTCTTTAGATGAATTAACAGTCCTCATTAGTTATCTCTTGTTACTTCATATAATGATGTCCATTCATGCAGAAGTTTGTGGTTAAGGTTAAGGAATTAAATGCAAGTATAATCCAGAATTACTGAGTTAAGGTTGAGTATTTACCTAACCTTGACTGCAGTATATTCACTGGAATAGTTTCACATTACATGATAGAATATTCTTTCTCAGGTTTCATAAGATAACAAGGTGAAGAAGCACTTAGTCACACAGTGAGACGGTTATTTTTAGAGTAACTGTAACCTGTGCACAATACACGTATAGGGCTAAATTTTTAAAGGGGTCTCAATATTCCCTCTAATTTTTCTTTCCTCCGTCTATTTCATGCATGTATGATAGGATTGAGATATCTGAGTTTTTGACTTCAGTCACTAATTGACATATCTTAATCCTTTCATATCTGTCCGTAAAATAAGAGGCCGTCTTTAAAAATTTCACCTAAAGTGCTCAATTTTGCCTTCAGATACCTCCATGCAACTTCCATTGAAGTAATTGGAGCTGTGCCTGCATATCTGATGGTGGAACTGGACTCATTGCAATTAAGGTACACATTTACCAACATAGTCATTAGTCATCTGGAATAATCACTGGGACCAGTGTGACATTCTGCATGTGCAGAATTTCCTAGATTGGTCCTTCTGCAGTGTGGGAGGTTGAAGATTATGATGATAATTTTATCTTCTGCCTTAAACTTGTAGCTGTAGTAGAACTTTAATGTAATTTTCTGTATTTGATTTTCCTATTTTTAAATGAAAAATGTGGAGGGAGGACATGAAACCAACATTTTTGACAGCAGTATCTTTGTATTTTTTTCATACCCAATCAGTGCACAGACAATCCATGATTTCCACTAACACATTATGGATGGTATGTGCATGCACAGTTGTGGTTTGTACAGTAACACGCAGTTTAAAATATCCAGCTCTGAGGGTACTGCTTTTTGCATGTTCGTGCTTGCAAAACCCAAACGAAAAAGTAGATGTATAAAGAATCCCACAGTTAACTAGCAGCGTAAAATCCACTTATGGTAACTTTGGTACCTGTTAATCCATAATATAGATATGTAAACATCATGATAGCGTGCCTGTTTTTCCCTAAGTTGAATTTCTCTGTTGTTTGTAATTGAAAATTGAATCCATGAAGCTTTTAAATTGGTGTCTGTCTCCTGTCACTGGTCTGGGAGGGGTGGTCAACAAAAATCCTGACTCTTAAAAACTAATCTTTGGAGAAAATCATACAAGTTCATGGTTGACCTAAAAGCAGAAAAAGATTTTGCAGGGGTTTTCCCAATAAAATACATGTCTTGAACTTACGGTCACAGAAAAAATTCCAACTATAAGAAGTCATTCTTCTCAGATGTTATAACCTGTGAAAACTGAAGAACGTAGTGAGTGCTCCTGTAATTTACAGTAGCGACTGATGAATATTTGGGTCCAGTTCTAGAATGGTCACAAAGTGCCAAGTTTCAAGGTTTTGGTTTTATTGGTATTTCTTAGCATTTGTAGTTCTATCAAGTATAAGAATAGCAGAATATGCAGTTTCCTGTGGTAGTTACGCACTACCACAAAAGTTAACTTACTTTAAGGAAGCTTTAGCCCAGCCGTCTTCACACCCATCTTTCCTCTAGTGCAAGGGCATCTTCCTGTGGCAAGCACAGCCAATATTAATTGTCATGACTTGTTCAAATTGAATAAGGCACTCTTTATGGCACCACAACTTTTTGAAGGTTTAAGATTAGATTTCTTATTTTAAAGATACATTATCATGGAGAAAAAAAATACAAGAGTGTACAATTTCTTTGAAGTAGAAGTAAACATTAAAGAGTAGTGTTCTTAAAGGACTTCTTGTTAAAAAATAGAAAATGAATTTATTGTCTTTTTTACTCTAACAGATTGAATGGAGAAATTATTTTTCTTAATGTTTAGCTATGGTAAGCATTTAGGTTTTAAGATAGTAGTAGGAGTTAATTACTTTAAAAGTAAATTTTAATACCTGTTTAATGGATTAATTCTTAGAATGCTACTGTAGTATTTTCTACAGTTAAGCACATACATGGGTAGATGATCATAGATTTATGTCCTCTCTATCCAGAGTGCTTATAAGGTTTATAATTCAGCCTACCACCTAAATTCTTTCACTCTCTTCATATCTGTTACACCAGCTTGATTATGTATAGGAAACTGGGATGTCTTCCCATAGTCAGGTACTTCTGGCAATGGAAGTGGTCGATTTCTTGATGTTAGTGTTTTTTTGTGATGTTTTTACACCCTGCTTGTTCTTCATGTTTGTACATTTCTCTGTTTTGTTGAGATGGAAATAAGTTCAAATTGTTGATAAACCATTTGGTTGTTTTCCAGAATTTTTTTCACTCTTTTAATTGATTTTCATTATGTGTTTTTGCAGCAAGCTTAGTAGTGGAGGAGCGAACAAGGCAGATGAAAATGAAAGTGCGCCGTTATAATCAGACATCAGGGTCTGGTTCTAGTCAAGAACATGAGCGTGAGCAATATACCAAGGTAAAGTTAGCAGTATTAAAATGATACTTTGGCTTGAAAATTAAAGGCATAAATATGTTTATTTAAAATATTATATCACTCTCAAGAACATTGTGTTATAAAGTCTGACAGAAGAGTCTTTGAGAAAGAGCTTTTTAACATCATTTTTACACCCATCACATGCTTTAAACTTAATCTTTGATGTTACCTACAATGAACCTGTGAATAGCAGAACACTTGAAAAACTGATTCACAGAAGAAAGATCCTTCAACAGCTGTTAAATGAAGCCATGTCACCATGGTTTTAAGAAGCCCCCAGGCCTGCAAATCCCTGGGAGGCTGAAAAAGGGGACCACAGAAATATCCTTCTATGCCAACCCTGTTCTTTCGTTCTTCTCTAGGCCTTTGCAATTGACTCATGTATAGAGAGCTAGACACAATAAGATCCAATCTCATGCAGCTGTTTTCATATTTATATAATATTTTTGCATCCTAACAATATCACAGATAAAGCATTTCCTTTCTGGAAATGCATACTGGTTACCTTGATCTTTTCTAGTAAGAATGGAAAGATTTCATTTGATTATTAAATGTATATGAAATGAAATTAATGAGGTTATATAGAGAGAACATATATATTTTTCTTGATAATACCAAAATGATATCCCACAGCCATTTAAGTTTAAAACTATAGACTTCTAAGCAACCTGCTGAAGATCTCAGAAACCTGCACTGCCTCTCACAAGTCAAGCTGTGAGGGGCTGGAGCTGTGCCTGGAGGGGCAGGGAAAGGGGAACATCTGCAGAAATTTCCTTTTTAGAGATGCAGTACTATGCTCGTGTAGTGTAAATGAAGGGCAGAGACAAAACCAGCTATTAGTCTGGTTTGTGGGGAACATTCCTGTGGTTGTGTTCTTCCACTGCCGCAGAGGCCTACTCAGTAGTGGTGTGTTGGCAACAAACGACCACGGGATGGCACTGTGAATGTAAAAGTTAGCTGCAAAAGACTCCAGGACACATTTAACAACCATGTGCATTACAAATAAGGTCTCAGAATAGCAGTAGTTGCAAGAAAATTACATATTTTATTAATTTAGGCCTTAAGAGAGATTTTTACAAGAAGTTCTTCATATCAATAAGAACTTAACACTTGTATTACATTTTAAAAGAGAGAATCTTTCCATTTGTGAAGCAGTAACACAGAAAACAGCAAACATTGTCACTTTTTCCTGATGATTGTTACAGTAGTGCAGCACCAGGCTTTTTGTCCCTGCCCTTCCAGTGTCCCTTCTTTGTGTGCTTCACAGACTTGGTGCTACTGGAGGCACAAGTTAAAATAATGCAGGATGTAAGGTACTCAGCAGTACAAAAATATCAGAATTCACTTACGAATGGGTAGTAGTCAATTTGACATCGACCTTATATCATCTTCTTGTGACACTAAAAAATGGAGACAGCTTTAATAAGGATGTTTCTCCTTTTGAGACCACCTCACTGTGAACATTAATGTAAAACAGTCCTCAAAGGAAGGAAAAGAGAAACAAAACTTAAGGTCCTCAATTACCAAATTGCCAGCTTTAATTCTACTAAAAAAAATTGGGATGGTCAACCTGCTCTAGGTGGATCTGCTTGAGCAGGGGTTGGTCCAGATGACCTCCAGAGCTCCCTTCCAACCATAGCCATTCTGTGATTCTGAACAAAAGCCAGAATTTGCATAGTAATTAGAACAGATCATTTACTGTTACTTTAATATTGTGTTCATTTCTGTCAACTCAGGACAAGAGACTGAGATGCAGTGTGTCTTTGTGGCACTCCCAACCAGTTCACATTTTTATAATTTAGTAAAATGGGCTTGATAGAGTTTGCAAGAGAGAAAGGGAATGTGTGATGTGAGGACTTTGATCAGGATGACGATATACATACCTTTTTCAGATTTATGATTTGGCCAGATTTATGATTTGGATTTTCTGTGCTTACAGATTTGTTTAAATTTTCATGCTGTTCCATTACAAGATACTTTTTTTTTTTTTTTTAATCCTGGCTCTTTTTAGTATTTATCATAAGCACTATTTTTGTTCCTCAAGGTACTTTTCTGAATAAGGCTAATGTAAACCTGGTGTATAGTTAAATGGTTGGAAAGCATCAAACTGCAGTGTTTCCCTTATTCTCTTGTGTCTAGCTGCTTCTATTATCTTTATTTTTAAAATATGTGTGGAAATTAAATCAAAACTGAAATTTCAGCATAATGGGTACTTGATGGAAATAACTCTGTTGAAGTATTGTTTGTTCAGAATTTTTGAGAAATGTATGACAACAACTCCAGGGAAGCAAATTCTCTGTCCATTATTGTAAGAAAAATATTTTGGGGAATATGTCTTGTTCTGACATGTTCCATGCTAGAAAAGAAGTAAAGACAAAGAATTACTTAAATCCAAAAATCTTTAACTTTTCAAGCATTTTCTACATGATTCTATATGGTAGGATGATCCAATCTGTAAAAAATTGTTAAGTGCTGAGAACAAATTATATTAGCACATTCTAACTCTCTATACTATATTCAGTAATGTAGCTGCTGTCTTCATATCACTACGGTGATAGTAGACACTGATGAATATGTTGCTAATGTAAGCCTAGTGCTTCTGTCTTTCTTTTATCCTGTGAAGATTCTGAACAAGTCAGGAAAAATAGATCACACACGTGAAGATGAGACACTTCTGTTGAAAATGTAGTAAGTCATGGCAGGTAATGCAGTAAAGCTAATGAGGACTCCCTAAGGACTTAAGACTGTACCTAATTTCTGGTGCCAAAAAATAAATAAATAAATAAATAAATCTGAGAAAAGTCTTTGGTCACTGCAGGAGCAAGACTTACTTTTACTGAAGAAGAAAAAGTGTTCAGGGGTCTAACAGACATCTTAGAATAGTGACAAATAAATATTGAGTAGCTATAAAAGAAACAGAAGTTGCAAGCAGTTTGTCCCTCTTTGAAAGAAATGCTTTCTTTCTCAAGTAGCGGTGTTTACCCATTTATTCAGAAAATAAGTGTCTGTACTTATTAGAGAAATTATGCTATTGTACATTGAGAAAATAATCCCTTCTGCTTTTCGGAGCAATTGGCTCTCATAGATTCAATTCTTCCTCTGTTTTTCATATCTTCAAATATGCATGTTTTATTACACATAGACTTCCTTAAACCTTTTAAAATTTTTCTAGAATTAATTTCTTAAATTTAAATATACTTTCTCTTATACTGACACAAGTCAATACAATTTCCAATCTCTTTCTGGTGCATTTCTTCCATTTTTGTAATTTCTCCCACTTGATTTCATAGTCTCAGTCACCAAGAAGTTTTTCGAGCATACACAGTGCAGTTAGTGCGTAAACATTTTTAAGCATTTTAACATGTTTGAAACATCTGTTAATGGATTTTTAATGGGTAACTATCTACTGTACAGCATTTGTAAAGGTCTTGATGGTTCTTGTATTCTGATTTTGAGACCCTCACAGACCTCACGTCCTTATTTCCTTCAGTTACAGTGGAAGAACCCTATAATTTATGTGAAACAGTTGAATTCTAAAAAGCCCAGTGGGAAAAAAATACTCTGGATTTGGCAAAAGGGTTTAAAGAAGGACTTTAAGTATCTGGCAAGGCTCTAGTGGCTAGTATCACTATTACATATATCTGTTGTTTAAGCATTTGGGAAAATCAAAGCAGTTTAGTAGCATAATTCAGGATTTGCACAGATACAAGTGAGAGAATATCTTAAGTATACTATTAATTGAAAATTCAGTAAGCTTTATTACAAATGCCACACATAGAACACAAGTACTGTGCTGCAGCTGTTCTGGCTTTCCAGAGATTGTGCAAAACATTTGTTTAACAAAGTCTGTTTATTTAAGAGAGTTACTGATCAGAGCACTGTGATGGTTACTTAAAAGGCAGTCAGTCTATATTTAGGTGCACTACCAATTAAGTTAACACTATATGTGATTTGAAAGCATTTAGCATAGAAAGAAGTGTAATAGTGTCATTAGGTTACTGGCACTCTGGATTTAGCTTGGTAGTTAAAGTCCTGCGAGGGTGGGCTGTGTAGGAGATGTGGGAAGAGAAGAGGCTGACTACCAAAGTTCTATGTGATGGTGCGTAGAGCACCTAGGGTTATAGAAAGGAATTCCCTTGAAGGTTGATGTCATGAGTATCTTCTTTTGAATCTCCCTTCATCAACATTGGAGTAAAAAATAGTAACTGTGTATCATATTGATACTACAGTCACTCCAGTACTGATAAGGTTTCAAAGCATTCAGTAAGATCCCTTTGTTTGACTCCTGAGTTTCATTGCAACTTCCCTGTGGTGGACTTGTTCATTTTTGCTGTTCCTGGCTAGGAAGGTAAGCAATGCTCACAGTGATTGAATTGGATATGAAGTTACCTGGAAACACTGGTACCTAAAGGTGTCTGGACCACCATGTGAGCTGCTCCTGAGGCACAGACCCACGTGCTGGTAGGAGTCGCAGACAGGACCTGGACACACCAAGGTGCTGGCTGCCAGGCCTTGGATCCAGGCAGCATTCAGAGGAACCCCATGCAAATAGTTTTAAAACTCTAGGTGCTTTGTGCTACGATTTAGCATTTCCTGGCAAAATTCCTCTTTAGAGTAAGGCGCCTCAGAAGGCAGCTATGATCTCAAGACTTGCTTAAGTCCCTCAATAAGCCTAGGCCTTAATGTCTCTGATCTGGATTTCTCTTTCTTCATTCTAATCCCCATTTAATTTTCTTATTTAAAGCATTTTCAGGTACACGTTTTCAGAGGTTAGACACCTGAGGCTTTTTCTGCAGTCAAAGGAGGGTGTACTCCCCCAATTCTCAAATCTCTGACCTATTCTGTCCTCTGTAGGTTGAGGAATCTAAAGGTATAAAAACTTATTAATATGGTAGATAATTTAATTATAATGCATTATTAAATGACTTGTAAAACGTGCCTCATAATCAGTAACATTAGTAATACTGCTAGTCATTATGGAACTGTGAATGTATCCACGAAGTGCACTTTTTTTTGTTTGTGCTCTTTTCACTGATGTTAACACATCTGCAGTTCATCATACCCCTTTTTTCTCCTATTGCTGGCACAGAAAAAAGTGACTCCATAGGTGGTAAAGGTGAAGAACTGCATGTCGAGCGTTTGAATTGCCGGCACTTATATTGAAAGAATATCTGTAATACAGAAGTAAACAAACAGTGCAGAGAGTATGGGAATTTGAAGCTAGCTGCAAGCTTCAGCAACTTTCTTGGTGTGATAAATAGTGCACTTTGGAATAGAAATGATATATTACCTTTAACTGTGTAAGCTATAAAGTTAAAAAAGAAGGAATGGCACTGAAAAATCACTTAATTTGGAAGCTTCTGAATGAATTTTATATAATATTTAGATGTAACAAGACAGAGAAATGCATAACAAATATGCACAGTTGTGCTGAAGAGCAGTAGGACTTTATGAGTGGGACTATATCATTACTTTTGGTCCCAACTGGAAACCTGCAGGCATTACTCTAATGAAAATATCAAATAAGAGGATTTTAGCGTGTGACATTTTTTCTTCTGAAGGATAAATTCAGGTGTATTGTAACAGTAAAATATTCTTCTTTTAATAATCACTGGCCTAAAAGCACTTTAATTCTGTCTCTGTTTGAAAGAGTGAAAAAAAAAGCTAATTTCAAAATTGTTTTCATTTTGTTCATTTGTTTCCCCTCCCCCCTTCCCTCCCCATTCATATTATTGGAAATTTCAGTAAGAAAACAAAATACTCTTTGAAAGGAATTAAAAAGGAATTTTGAGTGGCAGCAGTGCAAGTTATTTATATGGATTTTCTGCCCAAAGAAGTTCACTAGGAATGGAACAAACCAACTGCCACAGCTGTTCTCAAATGGTCTGTTCTCTTACATGGGAGAATCTGCAAGAAAGAAAGGGAAAAGGCTATGCAAGGTCTTGAGTTTTTTGTCATCCTCTCAGCTCTTCTTTCAGGCTCTTAGGATTGGGGCTCAGGATGTTAGTTAAAGTTACTGTTTGATTGTCAGACTGTACTGAAAAAGGATAGGCAGGGAATTAGAAGTTGACAATGTTGTATGCCTCCTGTAGAGGTCAGGGAGCTCACTAGAAGCAACAGCTGTGGGAAGGAAGAGCTAAATCCCAAATAAGTAAAATGTAAATGCTGCAAAGCTCAGCATTAACTTCCAGCTTCTCTACTTCTTGTGCTAAGCTCTGCGTCTGTGAAGCGAAGGGTTCCCTGTTTCTTGAGAAGCTCCATAGTTTATGCTGTAGCTCTGTGGTTGGAATACCAAGGCAGTAGAAGGCATGGATTTTGCTCTTTTTTCATCTCCCATTTCACAGTAATATTCCATATGCTTAGATGCTTTTCATGTTTTAAGACGTCTTATTTTAGGAAAAATTGAAGGATTTTTTAAGAATTCTGTGGGAATTTTGCATAAAATATAAAGACTGGCACTGTTAAACTGGAAAAAGTTAACCACTTTTTCTTTAAGCCTCTAAACATTTATATTTAAGCTAAGTAAAAAAAAAAATAATCATGCTTTATTGCTTTGAATTTTTTGAAGTATAGACTTTAGAAGAAAAATGTTACTTAAGGAGTTTTAATGTAGAGAAACTGAGTAAACCTGGAACACACGCTGAGATGCTTAATTTGCGTAACTCCAATTTTTCCTACAGACTCCTGTATTTACCATCTTTGTTCCCTCCCATTCTCTACTCCAATTAACTCCCTCATCTTACTTGTTTTAATAAGAGGTTCCCAAGTGTGCTGTGGAGACCTCTAAGGTAATTACTAAAAAGCAGTGGAGCACTAGAAGATAAACATGGCTTGAGGACAGGAGGAGATACATTCATCTGGACAAACTTGAGATCATGTTTGCCAGCCTTTTTAAGTCAAGTCATGATATTTGCCAACTGGCTCAGCCTGTGAGCTAATGCCTTGTTCAGCTGGGGATACTCACGATTGGTTACAACTTTGAGTATAATTCATACGTAAACTTCAATGACTTGCAGTTTTATAGAGCACATCCAGAAAGTGAACTCCCTAGTGTGTTTTGTCAAAAATTGCCTCATGTTGCCATGTGTTCACAGTTTTCACATAACATGCCCTGGAAAGTTTGCCACTGTTACAATCCCTTCCCAGCCAAGAGTCCCTTTCTCTCGAATGATAGTGAATTTTACTTTTGGGAACCTGGCAATGATTTGATCCTTACATGTATGTGACAGAAGATTTAGTTAAGTGCAACATTACTAGGACTGAAGCTTCTCTTTATGTATGTCTTACTGATTATGTGGGTAATAGGAGCGTTATGTAAAAGGTGGTGTGGAGCTTCAGTCAGTTTCAACTAGCCAAAGCTTCTGCCGTTGACAAGTGTACCAATTTCTGCCCCTCTCCGCATAAACTTCCTACCAGGTCCTCTGCTCTGTGTCACGTTTGTGCACATGTAGAAGCAACCAGACCAGGGAAGTGAGGTGCTTGAGAACAACTATTATTTCTGCTGAGTTAGCTTTCTGTTTGACTAGTTCTCAAGTATCACGATACTTAGATAGAACTCAGGTGTTGAAATCAACTCTCAGAACCAGCTTCTTGTAGCATTACGTTTCATTCAGACTATATGCAATGCTGCTCTTGCAAATTGACTCTGTACAAGTATTTCATGCCATATTTTTTAGTATTTGCAAAGTTAAAAAAAAGTCTACAGCCAAATAGATGATACGCATGCACTTGAGATGTGCATCCACTGCATAAATATTTCGTTATTATAATTCAAGAGTACTTAAGATCCAGCAGCCCATGTAAATTCCAGTGCTGTAATATATTTCAAGTATCTGATTTATTGCATAAATACCATTTTTTTATTTCTTCACTAGACATAAAGAGATTATTTAATATGAGTGTTTCTCTGAATTTCATGGCATTTTATTAGATCTAAAAGCAGCTGGACAGAATTGTTATACTTAGGTCATTTGTTGTCTCAGTATATGCATTTTGTTTCAATGAGACTCCTCACACTTTCTTTTCTTGATCTCTAGTATAACATACAAACAGATCAGTACAGAAGTTGTGATAACGTCTCTGCCAAATCATCAGATAGTGATGTCAGTGATGTGTCAGCCATTTCGCGAACCAGCAGTGCCTCACGCCTCAGCAGCACAAGTTTTATGTCAGAGCAATCTGAACGCCCTCGGGGCAGAATCAGGTGAGTTCTCAGTGCAGCTTCAATTGCATCACACCCCTTTTCTGTCTAGGTGCCTAAATGCAACCAGAAATTATTGAAATTAAGTGACAACAGCCACAGAAGAACTCACAAAATGTGTCTGTGTACATATAAACTATCTTCTGCTACTAGTCTAAGATGACAATACACACTTACACATCTACAACAGAAAGCAAAAGTTCCTATGAGGTGATGTATTTGTGGGAAGTAAGACCTAAATATGTACTATCATCTCATTGCTGGCTATGAATCAGTGTAATCTACATGCCAGTAAGGCACTAGAGCAGAAATGTTGCTAATTTTGTCATCTAAAGAATTTTATTTCATAAAATTTCTGTTTTTCTTTCTTTCTATCTCTGTTTCTACTTCCTTACATGCTTGCTTTTGCTTTGCTGTTTTAATGCATGATGAATTACTGGCTTTGAAACTAGTATTTATTTAGTAATTTTAATATTTTTACATAAAAGTAGTTGAATTAATTTACATTATCAATAATCAAAACTCTTTCATCCTTGATAATAATCTACTTCTCAGTTTAATGCTTTTTTAAGATATACAGATGGGATCCTGTCTTCATTTAACTTGGCAAAACTCGCACCAGTTACAATGGTTGTAGGGTTGGCTTGGTTGTCTGTCATAACATCTCCAGATGTCTGAACTCTCAAAAATATAACTTTAAGTGTTAAAAGTCAGGATATGAATTAGGAACTGTAAAAATATGTATGTATATGCATTATATTAACCTATGGAGAAAATCAGTCTGATGAAAGTCTGGATGGCATCTTTCAGTGCTTCAGAACATTTGTAAGGCAGACTTGCCATTCAAGAAATTCAGCTGAGGGCTTTTTAATTTGTTCGCACAATGGGAAGGGGTGTCAGGAAAAATCAGAAAGGGGGCTCTGTGTATGAGCTAGCTTCACCTTGTTTTGTTGTTAAAGAGTACTCACATGTGTATTCAAAGTCATGTTTTCATGAGTGAACACATAACCTGGTGGCTGGATTTATAATGCAGTCTGTAATCCAGCAGAACACTGCAGTGGAACTATAAATGTATTTAAAGTTATTCAGGTGTTCAAAGTTATTTCAAATTCTGTATTTAAATGCTACATTTCATTGTGGCTTAACTATCTTCACTTTATCTCTTACAGAGGTCTTTAATCATTCTGAAATACCTCTGCTTTCTAGATATTGAATTTCCTCAGTGAGGCCTTGTCCCAGTATTTTTGGCTGCTTGAACGAAATAGGATTTTTTCCCATAATTATCTCTTTGTTGAGAAGATATTATCAGGGATATTCCTTACTTGAAGAATGTCTGGCCATGAATACCAGAAGAGCATCAACCCAAGAGAACCAATAACCTTATGCTATGGGAGAAAGGAGGAAACCTGACGTCAGAGCCTTCCTCTCATTCTGCCTCTTCCATTCTAATGAGTAGCAGAGCATCCTGAATACAGAATAGGCTGACACAGTGTACAAAACCAATTGTTTGCAATAGGAGATTCAGTTCAGCTTCACTGCAGACTCCTAAAGTGAGATGTGTTTAGAATTCAGATGCTCTGTCTGAATTCTAATACTGTTCGCAACCTCCATGCCTAACATGTGAGATACTCTATGAACACTTGCTTTTTCTTTCTCTGTAAGTTCAGGTAGTACGTACATAGTGAACAAAATACACAATAATAATACACATTGCAGCTCATCCAGTGGAAATATGAGGAACAAATTAACAGATTCATAAGATGCTTAATTTTCCTTTTTTTCCTAGTTAGGTGTGGTTTTGTTCCCCTAAAGTACCCAGGAAAGTGAAAGATGCCTAACGCAATTAACTCCTAGAAGATGAAAGCGCCAACAATGTCCTGGGGTACATCAGGCCCAGGTCTACCAGCTGGGAGAGGGAAGGGATTGTCCCGCTCTGCTGTGCACTAATGCGGCCTCACCTCAAGCACTGTGAGCAGGTTTGGATGCTGCAATATAAGAAGGACATAAAATTATTAATGTCCAAAGGAGAGCTATGGAGATGCTGAAGGGTCTGGAGGACAAGATGTATGAGGAGAAGTTGATGGACCTTGGTTTGTTCAGCCCAGAGCAGAGGAGGGGAGGCCTCATGGCAGCCTACAGCTTCCTCACGAGGGGAGCGAAGGGGCAACGCTGACCTCTGCTCTCTGGTGACAGCGACAGGACCTGAGGGAACAGCGTGGGGCTGTGTCAGGGGAGGGTCAGGCTGGGAGTTAGGGAAAGGTTCCTCTTCACCAGAGGGTGGTCAGGCACTGGAACAGGCTCCCCAGGGCAGTGGCCATGGCCCCGAGCTGCCGGAGTTCAAGCAGCATTTGGACAGCACTCTGCGAATGAGCTCATTTCAACCATTAAATGCAATTAGTGAATTTTAAACCGTTGTGATGCTATTTTGAAAAGCATTTTGTCCAATAGGTTAACATCCACTCTTCAGAATTTGAAGTGTGAGTTGTCTACGCTTAATTTTTAGTGATTGGATACTGTGGCTATGGAAAGGTCAAGGTCCTTGGAGACAAAATGATACACCATGGGGGTTTTATATCAAGTAAAGTTAGAATGAGAGAAAGTTGGGCGTTGAGGAAAAGAAAAAGCTTTTTTCTGATGATCTGAGACGAAGTTAGCTTCCTCTTCTGCTGTGTCTGTAGTAGCTTCTGTCATGTAGTCTTTAATCACTTCTTTACACAACTTCTTATGTAGAAATAGTGGGTTGATTTGGGAAAAGGTTTAGTTTTATTATGAACAGTTTTTCAGAGTGAGATTCATCCTGATTAACTTCAGACTTAAAGGCCGTATATCTACAGTAGAATTCATCTAAAACTAGATGTTTATTGAATTATTTGTCTAAATTGTCCAAAGTATCATCAAAAAGAAGAAAACACCTATTATCTTGGATGATTTTCTTCGTCTTAAGTTAGGTGTCAAAAGTGGGGGAATTGTCTTTTTTTTTTTAGCATCAATTGCTAAAGGAACCCTAGACAACTAGTTAAGATTTGTTGCTTTAATTTAGGCATCTAACATTAAGTGAAATGGATTTTTGCTCTCAATTAATGTTTCTTTAAATTCGATGCATTAGAAATTTGGAGTTCAAGTTTTGTTGGTAAATTGAAGTTCAAATTTTACTTTTGCCTCCAAGGAACCTGAAGTTAGCACAGGTAACTGAGACGAGGTAGTTGAGCAGGAGGAGTAAGGAAAAGAACAGTTTTAAACTGCTTGTTTTCTGTCTCACTGAAATCAATTCCATAATTTTCTTCATTTAGAAGTGTGTCATTTAAGTGGCCATGGGAAGTGTGTGAGTGTAATGTTAAGTTTAAGGACTGAAAGTTCTTTGAATGGCCAATTTTATGCACTCAGTCCTTTTCTGCAGATGCCTTCTGGAGATGAGAGCTGCAGAGAACTTAATAAGCCTATAGAAGCTCAATCAAGTTGGTCTAGTTTTAGACATCTCACTGAATTAAGCTGTCCAACTAGTATGCTAAGGTGCCTGTTGTATTCAGGAGAAAAACACCAATATTCAGAGTACACCAGCAGGATTCCTGCTCTGAATCACCTTTGGAAAGGATATCTCCATCCCCCTCTCCATTGAGCTGGGGAGACTGAATCCTACAGCTGTTCACCAGCAAGCTAAGCTAAAGTTATGTTATCTTAAACGGTGAAATGTGACTGGAGAGTACTGCAGCCTTCAGATTAGTAACCTGTTAAGCTCTCCTCCTTTAGCATTTCTACCTGAGCTTAAAAGCTCATGATTAGTTCATATTTAGAGCTATGATGTCAAATCTCTGAATGTGACGTGCTCATATTAAGACTGCAGTAATTCTAGTTGATGTTGTTAGTCAATATAACCCCATCATCCTTCATACTACTGCATTTCTGAAAAGGAATATTAATTAAGATGTTAGGCAAGTGAAAATGTAAGGTACTGTCTTGGGGTTGTCACTAAGAAAGCAATAATTTTGCTGTTGTTCTGCGCAAAATATAATTACTCTTAAATGTCAGAAGGAGTGCAGCTTCAGGTCATAATGAGTGCACTTTGTATCCAACAACTTTACCACCAGCTCAGTCAGCGTAAGCAGTTTCCTGACTTTTTCTTCTAAGTCCTCAGAAGGAAAAGATCCTTAAAAAAGCTAGCTAATGCATTTTTTCTGTCAATCTAGAAGAATTGATCAATCCTTCCTTCTCTCAATTTTGAGGGTTTGAGATTCTATTGTTTTGGACAATGTATGATATATTATCCTATATTTATAAATATTTATTTCTCTATTCAAGCAGTTAAGATTTTAAAATATGGCAACACATCTTGTGGCTCAAAAGTGTATGTGTGTTAGCTGGAAATATGTAACTGTTCATGTTTGATCAGCAATTTTAATTTTAATGAGTAGATCCTTCCAATATGTTACATTCAAGTTGCATTGTTGTTCATAATGCCCATCATTTGTAGAATAAAATATTGCCTATAGTAAGGAAAAAATGAATTGAAGCAAAACAGTGCAGAATTATTGTGTGTCTTATTTGAATAGCTAGACAACACTCCAGTTGTTCCTTGTGTCAAAACTTGGAAATACAAAGTTTTGTAGGATAAGTAAACATGAGCATGCAAAAGAAGCTAAGTAACACAGGGAAAACGAAAAACAAATCTTTCCTCCCTGTTGATCTGTGACAAGACTGTCTAAATCTTTTAAGATAGATGACTCATTTCATTCCTACAGCATAATTGTAATTGAATTACCTGTCAGAAAGCTGTGACATAGCATGCATGGAAAATACCATTAGGTAATCTTCAACCTGGAGATTTTGTTGATTAGCACTTTTAATGAGTTGCAAGAGGGAATTAGAATTGATACAAGTTCTAAATACAAGTATATAAAATAGCTTCCTTATTTCTTATTAGTTTAGCAATTTCAGGTGAATGTTATAACAAAAGGTTATGCATGAATAAACTATGCAGGTTGCTCCTAAAGTAATGCCTCCTGTTTATTTCTGTGGAAACTATAACAGATACAAAGAGCACAGTAACACTATTTGGCAGAGCAAGTTCTCAGGTACAAAACACTGATTTTTAGCATAGTCACCACTGTTAGCTATGAATTTTTGCCAGCAATGAACAACAGCCTGCATGCCACATTTGTAAAAATCTACACCAGCAAAGGTGACCCACAGCTCAACAGCAGCTATGATGGCTTTATTGCTAGGAAGATGATGCCCACGCAGTCCATCTTTCGTCAGCTCAAACAGATGAAAGTCAAAAAGTTCCAAATCTGGAATGTAGAGTGGATGTGTTAGGACAGTCCAGCCAAGATTAACAGTATGCTCCATGGGCTTCAAACTAATATGGGGCCTGACATTATCGTGTTGCATGAGAAAGGTTGTCTTCTGCTGTGGCCTGACTCTGGAAGTTCAAGCCTTCAGCTTATGCAGTGTCGCGATGTAGCGGTCAGAGTTGATGGTTTGTCCAGGTTCCAGGAAATCCAGAAGTATCACCCCTTTCCTATCCCAAAAGACAGCACACATAACCTTACCCACTGAGGGCTATGTCTTGAACTTGAGGAATTCACATATTAGCACTCCATGGACTGACATTTTCCCTCTGGCTTGTAGTGGTGGCACCATGTCTCTTCACCAGTAATGATGAGATCCGGGAACCTGTCACCTTCAGCCTCATATTGCTTCAATAGATCCTGACAAACCTAGATACAGTGTTCTTTCTTTTCCTGCGTGAGCATATGTGGGGACCCACCTGGTGCAAACTTTGTGATATTCCAACATTGCCACCATTGTTTCCAATGCATTAAAGCCGATATTCAGCTCTGTACACAGTTCCCTGGTCACATACCTCTCATTGTGTGGATGAGCGAATTGAGACACTCTTCATTTAGTGGTGTGACAGCTGTGCATGGCCATCTGGAATGTGGCTTGTCTTTCACGTCGCTGTCACTGCTGCTGAAATGCAGCACCCACCACCTCACTGTGCTCACATCCACTGTTTGGTCTCCATAAACGTTCAGCAAGTGTCAATGAATGTCAATAGGTGCCATTTTTTCTGCATGGAGGAATTAAATTCCACACCTTTGCTCCATCTGCGCTTCCATGTCAGATGCCATTGTGTCAGAGTGCCCCTCTGCTGCCATTTGTTGCATGGCAACAAAATGGAATGGAATATTGGTGGGAAGGTTCAACCTCTACTACCGTACCATCAACATTCACCTCTGACGTCATGGACCAATGTAACAAAATAGGAAGCATTACTTTCAGAGCAGCCCTCATAGTTTGGATATTAAATTATTTCAAGCATCTTGTTACTAGGAAGTCTGGTTGGCTGTCACAGTCTCTAGTGGAATTCCGGGCAAATACCAGGTGTTGTGGCAATTTTAACTTGAATAAGAATCAGACCTGTGAATTTGGCTTGTCATAGCATTTAGGTTTTCTATTTATTTCATGACTGGTCAGGTTACCAGTCCTTTATGCAGTTTTGCTTTTGTTAGTCATTGTTCCTATGTGCCTAGGAATTCATAATTCATTCATTCAAGCAATGCTTCGTGCCTGTGTACACTACAGATGTTGCTTTATGTGACTCGGGAACATTTCCCATATGCTAAATAAAGCAGAAAGGAATTCTTCAGCATTTAATGCAAATGATTGATAAATAAGGATCAATGTTGAATACATAATGATTAATCAGCACCATGTAGGCTTGATCAGACAAAGAAGGATATTTGCTCACTTGATTAAAAATTAAGCCCAATGATACCCTAGCTTTATTAGGAATCTGTTTATTCAAAGATACCTTTGAAGATGGACTTGTCAGTGATGTCAAGTAGGGAACTGTCATGCATTTTGGAAGTAAGCTAGGAGTTTCTGTTCTGGAAGACTTTGTAAATCACCTACCCTAAGGTGTTTACATTATATCTGCCAATTATATGGAAAATTAGGTAACTTCTTTTAACGTGAATTTCTCTGTATCTGAATCTGAAACAAAAGATCCCTATGTTAGGAATATCATTGTTATTCCTCATTTTAAATTTGAAAAGCATGTCTTTAGTAAGAATTATATTCAGTGCCTTAATAAATATGTGATATACAATAACATAAGTATATACATGCCATATTTTCATCTAGTTTTACCTACATTGTTTAATTACATGCTTAATTAAAATATTTTAAATGGGTTTATTAAAGAAATAGGTTAAATATAGTAGGTTGGAACAGTGAACTTAAACCAGCCCTAATTTCACACATTATTACCATGTTACTGAACGGCTTGTAATAGAAACGCATACATTTCTTGAGAGTGGCACAGGCCAGAGCAGCAAGGATGGGGAGCTGCTATTTATGTGAGAGATCAGAAAGGATGCAGGGAGCTCTGCCTAGAGATGAGTGATGCACCAGCTAAAATCTTATGAGCCAGGATTACAAGGCTGACCAATGTGATGATGTTGTGGGTGTTGACTACAAACTTCTTGATCTAGAAATAGTAGATGAAACGAGCTTCCAACAACTGAAAGAAGATTAATGTTCATGGGCCCTCGTCCTTGTGGGGGACTCAAACCATCCTGAGGTCTTCTGGAGCAATGCAGTAGGGCGCAAGCAATCCAGGAGGCTTCTGGATTACATTCATGACAACATATTGACACAGGTGGTGAAGAAGCTGACAAGGGGAGTCACTCTACTGGGCTCAGTAACTGCAAACAAGGAAGAAACGGTTGAGAGTGTAAAGGCTGGGAGCAGCCTTGGCTGCAGTGACCATGAGGATATGAAATTCCCAATCCTAAGAGAAGGGAAGAAGACAAAAAGCAGCATCACAACCCTGGACTTCAGGAGAACAGACTTTGGTCTTGGCCTGTTAAGGGCTTTGCTTAGCAAAATTTCGTATGATATACTGTAAAAGGCATCTGGTAAGGCAGGTTTCTTTTCAATGATCACCTCCTTCAAGCTGAAGACCGTTCTGTCCCTACGTGCAGGAATTAGAAGTAAGCAGATAAAAAGTGGAAGCGGGAAGAATACAGAGGCACTATCTGAGTATGCAAAAATAGGATTAAAGAAACTAAAGCCCACCTGGAGTTGAATCTGAAAGGGGTCAAGAGACGCAGCAAGAAATGCAGAGGAAATGTGATGCTACTGGAGTATGCCCAGCAATGGGTCACAAAGATGATGAAGGGTTTGAAGCATGTCATACAAGTAGAAGCTGAGAGAGCTGGGACTGTTCAACATGGATCCTGCAGGTCTGATCAATATGTGTAAAAGTCTGATAACAGGGAGTAAAGAAGACAGTCAGACTATTCTCAGTGAAGTGATGAGTGGCAATTGGAATGAACTGAGATACGGTAAATCCCACTTAAACATAAGAAAAAACCTTTTTATTTCCCACTAAATTGATTGATAACTGGGACAGGTTGCCCAGAGATGTTGTGCAAGCTCAATCCTTGTGATATCCAAAACCTGACTGGATGTGGCCCAGAGCAACCTGCTCTCGTTGACCGTTCAGTGAGTAGGAGTTGGACTAGATGACCTCCAAAGGTGCTCTCCCTCCTCAATGACTCCGTGAGTTTGTGAATAGTGTGTTTTTTGTGTGTACTCTGTATTTGGAAATCACTTCTAATTCATGTCAAGTTGCAGTTGAACCCAAATGGAAACTATAATATTTAGCTAAAGAATACAAAGTAGATGACAGTTGAGAACAGTGAAACAACACATAGGACAACACATGAAAAACATCTGTTTTTAACTCTTGGATTCTTTCTCCCGTTTTCACATGATCTGTTGTAGATGCTTACCCTTAACCTCACTTACAAACATACTTTACAATCAAAGTTGTAAAGTGTGCATCAAAACAATTACACATGCATGTACCTTGGTAACACTAATGACACTCTGGCAGATTAAGTTATGTCCCCACTTTTACTCTGCAACTCCCAAATCTTTACCACACTTAGAGAAGGGGTAATTGGTTTTTCTACCTGTTGTGACAACATGCAAAAGTTACCATGAAGCTTCTCCCTGTGCTAAATCATCCTTTTTATATCAAGCTCTAAAATTGACCATGGTACTTTGTATCACATGAGAAGGTTTAAAACATCCAAATTCTGGCTCGTTGCAACAACCTGATAAGATAGTAATCAACCATTCTGACCTGATAAATGTACTTCTGGTGACTAGTCCTCGGACTTATCTTTAACTGATACCTGAACAGATTGGACATAAACAGATCTTCAGGAATGTTGTTTCATTAAGCCTTAGCTTTTTTAGGTGATGCATATGGAAGTATTTGGTTGTAATTCAATCCTATTTTGTAGTATGTGCTATCTGTAAGCCAGTTCTTGCTACATCTGTTCTGTCTTACAGGTAAAAACAAAGGACTGCAAAGTTACTCTCTGAGGTCACTGAATATATCCCATGGGTGTCCAAACTTTTGGCTTGCCTAGGCCACATTGAGTGAAGAGGAGTTGTCTTGGGCCACATACAAAATATATAATAAAATTAATGTAAATAACTAACAAAAGTTATTTTATTTTTTAAATATTTTTTATTTAAATATATTTTTTAAAAAGAGCAACAAAACCATAATACTAGTGAGATATTTGTCCTTGGTTTGGTGAAACTAATGTATTGGTCTGATTTGATGGAAATGGTTGCAATCCTTAGTGAGTTGTCAAGGTGTTTGCCAGAGATTTTTGGTGAAGTTTTACTCTTCCTGCGCTTCATCCTTGAAAACAGTTGGTCGTAAGTGTATGTAATGCCAAAAAAGACATGACTTGAATAAGGTGTGATTGTGAAGTGAGGGATATTTTTCTCTGGTAAGACAGGTCTGATAAAAGTCTAGTACAGAGACATGATCAACTTTTCCATTGAGCTGAACATCTGACTGCATCTCTATACATTCCATTTGAAAACTCGCAGGTAATGTATTTATGTTGACTGAAAATGGAGTTGCAAATATACCAAAAAATTGATGATTTTTTCAGCAATCTTGAAAGGTATTCTCAAATTCCTTTACCAAAACAGAAATTGGGTTTTTTTGCTGTTCAGAGGACTGTGTTTAGCCAATGTATAAAAATGCACAACATTATTTGTGTAACTTGAGTTAGCACTGCACTGTACCCTCACCTTGTCCTTCAGCTTCAGCTCAGACAGTACTAATCGCACATGGATGTTTTGGTTGTTGCTGACTGATGGGTGCATGCCTGAGGCCAGGCCAGGCTGCTTGATGGGGAAGAGCCAGTGCCATGACGGTGCAGCAGCAGGGAGTGGGCCACAGTATGAGCTGGGCCGGGCCGCACATGACCTGAAGGCTGTGCAAGTAATGTTATGCATTTTGATACATTCAAGATTGCTGAAAAAATCATCAATTTTTTGGTATATTTGCAACTCCATTTTCAGTCAACATAAATCCATTACCTGCGAGTTTTCAAATGGAATGTATAGAGATGCAGTCAGATGTTCAGCTCAATGGAAAAGTTGATCATGTCTCTGTACTAGACTTTTATCAGACCTGTCTTACCAGAGAAAAATATCCCTCACTTCACAATCACACCTTATTCAAGTCATGTCTTTTTTGGCATTACATACACTTACGACCAACTGTTTTCAAGGATGAAGCGCAGGAAGAGTAAAACTTCACCAAAAATCTCTGGCAAACACCTTGACAACTCACTAAGGATTGCAACCATTTCCATCAAACCAGACCAATACATTAGTTTCACCAAACCAAGGTCAAATATCTCACTAGTTTTATGGGTTTGTTGCTCTTTTTTAAATATATATTTAAATAGAAATTATTTAAAAAAATAAAATAACTTTTGTTAGTTATTTACATTTATTATATTATATATTTTGTATGTGGCCCACACTCAACGTGGCCTAGGCAAGCCAAAAGTTTGGACACCTATGCTTTGGGATTATGAGGTAGAATGGAGTAGAAAAAGTTTGACGGGTCTTCTGACCTCTCATCTTTCCCAGTAGTGCTTCCTACTGCCATCATAAACATATGTGATGTGACATGTTCATTCCTTTCCCTCACCCTCTGTTTAGGCTGCATCCATCCTTGTCAGCTCAGTAATTCACCTGATATGTAGCAGTAGTGCACCACATAGTCAGCTCAGCTAAGTTTAACTTCGTGTCATGACAGTCAAGGAAAACATACTGCACCGAAAGCTTTTAACACACTTCAGTTGATGAGAATAAGTTCTGTGCTTAAATAGACTAATTCATTTAATGTTAATTACAGAAGTAATTAAAATCTGTATATTGAATTTATGCTACAGTGTAGAGGATGTAGTTATGATTCTTCAGTCAAGCTCATAAAGGAAAAAAATTAAATGTAAAATCTTAATTATTATTATAGATATTACAGGAAGAGCTATCAGAGGCAACAACAGAAGAACGCTGCTCTGTATTCATTAATAAAAACAAATCACTTAGGAAACAGGAGCAACAGGCAGTTCCAAACTGTTTTTGTATGGGATATTGACTTTGCCACACTCGTGATCTGAACTTTCAGAATCCTCAGATTCTGACAATATATTGAATGTACAGTTTGGTTTTTTTTTTGTACCTTGCTTACATTTAGTTCCATGTTCCTTATAGAAACCTGTGCCAGGCAAGTTCCTTAATAGAGAAGGATTGAGCTGTAACAATTCACAGTGAAATACCCAATAGTGTAGTTTAGCATGACAGGGATCAGAATTTGGGTTTAGCAGGCCAGATAAAAAGTTCCTGATTTTTCTAGCTCTCACTACCAGCATTTTGTATAAAAGTGAATATTCTGCTGGTTGTACAAAATGCTCCTCTTCCTTTGTAAATGATAAATACAAGATACTAGAACTGCACTGCACTCACTACATTAATTTGTATAATTATAGTGCAGTAATATTTTATGCTTTAATGTACAACTAACAGAACAATGATCAGAAACAAGTGACCCTTCCTTCTACTCCAAATAAATAAATCATACTGATTTTCACAGCTATTAAAGTTCAGAATGAACTTTAAAGCATCACACTACAAGATTAACCTTTAGGTTTTGAGTTACAGTTCAGTAAGCTGTAACTGAAAAGCTATGTAAAGTTTGTGTGTAGAGTGTCTTAGCTTCCTAAGGACTAAATATCCATTTTCTAACTTCAATGTGTAGCAGCTACTTTTTATTATACTGTTTTCTGTTATATTATAGTCCTCTAGTATTATACAGATGGCTTCCATAGGCCAAATATTTTAACCACTGTAATTCCTCACTTAATAATGTATTGAGTGGAACTGAATTCAGTAAAGCCAGAAAAATAATTTGTTTCTTTTGTTGGCCTCTCTTCAAATGTGTCTCCTTCTAGTAAGGACATTATACAACATTCATCATTGCCTAATGATGAAATTAACTGAATTACTTTCTCTTCTTAGAACCTCCTGTGGTCCATTGTTTCAGCTTATCTTATGGTGGTGAGGGGGAGTTATTTGTTTCTAAGTGGAGGAGAAAAATATCTCAAACTGCTTAACCTTTTTGAAAAACCTATCGCTAATCTTCATTTTTCTCTGGAAACTTTAGGCATGTCTCTCCATCTGTTTTGTCATGTCTCCCCAAAGAAAACAATGCATATAATATGAGAGAGACTTCACTGTAATTTGATTCTTCTCTGCTACTGAACTAACTTCCACAGAAATGCAACTTGTGCTCTATGTGTGAGCCAGAGATGTTGTGTTGATGTTAGGACTAAGATGGATGTTTGAGAGTTGAAATTTTCAGAGAATGGAGCCTTTAAAAAGTGTCATCATGTCAGCAAGCTTAGCTGTTTACTGAGAGAGAGGAGAAAAAATAAGGAGAACAGCACAGCCTGTACTGTGACACGTGTGGAGCGAGAGTGATTCAAGTACATGGCAGGTGTTTTGCTGAGTCAGGATATTAAACACTTGTTTGTACGTTTTATTCTGGTCAGCCAGACTTCTGCATTGTGTTGAGCACTTGCATTGAGTTGTCAAGCACTTTCCATTCCAATTAGCTTCGAGAACTAGGTTCTTTTGTCACCTGTATTAACAAGCTAACTGAGCACATGGCAATACTGACCTGCTTTGGTTTCCCAAATGTTTTTTAACAATTATTTGTTTTTTTATAAATATAGAATACACTAACAGTTACAGATGGTACGAAAACTAAGGCATTAGGCTATTTTAGCTTTTGTACAGCATGACTAAAGCAATAATGGAATTCCAGTCTGGTACAAAATGGCTGTTATAAATACTGTAAGACAACTGCTAGATTTATGACTCTAGTTATATTCCTGAAAGTTTGCCGGAGGATGACTGTTTCTTTGTAGTCAAGGTTTCTACTGTAAACAAGACACTTAGGGTCACCAAACAGAGACTCATTTTCTTAAATACTGTAACAAGCAGCATTTATTGTGTAGCTACTTCAATGGTTTCTAGTTTTGTATTTAAATACTGAGTGAGATTAATTAGTTGATATTAATGTGGAAAACATCCTCCCTCCCATAGCTGGAATGACACCCTAAAGCATCCATATTGTAGCCAGTGCTGCTGACAGAGTGAAGACTTTCCAAGAGTCTTACTGTTAAAAATAAACAATAAAAGCCCATATTAGATTCGTAGCCTGCTCTCTTTCCAGAAGATTCCTTTCATCTTCGAATTTTCCATTACAAAATCTTTATTTAAAAATAAGATGTTTAAAATAACATTTCACTTTGTGACTGGTGTTAGCATTTGTTCAATCCAAAGATCCTCTCAATGCTAATGATGCAGAGAATGGCATGTAGGACAGGATTATAAGAATCAGTGTTTTTCAAAGCATAGGATGCTTTAAAATCAACAAGAAAACATATCCACTCTGTTGTGGCTGTTGAAACTGCTACAGCAAGAACAAAATGAAGAAAATCTATGTCTTAAACAGTGGGCACTAGATTCAGTTAATTTTTTGATGCTGGCTTTCTACATTTAGTGTGTTCATTTGTACTGTACGTTGCATCCATTAGTGCATGTGTGTCCCTGGTACATGTTTGTATTAGCGCTGTGCTCACAAAAAAAATACAAGTGCTAGCTTAAAACATGAAGGGTTGATAAAGCATCAATTAGTAAAACTCACTTCCACTTTGATATTTATCATAGCGAAAAGACCATACATACAAGAAGTTTTGAAATGACTCAGTTGTCGCATCCTAACAGCCCATGTTGCAGTCACCTCCCTCCTCCACTGTATCTCTCTGATTTTGTCTTGCCCAGAGTGTCCAGCTGGCAGACCAAAGAGAATACATAAGTACTGAGATCATACAGAAGCCTTTCTTCAGCACAGGCCCCTGTTTAAGGCATCTCTGCTCTGCCTAGTTTTCAGAGTTCACAAAACTTGTACAACCTTGGCATACACTTCAGTGTATCAATTCTGGTTACAATTCACCACCATGAGTCAGTCAGGGGATCCCCTGACAGAGGCAGTAAGGATTGCAAAATTAACTCAGGAAACAAAAGTTGAAGCTCGTAAAGCTCATATCCAAATTAATAAAGTTCTCTTTTTTTTTTTTTTTTTTGTCTTTCTGAATTGGAAGTTTATAAGTCAAAATAATAAATTTAACTTTCAGAGGAGTATGTGATAAACAACACTTGAAATTCTTTAAAACCAGCCTGTACTCAAGATAGTGATGCATTTTTACAAGCATTAATACATTTTTTATGATTCTTTAGAACATTCTGCTCTGGAAAATATTAGCAGGGGGGCAACATGTTGTAGTTATGTTTTTATTAGGAAGCTGGGAGACTGACTATTTTCTGTGCCTAACAAACTAATACTTGAATACTTTTGATCAGCTTCCCCTAGAGGGTGACCGATACTTTTCAATATAGATAGGTCCTCTAAACAACTGAGCTACTCTTCAAGATTTTACACACAACAAAAGTTCAAGCTGATAGAAAAATCGGCAGTCTTCAATGTAACTGTGTTGAGTAGTAGTAATATGACCGCTACTTTGTCTAAGTACAATAATTTAAAATTGAGAAATACAAATAGAAACTGAAGAGTCCAAGATAAGTTGTGATGGAAGGTAAACATTATTTTGATATAGTGCAAAATGCAACCTTTGACTAATACTAATTTCCTAGCAGGATTAGTGAATACTGAGAGTTTCACATACACAGATAGTTGTGTTCTAGCTGTCATCAGATCTGAGAAATGAAGGAGAGTCATGTTCAAAACTTCAAGACTCTGTTCATTCTTGCAGAGAAAAAGCATTTATGCAGCAGAAGATCTGTTTGAAACCTTTTGGCAAAGCTGTGTGGATAAAACCTTTTCAGCATTGGTCAGCTTTAGGACTTGGCCATCCGCTGCACCCCTGGCTGTCTGAGAAGCAGGGAATATATGTGCTTCTTTCTCAGTTTTTGTACAGGCGCATGGCTGGCATACTCTTATATCTGTACATGTTGATGCATGCGTACGCAATAAACTCTTACCTTCTAGTTTCAGTCACCTTTTGTAGGGAATAGAGAAGCTATTATGCTGTAAGGTGGTTGGAATATGTTAAGAAAGCTAAAAGAACATTGCTGAAAGAAAGGTTGCCTAAACTGTAACGGAGCATAAGAAATTCATGTCTGGACTATCTAGCTGGAAGAGAAAGAAGACCAACTGACATCAGAGTACTGTCATACTCTGTATGAACTGCCTGTTCTGGACATATCCTTGCTTCTGAATACTCACTGTCCATAGTAGTTGAAAGTGTTTATATTTTGCAGTTTGTCTTTTTAGAGTACCTGGTATAATCACATCATGCAGACCCAGACCTGCCTTGCAGGCCTGTGATATTGGGCACAGTGCCATTGAGTGCTTATGTGGCTTCTCACTCCAGAGCCAATTTGTTTACACGGGGCTGTTGGTCCATGTGTTACTTCCTGTCTCTTTACCAAGAGGCTGTTTCCTGTTGAAAAAGCACTGGAAAAGAATATATAGCAATTTGGTTTAAGACTGATCTTTTACATTAGTCAGTGATTTTATGGTTAGTCTCCATGCATTCAAATAACGTAATGTATGAGTAGTTAGAAGAGAATTTTAAGCATAGTGCAGTATCAGAGTTCAGCATAAGCACTGAAGATACGCTTAAGTTGATCAATAAGAATTACTCATGTCAAAAGTCAGAAAACTACAATTTTAACAAAGTTTGCCTGGCTAAGCAATTCGGTGCACTAACTGAAACTAATAACAACCAGAAGTAGAACAACCAGGAAAATTGGCTTGAAGGGCTGTTGTTCTTCATTGATAAGTTTATGGTTCTTCACTTTTCAGTTTGTGATAGATTAGAATAAAATGTGTTTTTAGATGGATGGACATATTTTAATAAAAATATTTCAATAAAACCAGGGGAAAGTAACTAAAAAATAGCAGAATTGTTGCTTTCATATATAAATAAAATATTCCATCGATTTTATTGCTTACATATGAATGCTTTTTGTGACATAAATCAGTAAAATCAAACCACACCCAAATTGCTATATTAACTATTGCACTTCTCAGTTTCATTAAAGAGGGGCAAAAATTGGAATGTGTAATATCGTTAGTTAATATTGCTTCTTAGATACTCTCTCCTGGGTCAATAGCACTGTTTTAACTTGTATCACAACACTTGCTTTCATGGGGGAAAATACAGGACAATATCCTCCAAATGGTAAATATGGAGGCAAGACAACTGAACACAGTTAAGCTAAGCTGCTTAAAAATATAACTATGTATCCTTTTTACCCCCAAACAGCACATTACAAATGGAAACATCTGGTTCTGAGGTCATTTGTAAGACAAAGGTGAAGCCAGAGTAATTAATGTTCTAACTGTATATTATCTAAAGATAATTATTTTTTTGAAATCTGTCATTACAAACTGCTTTATGCCTCTGTCAGAGATAGAGGGAGATGGAGTCTTCAATCCCTTCAGAACATCTGTACAAGAAAAAGCTAATATGAAGCACTGCTTGTGCATTTTTAATTACCTACTTGTGCTTCCTCTTTCAAAGAAACTGTCATGTTACCAGCAGTCTTTCATAATGATTTGAAAATTTGTTTTTCATTTTATTATTGTAGTTGATTGAGACAAAATACAGAGTATAAACTTTTATTATAGGAAAATTGCATTACAACATTTTTAATAGGCAGTACATGTTATTTTTAGTGTGAAGCAATCTAGGAAAGTAGTTTTTTGCTAGGGCTCAGATTTCAAAGTACCTCTCACCTGCTTTATCTCCATTTATCTTTTTTAACAGATTTTCTGTATTTTCTTTGTTATTCTTGCCCTTCCACATTTTCATTTAGCCTTTTTAGATTTACCTACTCCATTCCCTATTTTGTGCCTATTACTGGTTTCTACTATCTACTTCTGTAAAGGACCAGTGAGTGACTCACATTAAGAATTTAGCCTTTTTATGCAGAAAGATCCCAGGTACTTTATGCACTAGAGGTGAAAAAGCAGTACAGCATGTTGTAACAGAGAGAATAATATGCTGAATGTCATACAAAGAAAGAAAAACTAATGAATCCAGCCTTCTTGCTGCTGAAGGAAGTTTCCTCAATTTAGTGGTGAACATAAAAAACTTCACATTTTTATGTCAAACACACACACTCTAATACCTGATTTCTTTATGTGGATTTAACACTTACATGCTTACTGTGTTTGGTAGCCTTGAACTTAGTATATACATGTCTATTCACAGTCCGGTATGGGTCAGCTGAGCTGTATGCCCTTTGACTCCATTAGCCTGTCCATATCAGCAGTAATAGCCATACTTAACCCTGAGCATTGTCCCTGCAGTTGCTAACTGCTTTTATGTTGGTTTCATTTTATGATTCATGTGATTAGTTGACTTCAGGCTGGTAATGCCATGGTTCTGCAGACAGAAACACAGGTTGCTGAATGCAGAGGCAATTTCTGTTTCAGAGAATATAAATTTATTTGCTGAGATGTTCTTGGAAAATCTGTTCATAATTTGTGATGTTCAGAATTACTTTTGGAATTATTATTCATTTCATGGAGAAACGCTGGTTTTACGAGTTTAAAAAATACAGAGCTTTCAGAGTTGTGGAACTTGCACATTTCACATTTCACTGTCACTGTGTTACTCAGACCCATGTATTATGTTCCAACACAGAAATTTTCTGCTCTTCCAAAGTAGACTGTGAATCAGCTAAGATCTCAGAGACTTCTGTAAGAAAGTTTTCCTCCGCCATTACCTCAGTGAAAGTTTAAACATTGAACACAATGGGACTGAGACTTGGTAATTCCAGAGGAAATATCTGTGTCACTGAGAATTACATTTTGACACTATAGGAATATTGTCAAGAATACATATAATTTACAGGTGACTGAATTCCAGCAATTGTACTACACCATTCGAACTCTAATATAGTGACTTTACAACAGATGCAAGTTATTTGTGTTTCTAATAGTTATTTTATAGATATAATGTATGATCAATGCATTTAGGTCAATATGTAGTTGCAGTGGTACAGATTATACAAAACGATTATTTCGTCGAGTCAACTAATTTTGTAGTCTAAAAATGTCTCTTAACTTTCTAGAGAGAATTTTAATGTTGGATATGTGTTTGTCCTTTGGTTTGTAAAGCACCATGTTTGATTTATGGAATACCATAAATTGCATAGTAATTGATCTTATAGTAACATTATTTATCATAGGTAAATATGGCTATATATTCTGAGACTGACAGAGCAATTTGTAGATAGGTAATTTAGAGTTCGAATTTATTAATTTTATATCATATAATACTAATAACAAGATGTAGATTATTTTTAGAAATGTAATGTTCTTCATTACTGAGGGAGTGCTCATCTTCCCTTTGGTCCACAACTATTATATGTTTAGGAGCTTATTAGTATTCATGAGTTACCTCATTGCAAAAGGGTGCTATAGGGGCTATGAATTTGAACGTGATTCTGCATTTAGTAGAATAGAAGGGAAGCTCACTAGCTCATGCTGGTGAAGACCAGGGATTCTGTCTGAAGATTCAAGTTACTGCAATTCTGTGGAAAGAACTTACATTATCATCAGTACTGCAAGATGTACAGAGGATTATTTATTTTCTCGTGGCTTGCATTATTGGAAAATGGATGGAGTAAAAATGAATGATCAAGAAAATAAAGACCTAAAAAGTATTTTTTTGTAAGCCATCAGTGAGCCTAAGATAATGAAGGAAATACTGTAATTTTAGCAATGGCTAATCACTTAAGGTTTTTTCCCTGAAAGGGTATACTTCCAAATTTCATATAGGTGAGTTTATGGGCAAAGTTTGTTCTCGCTTCCTGTTTCTTACTATCTTTATTTTTCAGGTGATATATATTATTGGCAGAGATTTTACATAGTTACTGGGAAATACTGAGTGTATCTGTATACTAATTTTCTCAATCCAAATAATTTTTACTGTATATTTTTCTGCATGTTGAATATATATATTAGATATCTGTATGTAGAAAGACAGCAATTTAATACATGCAATTGGCTTTAAGTTTCGTATATGTGCTGTTGTTTAATATGAGCAAATGTAATCCACATTGTCCTTGCACTGTGTTTGTTCTATAAAATTTACTTCAGGGTTAAATTTTATGTCAGCTTGTAACTCAAGCTACTATTTGAGTGAGTTATTTATCTTAGTGGTTCACCCTTCATCCCCACAGACATAGGTAAGTACAACTTTCAGGTAGTGGCAGGTAGGAACATTGAAAGTGCTGCCTTCTTCCACAGCTGCGATTGCTGGCATGGAAGCACAGTACTTCACCTTGTGTTGTGCAGATAGAAGTTTAGATACGATCCATCTCAACTGTGTGAGTTTTGTCAGAAAAACATGAGCATTTTGCGTTTTGCAGGGAGAGCAGTCGGCCCCCAGGCAGTGCGGGGGCTCGGGGGGGCCGCCCCTCGTGCTGAAGGACAGCTCCGGGCAGCCGGGGTGCGGCCCGCTCCTCCTCTGGGGTCGGGGCGAGTGTCACTTCTCTGTGAGAGTTAAGCTAAAAAATAATAGTAAGGGGTCTGTTCCTCCATGCTGAATACCTGCAGGGATTATTTGTTTTGAAATGCTGAGCATTCTTGAACCATATTTTGCTGATTTAGTTAAAAATACCTGCTGTAGCAGGAAAAATATAATCCTGTCCCTCAGATAGAAATAATTTTAATATCTGCAGAAGCCTTTTTAATTCTAAACGTAAGCAAAGGACTTGTAAGAATACCAGGAAAAGCTTTGGAACAAACTTAGAATATTTTCGTTGAAATAAAGCTGCTATTCACTTGATTCATTCATCTTAATGTATCACATGTGACGTTGAAGTAGTTATCAACAGCAACAGCCAGAAAACTGGATGTTATGCCATGTTAAAAAGAGGGAGCTGTATAAAATGTATTTGGACTGTTCTACAGTTAAATTCTGAATACATGCTATTCTAGCACTTTTGAAAGAGCTCCATATGTAAAAGGGATGAACAGATGCATTGCCTGTAACCAATGCTAGTACAGACATCAATAATGTTACTATGCCAATAAGTAGAAGTAGCATAAATTTTTTGCTGGACTCAATTGACAGTATTGCTAAAGCCGGTAAAATAATTTTAAATAAAAATGTAGGTGAAATATTTCGTTTAGAAATAAATTGAGTGTACTGGTTAATATGCTACTTTTAGGTATCCTGCTATAGAAATTTCTGTTTATTTATTTAGCTGTTATGTTATGATAACTAGATTTGAATTGGCAGTATAATTTAGTAATTTACCAAATATAGCCTGCAAAAGACATGTCCACATTTAAATGAATGTGTCAATAATCTGAGAAAGACAAGTAAAGACAAATAAAATTTTTGATATTTTATTGGAAGGGTTAAGTACAAAAGCATATCTGTGCATTTATGCAGATCTTTTTCTCCTTTGTAATTTATAAATTAGACCCTGAGCATAGTGATTAAAGTAACAGTAGGAGCTTGGAGCTATGTCTCCAAGTGATAGCCAGTAATGAAATGGAAAAATGTGTTTTAAAGGTATTCAGTTAGACAGTATAAGAAGACTGAATTTTAAATGTCCATTCTTTTGATACTCTTTCAATTGATGTCAAATAATAAACTAGCCCAGGGATTAGGTGAATTCAAAGAAAGCTTAATCATATCCCTTTTTGCTCATTTACAAGTATAAGTATTGGACAGCTTCAGGATTTGATCCTCAAAATTCTGGCTCTGTCCAGTTAAACCTCTTTCTAACAAACCAATGGCATTTTTTTTTTTTTTTTTTAACTAGGAGTACACTAGCAAATATTTCTTAGGAAAATAGGGCTTGGTATTTGTATGGTAACAACAAGCACAACATTAATCTGAATTCCAAATACTTCAATCTTTTTAAGGTGAATCCTTAAGTCCCTCTATCTGTCACAAACCTTAAAATTGAAATTTACATGCATCTTTGAAAAAGTGATTAATCTGTTAATCAGAAAGTGTTCGTAGCTCTTGAATTAGGAAATTAATGGATCAAAACTGGGATTTTATTTAAATTATGATACTATCAACTCTTATTTCTCAGTTGGTGGACATCACTGTTCCTTAAACTCTTATCAGCAAATAATGTGAGATTAGAGCATTTGAGTTCGATTATACAAATAAAAATAATAAAAAAGCAAAGATTGATGTCATACTATTATAGGATTAACATTTATGATATCCATAAACACTTGAAATTAGCAAAGGAAAATTGATAGTATGATAAACAATTATTTCTTTAATTGACTGGCAAATTCTATAATACATTCATTTTCATTGCATTAAATGATACATTCTATAAAATAGTATTTCAATAAAGTATATGTCAATATAGCTCAGTTAAATGTCAACAGATGCTCTCAACAGAAGTATTTTCAATTTCTTCCCTCTCTCTTACTGAAATATTGATTCATTAACTCAATCCAGATCCATCAGATCATGGGATGTCAGCTCCTCTTTCACAGACCCTGTCATTTCTCCCTGGCAAGATTTCCTGTCTGTCTGGAACTTGCTGTGGGATAATGAACCCTTCTCTTTCTTATTTTTAGGATGATGGTTGGTCAGGGCAGGCCACCACATCTGCTAGGAAGGGAACCTACTGGGAGGGACAGCAGAATACAACAAGGAAGTTCAACATTTGACTTCAAAATACAGAATTACAGAAAAAACGATCCCTAAAGCTAATATGTTATCAGTATATCTATGAATCAGCAGTACAAGATCAAGGAATATTCCACTTATTGAGCTAATTTAACAACTACATCTGAAGCGAGTCAGGCTGCAGCTCAGATTTCTGTGGTCTGCAGAGTGATAGCTTAGTTCTGCCATGAGAGCTAGGGCATCACTTGGCCTTAGCAGTGTCAGGACTGTGCATTAGTATGTCCTGTGCGTATTTTAGATCATTCCCCAGGGTGTGTTTCTGAATACTTTATCCAGCCTCTGTGTGTAGGACCAGAAAAAAAAAAAATCGTATACAAACATTCAAATGTAATATGATAGCTAACGAAAGCAAACAGAAATTTGTCTTTCTGTCAGTCAACAGAAGTTCTGTTGGGTTTTTAGGTTTTTTTGCCTTAAAATTACTGTTCCTTCATACTATAGTTAGTGTATTTACTTTTTAAAAAGTGGGAGAGTGAATACATGCATAATCCTACATGTTATGTGATCTCTTCTTTCTGTAAAGAATGAAAATGCAGAAGATGATATCTTCATATCTAGCAAGTCTTAAGCCTTTTGTGAATAGTGCCTATAAGATACATGCATTAACCTACGCGTATACACTCGACCCATATTCATTCTCTTTGGCAGTAAAATTTCTTTTTTATTGCTTTCGGTATTCTGGGGATATATGCAGGAAAGTTCCACATGACCTTTCAAAGTTGCCTGTGTCACTCTGATAAACTATTGGGAAAGCGTTCGTTTCTTTTTTCCCTTGAAGAAGTGAAACACAAATTACAATACTGGAAATATGTAGTCTTGAGGAGTATCTAAATTAACCTTATATTTGTGAACCAAAAATATGGAAATGTATCATGACTTACAACTAATTTATTAATTAAAAAAATTTTTTGAAAGCACTGCTGCACAAACAAATTAACATGTTTGTTTTTACTTTGTAACTGTAGTACATTTACTTCTAAAATGCAAGGCAGACGGATGGGGACTTCAGGGAGAATCATTAAGAGCACAAGTGTGAGCGGAGAGATGTATAAGCTGGAGCACAATGACGGGAGTCAGTCAGACACGGCTGTCGGCATGGTTGGAACAGGTGGGAAGAAAAGACGTTCCAGTCTTAGTGCCAAAGTGGTTGCCATAGTGTCTCGAAGGAGCAGAAGCACATCACAACTTAGCCAAACAGGTGAGTGAGATGTACTCTCTTTGGAAGCAGGACTCTCACTACACATGGTTTACCATTCTTTCATCTGTGGCATCTATGTTACGTGTATTTGGATATAGTCCATTTGGAAGAGAAGATTTTCCAGCTGTGAAAGAATTTTTGATGTTAGTCTTCTTTGGTCATTAGGCAACTACAAGAAAGCATTACAAATGCCTTTTGAACACAAGTGCACCGTAACAACTTTCTGTCATGATCAACAAAAAATGTTTTAATCTCCTAGAAGTCTTGTTTACAGGTAGACAAATAAATGCAAAGAGACTTCTGTGGGAATGAACACTGGATAGTGGCTTGGCTAAGGGCATCTTTTTATGAATAGAAAATTTCTTGTAGTGGGAGAGTTGAGTGCAAATGGGGGATTTGAAAGCTGAGAGAATGAATGTCAGTTATGCAAGTTGTATAGCAGGTTGTAACTTTATTGCCAAAAAATGTGATTTTAAAAGCTACCTTTGATTTATTAGTCAAGAGTAAATCCAATATTTTCTCCTTAAAAACAGCAGTGGCAAAATAGGGTCTGTGAATTCAGATAAATTAGACTACAGCTTGATGCTTCATTAGGAACATAAGACTTCCAACTCCTTAGTGCTACTTTAGAGATCTTAAAAGCTTACTATCTGCATAGCCTGAAGGCAAAAAAGCACATACAGAAAGATTCAGAAGGAAAAAAAACCATGTTTTAAAGTCCCTTTCCATCTCCTATTGAAATCTGGTGCAGAGTTTTGCTTATGTCTTCAGTGTGAGCAGTGAGCAGGATCTGACCCTAAGGGCTCTTTATTTCTAAAAGAAAGAGGAAGGGGGAAAAAAAAAAGAAAAAGAAAAAGAAAGAAAAAGAGAAAGAAGAAGCTTCAGCCTAGCATAGAATTTAGAATTTAAGTATATGACAGCTCTCCTCTCCTCTCCTTTCACATAGTTAGGATAACCTAAACTAAGGTAAGTAATAACATTGTTTATTTATGTTATCAAATATCTTCTTTTGTTGACAGATGAGCAGTAGAAGTGTTTCAAAATGTAAAATTTAGTCAGCTTTAGCAAAAAGATTTCAATACTTTTCTGCACTACTCATTTAGGAGTTCTAAGCCAGAAAGCACATAATCGTGCTGTTGGACAAAATGATAGCTCTAGCAGGTGTATTTGAAGCCCAGAATTGTAATACTACATTGCTCAAAAATGTTGTAGGATTATTAGCACTTTGCCTGAATCTGACTCTAGAATATGGATAGTTGTGAACAATACACAGTAAGTAGTTATTTTACATGTATCAGAAAAAATGGCATGCACTTAGATAATGCAATGTGGTATGGTGCTAAAGAAAGGATTTTAGATTGTCATTTTACTCCACTTACTAGGGAACAAAATGTTTTAACTATTTTACGGATTGTTTTTGTAATTTGTTCTGGCATTCCTCTCTAGCTCCTAAATCTCATTGAAACAGGATTTGCTGTGCCAGAGAAAATCTGTGTTCCATCTTATCCAGTAGTCCAGCTCCAGCCAGGAATCAGGACTGTATGATTGAGAGGAAGGCACGGGGGCTGTCAAACTAAGAATGACTTGCCTTGCATGAACTTCTTAGTGGAGTTAGTAATTAAAATCTAAACTGTGGCTTCCAAACGCTTCTTGGGATTATTTAATTAAAACTCAAATGTTCCCATTCTCCACATAAAGATGTGATAGCTCTCCAAATGTTGATATAAATAGAAATTTTGCAAGGAACGGAGAACCTAAAGTTGTAACAAAATGTAACATTATTATTCACAACAAATTGTGAAAATTACAATTATGTGTTATTCAGGATTGTAAAAAAGCATTGAGAACAATATTTGATATGCCTTACTATGGCTCAGACAAACAGTACTATCTCTGGTATAAGCAGAGCAAATAAAATGTGGTGTGCTTTATTAGCCAGTATTTTTTTTTAGTTCAATGATGCCAGAAATCAGTGAGATTAATTAATATGTATTTTTATAAGAATATACATGAGACTTGATAGGTTTTCCAAAGAAAATCCATTGTTGGAGACTAAACACTCAAGCCTAAATCTGGGACATGCTTCTTACGGAAGAGGAATCTAAAATAGTCTAATTCATTTTAATATGTTGCACCTATTTAAATTTATGTCTCTACCGCTCACAGTAAAATAATCTGTTTTGGTGATACAAGATAAACTGGATCTTTAAAAATAGTTATGTGAAAATCAATTCTAATAGGGAGCCACATTTTGAAGTTTTTAAGCTGGTATGGAGGTCTGTGGGCCTCCACAAAAGTGGTGTCAGGCACGAACATCTGCTTCATCAGTAACTGAAGGTATGCTCTTGAGACACAACATGTACTTTAAAGGAACTATAAAAAATAGAGAAATACATGTTTAGCCTTCATAGATTTTCCAGAATTCATCAGTTTTGTTTTTTTTTTTATGATTTGCATGACTGCAAGACATATGCTCATGATATATATATTTAATCATTTCTGATAACTCAAAATAGAAGATTAGAAATAAAGCAGAAAGTTGGGTATTTCTTGAAAATTTGAGTTTCTGTATACCCAAACTTTCAGTTTACTGTTGTCATCAAAGCCAGTAAAATTAACTTCCATCTTCATTTTTCATTTGAAGAGATGGTCAGTAAGGGCTGAAACCCACTTTTTGTAGATAATTCTTGTTTTTAGCATATGGCATGGGTTTAGTCATATGGATATAGAAGTGTGAATAAAAAGTGTATATGAAACAGCTGCTAGGTAGTATTTGTTTCTAAGAGTTTGTTTTCTTTTCAGTAGAAAAAGAAGATTGTGGGTACATGTGAGCCTGGGCATGCATGCATGAACCTCTTTGCATATATAGGGCAGGTTCACTTGCATACTGATCCTTTAGAAGGATTGGTAATCACATCTTTATTGGTCACTGCTGTTCAAAAATATTTTTTTTCTAAATTTGACCCTTATAAGACTATCACTGTGTGCTCTTTATAGCTTTAAGAAAACTTCCTCATCTGGTTGACTGTCCAACATTTTGCTTTCTAAGAATAATCTTAAGAACTGTTTAAATCTTGGTTTTGTTTGATGATTGAACTTCAGGTAAATGTTTACAGAAGACAACACCATCCATTTCACAACGTGTCCTCTAGTGATGCAGAATATGATGGTTCACTGGAGGTACTTTAGCAACACTGAGCTGCCTTTAACAGCACTAGACTGTTAGGAAGCACCACTATGTTGTGATAAAAGTAAGACTGCCTCCAAGTTCAGAGCTACATAATTTCAGAGTAGACACTGCTAGAAAAAATCTGCTTCTCCATTTACACAGTCTTTGGTGATGCAAGCAGGGATAATGTTCTGTCCATCCTTGTAGTAGTTTTATGATACAACAGGGGAATTCGTACAGGTCAGTGTAGTAAGAAAGACAAACAAAACAGATAATAAATCAGAAATAAAATATACTGAAGGCTGGAGGCCTTTAGGAGAAGGGAAGGTTTTTTTCTGTCTCAGAAAAGCCACTTCTTCCTTCTATAAAGAAGGGAGCTCAAGGTTGCTTCTAGTGGTCAGGGGTTTGTTTTTCCATATTTCTTTTTCACTGATTGAATCTCAATTATAAGAAACTACAAGAATGCATTTCTGAGCACGTTTCTTTTAACTCTCAGCCTCTGAGTTTATTTTTTTATTAGTCATGAAATAAATTGTACTCATAAAATTACATTTGTTTGATAAGAAAGCTGACCGTTAGACAAGTTCAGTAGACTAAATTTTATCTGGACTTCAGTAAATCATCTCTTTTTATTGGACTGGGTAGAGAACAGGGAGATTAGTAAAGAATACTGGATGTCAGGGAAAACATCAGCTGGTTTTCTTAAAACAAGAGCCCAAGAGTGCTTCCTGGTTGAGTTTCTGAGACAAAAAAAATCATAGGCAGATCTTCTTAATATTTTAATGAGAGGCATGTGTGTGCTGCTAGAATACGCTGATGATACTAGTTTGGAAAGAGTATCACTTCCAGGTGATACAGAGGAAGGACTGATAAACTTGGGGACCAGAATAATAGAACTTGGGTGAATTGTGGTAATGCAGATTGCAAGATCATTCCTTTGAGAATGACTAATGAAGATTTCCAGATGCGATCTGTGAGACCTGACATCTAGAAGGAATAGAGAAGGAAGATGTGGGTATAATAGAAATCACAGGATGAATCTAAGTTTTTTATAAGGTCAGGCCAAAGAAAAAGCAAATGATATCCAGGGTGTGTCAAGGAAGGTGTTTCTTTGGACAACTAAAAAAATGCAGAGATAATCGAAAGAGGCACAACTGATAGTTCATCTGGAATGCTGGTGACTCAACCTTCAGGAAAACAAATACTGGATGTCTGTGGGAATACAAACCTTGAAGGATGATTTATTGACTGATTTGATCAGCCTATAAATATTAAGGTTGAACAGGAATATGATTGTTATGTAAAAATGCAGTGCGAGTAGACATCAAAAAAGCAGAAATGTTTTTAAAGCTGAAGGGCAACATTGTCAGGAACTGTGGCATAAGAATAAATGAGTATAAATTAGTCCTGAGTAAACTTTGTCTAGAAATTATAATGAAATGTCTAAGTGTCAAAACAGAGAGAAAGTGTCTTAAACCTCTCAAGGAATGTAACATGTTAGGGATGAAACAGACCAGCTTTTCTTCTGTTGTCTAGCATAATATTCTGTTACTGTTTTAATAGGATTTCCTTTCTGATGTTCTTTATTTTTGTTGGTTTGTTGGTTTAGGGTTTTTTTTTTACCTTCTCTTGTTCAACTGGATAAAATACTAAAAGATCTTAAATTTTCTAATGGTAGATTCAGAAAATTATCTTAGATATCAGAATTAATGCAAGTCTTACAGCTATACAGTTACCCTGCCAGTTTAGTTTAGCCTTCTGTAATTCACTTGTTTCTTCAGTCGTGTAGAAGAGCATCTCTGAAGTATTTGTTTGTGTTGGGTGTTCATCTCTGCAAGAACACTTAGCACTTAAATATGAGCTTTACCTACAGATACCTCCATTTTGTTAAGTTTGCACACTTAGCAGATCTTTTCTTTAACTTTAGACTGTGTATCTTTGAGAAGCAGCTTTCTGCAGCCTAACAGAAGTGTAGTGGTCCTTTCTGCACCTCACCCATTAGTCTCGTTTTGCTGCTTAGTGTTATCTCAACAAGAGTCTTCCCGATCTGGTTGGTTTTTTTGCACTAAACAATCCATTAGAGTTTGTTTTGCTTAATTGCGGTGACCTATGTGGACAACAACTCTGTTACACAAGCAGAAGAATGGAGGGAAATTGATATTAAGGTTTTTTTTCTTTCAGCCAATCTAAAAAAAAGACTATAGTGCAGCAGCCAGGACAGTAATAGCACCTTAGGGAGAGTGACAGGATCTGGGCTCCAAACCTTGCACCCCATAACAAAGAGCATCCCACTGAAAGCAGCAAGAGCTCTGCATGCGCCCAAGTGTTTCTGCAGAAAGTGGAGGGAAATGAAAAAATGGATGAAGAATAATGTTAAAAACAAAGAAAAAGGCCTGATTATTTTTGTAAGAGGAACTCTTTGTTCTGGTAATGATACTTAATTCTTTGAAACTGTTGAGTGAATGTAAGCATGCTCTCTTTTATTTACTGTTGCTGTCTAGCTGAGGAATTCACTACCCTTAATAGAAACACAATTCAGTTCCAGTAACTCGTCTTCCAAGACATTCCCTAATAAGGGCTAGTGTTTTCAAACAAAGTCCAACCGCTCAGCTGAGTTACTGTTACATGTGGTTCTTTTCCTTTTTCCTGAAATATAAATTTTGACTTTGACTCCTCCTAGGTCATTGGTTGACTCAGAATCAAAAGTATTCCTTTGCTTTTCTGTTTATTTTCACTTTCTCCCTACATTTTTAACAGCGATATTACTGCACTAATTGAACTCCATTAACTGTATCTTGAGCTATTTCCAATACATATGCAGCGTGGGCTTTAGATGAATTTATTCCTTTCAAAAAGTACAATCTTGATTTTAGCTAAGCCATGGCATACATGTCTTGTAGAACTATAATTTCAGAATATGTTCAATGTTTTTAATAAAAATGTAGGTTCACTGGTATGTTTCTATTCTATTTTCTTTATTTATGAAATGTTTTATAGAAAGACCTGCTGACAGCACTTGTAGTTAACAGAGCATTCTTTAAAGATTATTGTTTGCTTTTTCATCTGATTTACACTGTTCACAAATTTTGCTTTGTGCAGGTATAAACACTGAGTTGAAATAGTATCAAAATTACAACAAAGAAAGAAAATAAAGTAATGCCAATGTGCTTTCGGTAGGGGAAAAGAAAGTCTGCTATCTTCAGATTAAACATTTCTACATAAATGCCTATCTCTAAAATAATATCATCCTTAAATTTTATTATTCTTCACATACTTCTTGCCCAATCAGGTGCACAATTTGTAGCTTTCTGGAACTTGTGGGATTTGTAGAAAGGTTTGGAGTACCTGCAGTCGTCCATAGCAAAATTACTCTCATTCTGTGGCACAGGAATCAATTCCTGTCTCACAAAAACCTAATGACCCCTTTGCTTAGAATTGTGTTGTCTGCTTTAGTTGTGGTATGCTTGAAATTATTCTTGTTTATTTCCATAACAGCCTTACTCTGAACTGGAATAGACCTTGATTTGAATGAAATTGCTTGTTGAGCATGAATCAACTCAAATTTTAGTCATTGATATGGAAACTCAGGCTGTCTAGTGTAGAAGCAGATGGATCTGCAGCATTTTCTTCACAGGGTTTTTCCAAGGGTTTATGCAGAGTCTGGAGCAGAACTGAGCGGCCACATACAATTCTTTGCTAAAATAGTGCTGTTAATGTTACCACCTTTTATTGAATTTTTGAGATTCTAACACTATGGCTTTTTACTCAATCCTTTTATTCAATGCAAAACAGAGTTCAAGAAAGCAGATGAAAATATTTAGTAGAAAGAGAAATTTTGAAATCTAGCCAATGTTTTATAATATTTCTTACAAACTCTTTATGGATTTGTTTTTCTAATGGAACTAAAGAACATTTAATTTTCAATTACTTTTAAAAAATGTTTTAAAACTACTCTTTATTCCTCCCTGCAAACACACAACTGATGTTTTCTTTGCAGTCTTCTTTTGAAGATTATCTCTGATATTTTTTTTGCTTGCCTGCAGCTTCAGTTAAGGACAAAGCAGGGCATTACATCTAAATATCATATATCTAATAATATCTCTAAAGCCACTAGGGATAAGAAATCAATTAATTCTGGATTTCTTAGATTTTTTTTCTTTAAATCATTGATTTGATTTAACGATATTAGTGATTTTTTTTTTTAAATGCATTTAGCTGAATGCACAGAATCATTAGATTCTGAGACCTCATTTTAATCTTTTACATGAATGTGAAGGTGAACTTTGAAGGATTTTTCAATGGTTTTTTTTTTGGCTGGGAATAGAACTGTTTTTAACAGTTCTATTCAAACCAAATCCAAAGGAATCCAAATGAAAAGCAATAGATGTAACCTAAGACAAAACAGTATCAGCAGTTGTTTGAAGGGATTTTCAAGGATGATATCACTTACTGCTTTTACTGCAGCTAACCATAATGTATTGTTACAAAATCTGTACAGATATCTATAATTCAATTAATAGAGTTCTGCAATATGGAGGAATCACAGACAACAGCTCAGATACTCTGAATTTCAAATCATAAGCAATGAACAATGAACTCAGTACTACTGTTGAAAAGAAAACATAATAGGATTTTTTTAACAATAGCTTTCAATTCTTTTGTCAAATTGTTGCATTGGATGAAAAATGACTTCAAATGTTAAAGCTTGTGATGCCCAACTTTAAAGGACACAATGCAGTGTTTTTCCTTAAGTGTGAATTCAGATGAATGAAGTTTTACAACACAGTTCCAACAACATCAGGTAGACCAGGTATTGATTCACAAAACATGTTAGTGTTGCTGAATCGCCTTTCTTTTGTTATTTCCATTGAAATAAAAATTAGCTGAAAAATTTCAGCTGGAGAGCTGTGCAAGGCATACCTAAGGTGTAGACCCAGGTGACAGCAGCATTGTGTGACAGGAAGGGACAGATGATGAACAACGACTGTCCCTGGCCTTGTTCTCATGTGCATCAGTCTGTTGTAGTGTCTGCTAGCCAGGGCTATTAGCTGGTCCAATGTTGACTCAATTTCCAAGAAAAGAAGGAGCAGCAGTCTTGTCTAAACAGTGTGACAAAGGAATTTGATCTCTGTATAACATATATTGCCTAAAATCCTCTCCATACTTTAGATGGCATATAAATTATCATAAGTAATAACTACTTTGGCAAGTCTTAAAATAGAACAAAGATAGAAGAGATGAAAATAATCGCATCATATTACTCACTAGTCCAGAGTTCATTTATATGTAACATGTTTCTTGCCAACACATCTGATAGCACAGTGAAGAGAGAAGAAATAAAAAAAGGATGGAGGCATCCAATGTGCTTCTTCAGGAGGAAGCTCAGCTCTTCAGCAGCACTGGCTGCCTTGCTCGCTGCTCATCATGTATAGACACTGCTCATGAGCAGTGGAGCTTATGCTGGGGAAATGACTAATCTCTGCATACAAATGAATTCCGTCATAACATAACACATAACGCATGATTTCTTTTTAAGGAATATTAGTGAGAATTTAACAGAGATTTATATCAGAGTATGCCTTGTTATTTTTACACTAACAGTTTACTCTTCTTCTTTGTAGATGTACTGGTTTAAATTAATCTTGCAGTAATTTTTAGGCAATTTGTTTGACTAGCCAGGTTGTTGCACCTACTGAATTTTCTTGAAATTGCCAAGGTGAGGCAAACTATGATGGCTGCTCTGAAAGTAATGCTTCCTATTTTATTGCGTTGGTCCACAACAGCAGAGGAGCATTTTGGTGGTATGGCAGTGGAGGTTGAACCTTTCTGCCAGTATTCCTTTACATTTTGTTACTGTGCGGCGCATGGCAGCAGAGAGGCAACCTGACACAATGGCATCTGACATGGGAGTGCGGACAAAGCAAACGTGTGGAACTGAATTTCTGCATGTGGAAACTATGACACCCATTGACAGTCATCATAGATTGCTGAATGCTTATGGAGACCAAACAGTGGATGTGAGCATGGTGAGGTGGTGAGTGGTGCATTTCAGCAGTGGCAATAGCTACGTGAAAGACAAGCCACGTTCCAGAAAGCCATGCAGATTTTTACAAGCATGGCATTCAGGCTGTTGTTAATTGCTGGCAAAAATGTGTAGCTAGTGGTGGTGACTGTATTGAAAAATAGTATTTTGTAGCTGAGAATTTGCTCTATCAAATAGTGTTATTGTGCTCTTTGTACCTGTTGTTGTTTCCAAGGAAATAAATAGGAGGCATTACTTTCGGAGCAACCATGTAAAAAGAAAGACTAGGAAGTCAGTGATGTTGGTATCTCTAAGTCATTGGTGTGTTGTCAAAGTGCAAATATTTTTAGCAACTATAGCATATGTTGACAGCTTCGGCATTTTGAATGTCATGCTATCTTTTCTTTGGTTTGAGAAGTGTGCAATTTTTTAGTAAATGGTGGTCATATAACTTCCAAAGGGAACCAGCACTGTAAAATGTTGATGTTGTTAACATATGTACTGATTTCTACTACATTGTTAGACGCTATGTATGTGAGTTATTTGGTGTAAGCTGATACTCTTAATAAGACATGAAAATGCTATGCAATATTGAAGCTGAATTGCAGCTATTTTACAGACCACAGCATAGTCACTTGCTTAGTCCCCAGTGAATAGCATGTGTTGCCTCTCTCTGTATCCTCAGGTCTCTATTGGAAAGTTCATCCTTGAACTTACAGTTCAATTTAATAAGATTTGACAACCTGTTGAGATTTTCAGAATGAGTTCTACAAATATTTAACTACAGTATCATAAACTTAAGACATTCAAAGAACTGAAAGACTAAACTACAGTATTTTTTTCAATGATCTGTTGTATGTTTATCTTCATAAGTTACCTGAGAATTACTTTGAAATTATTCAGTGTTATTCAGTGCTTACAAAAGTCATTGATAATCACAGACAGACACTTAATAGTTTATTTTATTTACCCATATTGACATTTTTCATATGTGGCAAGCAGGGAGAAGCAGCAAAGCTGTTCTGGTGCCTGATAGCTTCAAAAGCATTGCTTTAAAAGAATTCTTGGAAATGAGGTGTCTTTGTATTTTAAGGAATTCTGAATGTCTGGCAACCCTGGTAGAAATTCCCTGTGAGGAAGTTTGACAACTCTGAATTGCCCATTCATTTCTGGTGATTTATAAATGCACTCTATTATATTACTGACAAAAGAAACCCAGGCATAAATGTCTATATTAGAAAGCAATGTGAAATAATTGCCTCTTCACACTGTTTGTACAGAGGAGAAACCTGCTTCACTCTCCTTTGAGCTGCATCCTCTCCAGTTTCCTCATGTCTTACAGCTCCTGAACGTGGTCAGACAATAAGCATCATGGTGAGGCTAATACTAAGCCTAATGAAGAGGAAGCAGTTGTCTTTATGCTTCATTTTACTTTCATGATTCATGAAGCACAGAAGTTTTTTTGTTAGATAAGATAGGGTGAATGCCCAGAACAGCTCCCCAACTTCAGTGTTTTTGAAGTTACTTTGAATTAACACTGTCAGTGTGAAATAGTATTGAAAGGTTTTCATACATAGGCTTTTGTGTCTTTGGGGTAAAAAGTCAATTTATTTGTAGTGTTTTCTCGGATCTCAGAACAGAACTTGTCAGACTAGCAAATTATCTTAACATGCAAATAACCCTGTTTACAAAGCAGATTAAAATACCTGCAAATCTCTTCCAGAGAGAAATCTCAAGGCTGCTGTTTTGATCAGTTTTGCTTTCACATGGATCTTGATATCTTTATTTATAGCTCCATCATTTGATTAGATTTGATGGTGCAAAGTGTTCTCCCTCAGAGCGTGGCCAGACTGAAACACTGAATTAAGTATAGATGTGATCTACAATTTATAGGTAAATCAGTTTTGCCCATCACTCTCCCTTTGAAAAGTATCCCACTATCTGTTTTTTCCCCTGCCTGAGCAGCTCTTCTAAAGTTCATGGTTGGGGCAGGGTGGGGGGATTTCTTTGAGAGGACCCATCTGCTTGCCTCAGTAAGGACTTGAAAGTGACTGAAATGTTAATGGGAGAGATATTCAAGGGGCATTAAAAACTCATGCTCCATGTCTGAGCACAGGCCCGTACCTTATGTTCGGCTTCAAAAGGACAGACATGCTTGTGGCAAGCCTGGGGGAAATGGCAAGAGATTTTCTGAGATCACATAGTTCCCTTTTCAACCAATGTTCACACTCTCCCAATATGCTTCGCAATAGTTTCTGTTCCAAAGTTGGCCCATGGTCAAAATCCTAGATCCATTGGAGCATGTGAATTTAAACATCTGATCATGTTCCCCAAATATTCAGAAGGGTGATTTTTTCCAGTACCTACCTGCAGATTGCAATAAGCTACTGCAATATCACTTAAAGCTTTCTAACTTGGCAGGGGATAGAGTGGGCAATGCTCTGAAGAGGGCAAAAAGCTTCTCTGCATTCCTTGTCATTATGGCCCAGAAACAAATCTTCTGCAAATGCTGGTAACTGAAATTTTCATGTCATGCATTGTTTCAAAGACACGGCATCATTCTGTTGTGGCAGCTACTTTCCTTGCTTTACTTGCCGTGGTTTAAACCAAACCAGCCAAACAAACAAGCAAAGTCAGAATAAGCGCATGTTAATAAGTATGTCTTAAACATCGTTTCAGCAAGTCACTCCCTCTGATCTAAGATGGTCTTCCCCTCATTCCTTTTCTTTGGGCCCAACCAGCTGGGTGCTGGCTGGTGGTGTTTTTATAAGGACATGATGCCAAATGCATTAAATAATGCATAGGGTGGAGTTGCTAATCATATATCTGCTGCTCATTTTCTCTACCTCTCATTATGAAAGATCATTTAGGAAATTTTACTAAATACAGAGGACTGGCTGAAGGCTTACTGAAGCCTCTGCAGTCAGATCTAATTATTTTAAGTACAAAATCCCACTGTTGCTCATCTTTGTTAAGCTACTTTATCAATGACACTGGAAATTATCAGAACTTTATCCAGCAGCTTAAACCCATTTTCCAAAGTTCTGTCATTTAGCAGCTTTTATAAGATAGCAAACCTTCTTTATAAAACAGTATGTTTTTACCATTGTACTACATTTCAGTACAGTTATTCAACTAGTATGTAACCAAGATAGAAATTGGTTTTTTATGGGTTTTATTTTCTCAGGTGTTGAAATCTGAGGCTGTATCTAGAAAGGCTTGAGTACAAATCTTCCAGAGAAATCTTTAATTTCCTCAGTGGTTTATCTTGTAAAGGAATCGTGCCCATGTCTCTCAGGTCATGCTTTTTCAGTACACCTGTGGAGTATGACCTGTACTGCTGGAGCTGGGTTGTGGCCTAGAGAGCGGGAACACTGCTAATGACAACTAGAGAGGCACCATCAGAGAGGAAGCAGACCGAGAGCTGTCATCACAGAGTGGGATTAGTCTGAGCAAGTGTAGGTGTCTATGAAGTAGCTGTCAGTTTGTCACTTCAAGCTTTCTTTCTAGGCACTGAGGAGAAACATGCACTTCTGTGCATGACTTGTTCATTCCCAAGTTAATATCTGAAATAGTAAAAATGAACTATAGCCTAAAATGTGTTTGTCTCTATAGGTTCTAAAGGAAGTCTGAAATGGTCGATAGACATGTAAAGCTCAACAACATGGATCCTGCTTATCCTGGGTGCATCCCCCTTTCTTTCTTCTCCCAGCCCCTCTCTTGCTTCCTCTCAAAGGCCTACAGAGCAGTGGCATCTGCTGCCTGAGGCCTTGACTCTCTTGTAGGTGAAGCCTGTAAGGTTTCCTCTTGCCCAGCTTGTACAGAGAGGCACAGAGCAGAGTTGCCTGGATAGAAGAGTTCTTAAGCAATGATCCAGCTACTGAGCTCTTTAAGACAGACACTTCCCCCTTCTTGTGTCTTGGCCTGCAATAAGCAAACTGTGTGGCAGTGTCAGGTTTGATCATCATCTTGCTGCATGATGGCGGAGTTCAAGTTACACATTCAAGAGCGTATTTGGCACTCTGCTAATGAAATGACTGTTTTCTAAATAGGTTTCTTCATTGCTGTGATTGTCTTAAATTTTCTTAGTGCTTTGGTAGGAGATCGGATAATGATCTTACTGAGATGAAGTTCTCTGCCTTGAAAGAGCCTTCCCTTGTTTGCCCTGCTCATTGCTCAGTCTGTAAGAGCAGCAAGATTTGAATGTAAAGCCAGAGTTTTCTAAGGTTCTCTCTGAGTGCTAATCAGGAGTTACATGCCTGTATCTGTTTATTTTACATCTTTGCATGATATATTTATATAAAGGATCTTATCAGTCTCAGAAGAAAAGTGTGAGAAGCCTTAAGAAGGCTTTAAGAAGGAAAGGCAGTTTTTTCTTTCATGATCTTCTTAAATATCTTTTTTTATAAGCAAATGTCATCATCAAAACTAATGCTATGTAATTAGTGCAAGTCATTCCAGTCAAACTGAAGATTGAATAGCTCTGCACATGGAAGCAATATGGTGAATTGTAAGTTTATTTTAACTCTGATTAAGAAATGCTGTCAGTGCAACTGTCATGATTCAAGCCTTTCCATTTATTGTTGTCAGTCAAGCAGAATGTGCAATAGCATTATCCTTCGATACCTTGTTTTTGATGAAAAAGGGAAATACCATGGTACCATATCAAGAACAAAACCAAAGCTTTTCCTATTACATGATACTGAATGGTTCTAAAGGCTGGATAATACTTTTCTTTTTAGTCTTCAAATGTTACTGGGAGAGCACTGCAAGCTGCACTATGTTATTCATCTACTTGTGCTCTGTGTTTGATGCAGGGTGTAAGGAGAAATAAATATGGCAATTATAGTTTTGTTAGGGGAAAAACCTTTGTACATGTTATTGCTTTTATTCATACGATGCTTTCTCACTATCGTTTTAATACTATGTTTCACGTATCATTGCAAATAATCTATTCCTGAAGGAGCACAAATATTTCAGTGACATGAATTTCAGTTGAAATTGAGGAAGAGAAACAATGAAACAAATCAAACATCCAATTGGATTGATGGTTGCTCCCCAATGGAAGGCTAATGAGGTTAGGGTGGTAGATAAGATACTGGCTATCTTCTACCCCATCACTGCAATATTGGCAGTATTTATCACAGAAGCAGTGTGCTGTGGAGAAGTAGGATCATCAGTGTTTTTCACAACTGAGAATGAAATGAAGTAGTGGAAATGAGAAGTGAACCTTGATGCTCTGCATCACAGCATGCTTTTTTCACTTACAGACCTTCCTCTTTCCCATAGGCATGCTAGTCAGCATGTTACATGCACAGGTGGTTTCTCTTTATGCATCAAAAGTTCTTTTGAATCGTGCTATATGTTAATTTTCAAGAAATCAATTGCTCTTAAGAGCTTGATGCTGGGAAAATGCTACTAATTTCAAGACTTAAAAATCTAGGAACCTGGTAAAACTGTTCCATAGAACAAATGGAGGGCCTTCTCAGTTTGTTTTTTCTGATTGTTGTCCAAAGTTTTCTTTCTATGCTGTTCAGATTTGCAATAGCAGAATTCCAACCATTTTGCAATCCCAACTGGAGCAAGAACTGCCGTGGAAATTCTGTAAACATGTACTGTTGAACTTAGCTTCGTAGTGCCATTTATTTTATGTGCTCTTCATTTATGTTCTGACTTTTATGATTTCTCAGACCTCTTTAATAGTAGTGACAGTTCTTTGTGGTGTTGGCAGCCATAGACCTCAAAGGATTCTGTGAAGGAATGGTAACTGCCATCATGCCATTTTACTGAGAAGCAAGTGGAAGTGAGCCACCAAAGATCTGCAGAGGAGCCAAGCCTTCTTAAAAACTTTTGACTATAACTACCAGATTAAAAAATATTTGTAATTGTTCAAAGTATATATGACTACATCGTAAGAGGTGTAGTAATCTCACTGGCATGGTGCCATGTGTCTGGAAAACAAACAAGCTGGAGTGCCCACAGGTCGCGCATGCGTGTTATCTGTAATACGGGGTATTGTTCTAAGCAAAGGTTCCATGGGGCCTTAACTGTCCATACATTAGAGCTTATCTAAATATTGCATATATATTAAATATGCTTAACAATGTTACAGTTCAAACTGGAGCACTATTAACTTTCTTGAAATGAGAATCTATGGCTGAAAGCAATATGTTATAGCAGGACTTACCGCTGTACTGCTGGAATATAATGTGGGTTATGCATACATTCATCTTTGGCTTCTTTTAGCATTTTCATTTAATGTGTATCCATAGCTAAAATGTTTCTATTTAGAGTTTCTAATGAAATACACTACTAAGAAGGACTTGCTTTAAGGGTTAATAGTATAGATTATTCTGCAGTGTAAAAATAGCTAGCTGAGCAAGTAGCGCTATCTGATTATTTGACGTATTTTCGTGATATTACTATACCATTAGTATTACAAGTATATGTTGACCGCAATCAGAGTCAGGATATCTCTGTAGAATGATCCCTAAAATACTTTAATCTGGTAAAGCTGGTTGAACTATGGAGAAAACCTTAAGCTATGTGTACAACTCATTAATTAAACTGAAATAATTACAATTCGATTCATCCATCTCCAACAAGCCTTGAAAATTTATGTTTATACTCACATCTCATTTACCATTCTTTCAGCTCATGTTTTTACTTCCAAATACAGTGTGGTTACATTTGCTATCTTATTTGATGACACAGTGCTGAACTCTTTGTTACAGTTTTTATATTCAAATTGGTAGTATTTCTATTGACATAATAGCTTATCATGGTCATAAATTATCTTTACAAAATACCTGAATATGCTGTGATTACCTGCCTTACTGAATAGGAGGATGGATTGGTAAGAGGTCACTGAAGTGTATGCCAATGTTCTCCTTTTCCTTTGGTAAACTCTGAAGAAAAGCAGACCAAAATTTCACTTATTGTGGATTTGTGGTTTATTTATTATTGCACTGTTGGAATGAATAGAAGAGAGTATAGTATAAACTCATTCATATTTGTAGAAGAATTGATTGTGAAATATATTAAAAATGTAATATTATTTTATATAAATTATATCCTAGTAAATAGTTAATCATAATGGTATTAAAATTTCAGGCATGTTGTGCTGGAACAGGATTTTATGGGAAAGTTGACTTTACTCTTTAAGTGCATCACGTTCATCACTGTTGAAATATCACATTGTTAAATTACAAACATGTTGGTAGTTTTATTTAAATATGATTCACTAAGTATTTAAATGAGGGTGACCTCCAGTCCTGTGTGCATTTCACAAGGAATAGTCCCATGGAGATCTGCACAAGATGAACTTGAGCCTTGGTGAATGTTGCTTTTGTGAATGAGCATATAAGACATAAGAAAACATAGAAGTGTCAATAGGACCACTTTGGATGTGTTTTGAATTACTCATGCTTTCATGTTTGTTTTGATGTACTCAATGAATCTATGTAGACCAAAGTTCCTCTCTGAAGATGACAGAAAAATGTGTGGAAAAGTTAAAGCCTTTGAAACATCATCGTATCTCTTGTTTTTCCCAGCTCAGCATACATGTAATGTAGTCTTGAGAGAAGAAGATCACTGGATAATGACATCTCATCTAGGGTTAGAAAGATTAATTTTGCTTAAAAAATTCTGTGGAAGAAAAAAGAAATTATTTTGAGATTTTTTCTGTCCATATATCGGGAGTTGTAGACTTGAGAAGAATAGCTTACTCTAGAATGTGCTCTTTTTGTTAAAATACTAAATACCTGCATTTAAAGCTGGGGAAAAAAAGGAGTTATATGTATTCTATTGAAAACTTATGCAATCAGACAAAGCACATGAAAGAATTCTAAAGTAAAATGATTTTTAGCAGCTGAAATAGCAAATAGAATGTTTCTTTCAGAGTATATCACAATGACAGTGACAGGTTCTGTTTTGATCTTATGTTTTACCTGGTGTGACTTTGATTCATACTGAATATATCAATCTTTTTGTCTGTGCATCTATTGTGTTTAAACCTTATTTTGATGATGTGTTACTTGCTTAGAATTTACCTGTCTTATTTTTGCCTATGATTTAACTGGCCATTGCTATTTTTATAGCAGCCTTATAGTCAGTAACACCTAACCTCTCACGGGTGAACACACTCAAAAAGAAGCACTCTCATTAATGATGACAGTAATCCTGAGCAGCAAATAGAGCTTTATGTGTCAGCTCCAAGAAAAAATTCTGTCTGAATTCATTTGTATAATATACAGATAATAAGAGATTAGTGCATCTGTTCCAAAGAGCCTGACCTTCAAACCATTAGCTCTGCAAGATTCAAGCACTATGGTGTAATCCTGCTATGAAAGGCAAGTTTGTTTTACTTTTTTATTTTATGATCTTCATCCATGAGCTAATATATATTGAAATCCATGGAAAGATGTAGTACTACTTGGCTTGATTTATTCTATGCTAAGATAGAGACAAAAATTACTCTAAAAGGCAAGTTTCTGCTTAATCAATAGTAAGCCTTTGTTTAACCGATAGTAAGCCTAGGACCATGAAAATAAAGTTTGTTTATTTTATGTTATGTTATGTTATTTTATTTTATTTTAATTTCACTTTGTGCTGTGTACTCTGGGGATCATCTATCTATATGCTATCTGCAAGTGAACTCAGACTTGGAAATCTTGGGTTTGAACTGACTGATTATTTTATATCTTCTTATTTGTATTTACGATGTGGATTTTAAAGTTTCCCTTCATACAGAGTTGTTTAATTTTCTGCTACCCTTTTTCTTTCTTTTCTTTTTCTTTTTTTTTTTTTTTTTTTTGGTGCTGTAGCTCATACGCAATTTTTGTTTTTCAGTTCATTATTTTAAGACAGTCTTCATCACTTCATCTGGAATAAGCTTGTCAATGCTCTCTGTATCAAAACAGCAAGAAAATGTAACCCTAAATCTTGGCCTCTGCTGTTGCGTAACACAGTGATAAAAACAGCTGTTAAATAATCGGGAAGTGTTGGAATTGACTTCATATTGAACTGTAATGTCAGTTCTTAATAGGCAATGTGGAGCAACACTTGCGGATATTGTGTTAGTTCAAGAAATGTGTATTTGATCACTGAACTTGCTAATATGCCTGGACAATTGCATTATTATTTTTTTTTTAAATATAGTTTAAGTAGTTCTGTGGCTTAGTTGACACAGAGGTTTGGAAGTATTTTCCCTTCAGAAATAACTAGGTGTTTTGGTATGGGAGTTGGGTATTTTTTCTATAAAAATAGGCAGTATTAGCATCATTTCATTTACTTTTTCCTGCTCACCCTGCCTTGTCTTTGAAAGAGCTTTAAAATTTGGCAAACGCTTGCCATCTGTCTGTATGTATTGACTTTAATTCAGATACTCACAAATATTCATTTACAATATATGACTAATTCTTCCTCGTGATTACACTTATCTTTGTAACATGTTTGTAACAGATGAATTACATGGTGAAATCACACAAACCAACAATCTTTGTAGTGAAAATTTAGCATAATTTAACGGAGCGAACACAGCACAACCTTCCTGCTTGTATTAGTAGACTTCTTGACATCCATCAGTACCCTTCCATTGACTGCTGTCTCGTCTCCCTTTGATAATGGAAACTGTGCCCTCACTAAGCAGTGTTTGCAACCCAGAGCCGAATGGACGAATAAATGGGTGCCTACATGGAGCTATAAAAATAACCTGAGTTCATTTTTAATGGCAAAAGAACATGTGTTACAGAAAATCCTGGAATCTCGCATTTCTCCCTCTCTTATACAGTAGTAAAAGCAATAGTGACATTGTGGCAACTTTTTTATGCTGATGTCTTTATACAGTGCAGTTGAACCTTTCCATTTCATCAATATTTTTCTTCAGTGCATGTTTGATGGTAGACATAAAACAGTAATACTAGATGCAAACCTTACTGTTTCTTAGCAGGGTTATTCCGGAGCATTCATTTGGAAACTTTGGCTGAACGATCTGTCTCTAAACTGAGCTTTTGTGTACAGTTGTCCACTTCCAATAATATAAACACAAGGGGAACAATTATATCTCGCAGTTATGCAGTGTTTATCTAGCACAGATCCACTGCCCAAGACAGTAGGTGTTTTTACGTCCTGGCTGTTGTAAGTAATGTAAAACTGCTTGGTAGCTGTTACCTGGGTCAGCCTCAGATGTGAGGGGTAGGTCTTTATGTCATCACAAAATAGCTTGCTTGGGACTTTCTGTAGGCGCATTTCAAACAGTGCTCAAAAGCAATAAAAAAAAGAAAATTTCATAAGCAGTGTAAACCTTTACAGGTGCATTGGCTGAAGAACAGACGACAGCCTGGGCTCAGGGTCCCTGCCATTCGTAAGCAGAAAGTGTGTCTCAGAAAGGTGACACATACACACTGGTGTTAGCAGCAACAGCACTGCATTCCTACTATACCACTGTACGAACATTGCATTGTTCTGACTTCTGGAAAATGACTTTTTACAGAGCAAGAATGTACAGATTACTTTAACCATTGCACTATGTAGGAAATCTGTACCAATGCAATGAAAATGTTTCTGCCAAGATGTGGCATGAGATGTATTGCATCCCTGCAGAGGATTTTGCAGCTGATAGGCACCTACGCAGTACTTGCAATCGTAAGTCTTGTTATATGTTTATTAGCTGAAATGCACTATATAATTCATGACACTATTCTCATTAATCATTTACAACACTTTAAATCATCAGAACTTTACCATAAAAAGTGTCTCAAGTTGCGCCAGGGGAGATTTAGATTGGATACCAGAAATAATTTCTTCACGGAAATGGAGTGGTCAAGTATTGGAACGAGTTGCCCAGGGAAGTGGGGGGTCCCCGTCCCTGGATGTATGTAAGAGATGTGTGGATGTGGTGCACAGGGACATGGTTTAGCAGTGGACTTGTAGGGTGAGGTAAATGGCTGGACTTGGTGATCTCGAAGGTCTTTTCCAAACTAAATGATTCTAGGATTCTACGAGAACTTCACTTGAACATCCACATGCATGAATGTTTTTTTCATTTTTTCCCATTATAATTCCTTTTGAAATAGTTTTTCTTGGTTTTGTTTTTTTTTTGTATTGGGTTGGATTTTTTTTACTTTGACAAATGCTGAGTCATTTCCTTGCTGCCTTTTATCTTCAATTATCCCAATATTGTAATCCGTTCTGTATAGTAGGTTGGATATCTCCTTTCTTTGTAAAGGGAGCGAGGGCATTAGTCCCTATAGTGCTTGAACGCCAGGTTTTTACAAGTGTGGTAAAAGAACTGATTCTTAACCACTTGCAGGAGGAAAGCGTGTTATGTTTTTAGAATTGAATATCTGATAAACTGAACCATTTGTCATAGAAACAACTACATGGTGAAGTGTGTTCCCTCAAAATGAAGTGTAAAGATGAAAGGAATAATTCAGTAATGAAGTTCTGTTCTCAAAATATGTGTAGGTACTGAAGGCAGTGAAACTTTAGCTTTGGAGTGCCCCTCTCCGACAGTAACATCACTAAGACTTTTCTGCAATGCAACTGCAAATTAGTATTGATTGTGCTTTCTCAGTTTTGCAATCTTTCTAGGTGGTTTTATACCAAAATTCATGTAGAATGAGTCAAAACCTTCATGACAGAGAAATGTGCTTCTGGGTTTATCTGACTCTCCTCATGCCGTTCTGTACAACAAGAAAAAAATGCATTGAACAAAGTTACCAAGAATGTTTTGTGCTCTTCTCTACTTGCACATCACTAGAAAACACACTGCTGAGTGAATTTTTCAACCTTTGGGCAATATATTATGAAATGCTTGCTGGCAGGTAGTTCAGTACTTTTTCGCTGCAAGGCCCTGTAATGTAATCACAGTTGTAAAAGGAAATTGTGAGTGAAGCAACTTGATCATTCCTCGCAGTGCTGCGGTGCCAAGTGGCTGGAAGAGAGGGAGAGGCAACTCCAGAGATTGTTCTACCCAGAATCAGCGTGAGATACTTAAACAATAAGTGAAGCTGCTCTAGGTACTGGCTGCTTGCTAAGGATTATATTGCAACCAATGTTTAATTTTTCTTAAACCAGAGGTAAGCCTGTATTTTCTGTGTGCTACTGTGATGAGCCTGTGTATTAGTTTGATTTAGCAGTGTGTGTTAAGCTGTGGTTATAACTTTGCAATGCTACAGTCATTGGAAAAAAAGCCTGTATCAGTTTGCTGCTTTATTGATCTGGTTGGCTAGAAGTGATCTCTAAAGGCAGGTAGTACATTTTGGAAGGGAAATGTAATACTGACCTGGAAATCATGGTAGTGGTGAAATGAAACTTAAAGAACTTGAAAGTTGCAGTTTGAACAAATCAAACTGCAGAAAAGATGCAGAATATTCCCATTTAATAGGGTGGTAATTGTGAGCAAAAGGAGAGGACTGTTTCTGGAGCTGTAATGTGTTCTGGTTAGCATTTAGTGCTGTTATGCTAGGGCTGAGTTATTCAGAAACTTCAGCTGCAAAAAAATCCCATGTAACATGTTTTTTGTATAAGATGCTTTCGTACCAGTGATTTTGTGATCACGTGAAAATGATTAAAATAATTGCGCTTTGGGTTTCCATTATGTATATCAAATATTCCTCAGGAAATTGTTTGAAGATGCGTAGCAGTAGTAAGTTTTGTTATTAGTGATATCTTCTAAATTGTCTGTTGCCGATATCATCTTGTAAGATAATGTCTTTTAACCATCATACTGTCATTTTATGATTAGGATAATAAATGATGAAGTGTTCGTGATTGTGAAGACTTATTATTTTTAAAAGTCTCCAATTTACTACTGCACGTAACTGAAAATGACTTCAGGACTTTTTGCAGTTATTTAAATATGTTTAAATCCTTAAAGAAATAAAATTTTGTTTTAGATCACCCAAAGTATCTCTTCTACTTTCTTCTGCACTACAATTTCATTTTCCTTTCCTGTCTGTCCAACTGGCAACTGTCTCCCAGTACCCTTTCAGTGGACAAATGATGCCTCTATGTCATATGCCAATTCTCTTCTAGAGGCCAGCTGGTCTTAAACAAAGGAGGAATGCAACACTGTGTTTTGCTGTAAAAATGTTAATGCTGACGTGCAAACAGCTCTTCTGAGCTTCTTTCTTCATTCCATGTCTTTCTCTTCCAGTCTGACGGTTCAAGGGTATTTGAAAAACAAGTACTTGAAATTTTATAAACTGTTTATATAGTAAATAGTTTGTTGAAAACATGACTGGTTTAATGTTACTAATTTAATTTCACTGACACAGGTTTTAAGAGTTGAAGAACTGGGCACGTGTACCTATTATCAGGTCCATTTGCATGTCCTGATTTTATACAGCTCTTTGCATATACATGAACAAGGAAATTAAAATGCTTTTACTTCTGTATGTTTATAAAGTGTTTAGTGTAATCCCAGCAGTAAAAACTCATTACCATGTATCATCACTGATTGCCTCATTTTAACTGTCAGACAGTGGCTCATTTCACCTGATTTGCAAGTGTATGGACAAAACCAGTAATTTTGAAATGTTTGGACAAAAAATCCTAGTAATTTAAGAAGTAATAACTTAACTTCTGAAGATACTCTTTTAGTCCCTTAAGATACATGTGTCCTGGTTAGACTCAGTGGTTTGGTTTTTCTCCTGACGTGGTAAAATCATATTTATGAGGATAATCATACAAAGCCAGATGTTTGGTTTTACATTTTTTTCAGTACATAAACAAAACACCATCTTAAGGAGAGAAGATCTTCAGAAACAGTTGCAAAAACTTTTGAGGCCGTTGTCAGGTAATAAATAATGGCCTGATTTTTCAAGTTCTTGTTTGCTTTTATTTTGAACATGTATCTTAAGCAGTTGTTGTCATTGATTCTGAAAGGAATGCTTCACTTTTGTAGATGTCAAAAGGAACTGTTGGGTAAGTGAAGTTACTTTCCTTTTCTAAGTGCAAACTTTTAAGAGATTGAGCTTACCGGTTTGCTCTTCAATGAGTAACAGTAAAAAGCTGAGGTTCTGCAGTGCACTGCTGAAATGCCATCTATTGTGCAAACAGCCAAGTGTTTAAAACCAAAACATGAACATATTTATTAACAGCATTTCAGTCAAATCTTTTGTTAGGCTTGGTGCTTTTTATTCTTTTGTCTCTAAATATGTAAGAAAAAATACTGTGTCTATGAAGGCATTAATTGCATTATCTTTTTTGTATTACCTGAAAATAGTTAATAGGAATGAAATTGGTTTTCCAGCTGAATGTGTGAATTTATTAATACAGTTATGAGATATATATATTTTTTCTAAACTCCTGACAGAAAGTTCTATTTTGGTGATTTATCCCAGCTGAAAAAGTAAATCTTCTTTCTAGTGGGTTTTATTATTTACAATAGTATACATTTTATTTGTGGATTTCTCTTAATAAATAGAAATGGGAAAAAGGATATAATGTTTTATATTTGGATTTTAAACCTTGGGGACAAACACCACAAAATATAAACCGCATTCTGCTTTCTTTATGCAATAATTGGGGGAAACATTTAAAACACCATTTCTGGAATATTTCAGGTGTCTTCTTATAAACAGCATTATATATTCAGGAAAGTGTGGCAGAACACGTGAAATGGAAAATACAGTGGAGTGTTGTAGGATAAAAGTACAGGAAACATTTTTATTTGTATCATATATATATATATTTTACTATTTATCCTCTGTGTATAGCCACTCCGCACTTTCAGTCTTTGAGAACAATCTACTGTTGTGTTCATATGAGAAATATACACACGTAAAAGAACAAATGCATTTGATTTATTTCTTCTTTTATTTCTCTGACTGTTTTAGGACTATAAGCCAAGGGGCACTTTTTCAATTCATGTGTAAACAGAATTTGTGGTTGATTAAATGTGTTACAAGCAGAACGAGTGGGATGCAGCACAACTTGTAACTCAGCAGGTCCTTCGGCAGCCAAATTTGAGGCTACAAAATCAGTAACACATTAGAAAGAACCAGAAGTAAATGTACCCCTTGGCTTTCATTTTTATAGTTCCTTGAGTTGAGGATGACCTGTGATATTCCAGTTGGCATAGTCTTGTTGGTGTCTTGTACAGGCAGCCTGCATGCCAACAATATGGCCACAGCCCTGCCAGATTTCAGTTGGAGCTGGCTTGGAGCTGTAGTTCTTCTAGGCTTTCTTCCTTGTGTGCGTGAGCATGCTTGATACCATGAATAAATTGCCCTTGAGTCAAGCAGTGACGTTGAGTATTAGCACCTAGCTCATTATCACTTCCATTAGTGGATTCAGCAATGGTGTATGCCTTGTTTCCTTTAGTGTTCTTTTGAACAGGTCATCAATTTTCCATACCACGTACCCATGTGTGCAAATTTACTTCCTTTTTTGGTGCTAGCCAAGTAGTTGTCGTCAGGTGTGATTCTGGGCAGTTCTCCTGGTTTGTCTTTTTCTGTCTTACAGAGATCTCTAAAAGTGTCCTATTGACTAAGTCACCAAGCTTGTGTCCCTGCTCATTCCCAAATGTCCCGTGGCATGAAACATACACCTTTATGTCACATGATGAAAGCTGTGGCACAGCCCCTCACATCATCTCAGACCTGTTATGCTGAAACAAGGGCATAATGTGGTAGTTTTGTTTAAGAGCACATACAGAGCCCAGAGGAGAGCCAGGCCAATGGTGATGCAGTGGGTAGTCATGCCTCTGCTGGGATACAACTGATTTGGGGCTGTTTGCTTTGGCATTGTTCTCCCTGAATTGAGTGCCTGTAGAAATGTAAATCTATCCTTGACTTTTCTACAGGTACTATCGCTGACACTTTCTTCCTAGCAGAATTCTGTTGTCAATAGCATTTTTTTTTCCTGACTGCTGTTTGGAGTTGATTAAGAAGTACAGAAATTGGAATGCATCAATTGCATTAACATTTTTCTTGTCAGAATAAAAAGAAATCACTATAGACTATATTCATAAAATGTAGACTGAACTAACAAATGGCACATGCTCTTCGGTGTGTTGTAGAAGGGATGCTGTAACAGGATTGTTAATGGCAAAAAGTGTGCAAGCTGAGTGTATCTTACAGCTGCAGATGGGTGCTTTATGATCCTTTCGCATCTGTTATTAAACCTGCAAAAATGCTTATCACAAATGCTCTAGAATAGTTTTTCTCTAGTTTGTACCTGTTAAACTATGTGTTTGGATGAAATTTATGCACATTAACCTGCATTTCTGCATGCAGAAAGCCTTACACAACAGACACAACAGACAGTATTATACAGAACATTTTGGAATACATTTTGCCCCTAAATGGTATTCAGTATAAAGACAGTTTATCTTCAGTCTGCACTATGAGTATAATGCAATTTATACAGTGCAGGCAAATAACTGTCACATATTATAAAATTTAACTGTACATATCAAACTAATACAAATCAGCAGCAGGACCACGTGCTCTCCAACAAATGTTCAGACAAGAGTAGAAAATATTCTCAGTACGTCACAGCATAAATATTGAACTTAAACATTTTATGAACTTTTACTGTTCATATAAAGACAGGATTCCAAAGCTATATGCAGAACTCCTAGAATGAAAACAATACAAGATGAAAATGAACGTTTAGAGCAAAACACATTACAAAGAGCCAGAGAAACACTGGTAGTTGATGAGATGCCACATTTCATTGTGCAGTCAAGGCAGGACTGGACGCCGCACCCCAGAGTGACTCCACACCACCTGGGCCCCTCCAGAAACAGCAGAAGGTCCCAGCTCAACTCTGCTCTAACCACCTCGTGCTGTGCAGAACTAGGCTCCTGTGAGAAGGTGACAAGAGTACGCTGACAAGATGAACTGTTCTCATTTCTTTTTGTGCTGCAGGTAGACATAAAAATATAAAATACAATGTGAATAACTGACCTGTGTAAAACTTTAAAAACCTATGCAATGTGTGTTTCTTAGTCCTGGGCAAAAGCAATTCCCTTTATGCCATAAAATTCATATATTTTACCATTCTGTCTTGGGTTACTTTTATGTTATATTTGATTGTACTGCAGAATATTAAGCTTGAGGTTGTAAAATAAAATCTGGCTCAAGTTGGCTCAACGATGGCTCAAGTTTTCCCATGAAATGTTGCAGATATTGGTATCAGTTACAAGAGGAGACAACGATTTATTTATTTTTATCTTCAAACTAAAAAAAATGTTGGGGAAAAAAGGGAATGTAATCCAGCATGGTAAGACTGACAGCAGTGACTTGAAAAGTACTCAGAAGCAATCTGCTATATACAGCATGGTGAGATAGGCTGTGGGCTTGCACAAGGATTCCTCCTTCATGGCCTGTGCACTTAAAATCTATGATGCAAAGAACTATGTTCAAGCAGCAACATGAATGTTTTCCATGGTAATATTAAGTTACTCTTACATGACAAAACACTTGCAATTTTCAGTCTCTACTGTGGCACAGAGCTAAAATACTATTCTTTTAGTTTAGTCAATGGAAATTTTTACGGTGATTATTTCTATTAATATGTTCTTCATTACACTTTTCTAGCAACCTGGCCCTCATCCATAAGTTTCTGCACCCACCATCTTGTCCAGGTGGCCCAGAGCAGCATCTCATTCCTTGTTTTGTGCCAAGGTCATGATGACCTTATTCCTTTAGTGTCTCATCACTCCTGTTTCCTGATATACGAATATTCACAAGCAACCCCATTCAGATGCCTGCGTTTCAGGCTCTACTGTATTTTATCCTTCCGATCATGCTGACTGATCTGGCTGGCTACAGAAAACATTGCAGGGTCTAAACTACATAACCTGAACCTGAACTACATAATCTGGAGCAGATGGAAACAGAGGCACTTTCAGAAAGTACCAGGAAGAAAGAAGTGGAAAACATGGGTGGCAAATACATAGCTACTGAAAGTGTGAGAATTCTTCTTTGTCGTAATGCTCTGCTTGTGGGTTGTATATCTCCGACTGCCTTTTGATTCATTTTTGATGCTCAGCTTACATATCAGAATTGATGTGCACATTATCTGTTTTTGAAGGTAAAGCGTAGGCTCAAAACATTATATTCTGATTTCCTACATATGAGGTCACTGAAGTTCCATGAATTACCTTGCACAGCCACCTACATTCTCTGGAATTGGAGCCTGCTCTGCCTGGTGTACCTCATCTAGCCCATTCTACTGCATGTTTAGACACATTGAATAATGCATTTTCAACTGAGCAAGCACCAGGAATTTGGATGAGTTGCAGCAAAAGCCCACAGCAAAACCTCAGAGCAGTTGTCCTCAGTAGGGGGTAAAAGGTCTGTCGCTCTCTGGAAGTAGATGATTTCTTCCATTAAGAGGCATTTATTTCTCTGCTTCTGAATGGTCATACTTAAACAACCCCCCAGCCAGAAAGTTCACAAGAAAAACCAAAGCCTCTTTTGCTGGGGCAGTGTCTCTTCTTCTACAAATAGACAATTTTTTTCTTTTTTGTTTTGGCCATGTTTTTCATCTCTCTGATCGCTCCAAAGAGGTGATAGCCCCAGGAGAGGAAGAACTTCTCTGTCCTGTGGGATTTCTTGCTGTTCCGCACCAGCTCTGAAGACCCAAAGAGCAAAGGCCAGTCATCTTCCAGCAAGCTGAAGCTACGGCAGGGCTACCAGATTCCTGTCTTTTGTCTGAACTGTGGCCAGGTTCTGTCACAGCCGAACATCAACAATGTCCGTGTGAAATAGGAAAGTGAAAAAATTTTCAGTCTCCATACCAGGTGAAGATGGATGAAGCATTTTTTTTCAGATGTTCTCATGAACAGACTATGGCAGGGAAACAGAAACTTCAAAGACAATGTATGAACAAGTACTTAAATGAAGAGAAAAATGCAGGAAAAGGTTTCTGCATTTGTTTATGTGAAACTTTATCGAATCTACTGCTTCTTGAGAGAGATTAGTGTTACCCAGTGAATGATAAGCTGAATTAAATGAAAATGAGCAGGGTACTGATTCTGAAGTCAACACAGATTTCTATTTTACACAGAGACTTTGGTAGAAGTATTTCAGTTAAAGATTTTTCAGAACAATTGCCGTAATATTTCCAGTGAAATTCATTGTTAATTGGCAATTGCACTTGGGGTTCAGAACTGCCCCTGGAAAGGACTGGAAGATCTCCTTGCTCCAGGATGACCTGAAACCTTACAAATGGAACTCAAAGGGCAATTCAAAAAAAAATGTGATGGAAACTTTTCCAAACGGATCAAGCTGTTAAACAATTTCATAACATTTACTTTACTTTATAGTGTTCATTTGCAAACCTGGGTTCTGTGAAGTCCATCATCTTTCAAAGGGAGTCTCAAAGAAATTATTCTGCTTAGAAATTATATAAAACTCACTGTTTACTTTGTTGTGAAAAATAGGATTTTGCTGCGTCAAAATATGTTTTTATATTTTTGATACCAAGTGTTTTAGTGCTTAACATTTTTCTGTTGAATGCGTGAATGGTTTTGTTCTTTTTTTCCTGTGAAAGTTGTAAATTTGTAGTCATTCTGTCTACATTCCAGTTTTATAAAGATTATTAATAACACGCAGAGGGCTGCAGCCCTTTTAAAGAGAAACCATGACCAGTTTGTGGCTGAAGATGAGATATGCCTTCTTTGACAAGAATAGCCTTTTTGAATTCTGAAATAGCAATGGTCAAGTCAGATCACTTTTGTTGGGGAAATCTGCAAGGAAAGGCTTTGTGCTAGACTGTCATTCCAACTATCACTCTTTTCTCTGCTTTCAGAGGCTGGCAACAAGAAGCTAAAGAGCACGATACAGAGAAGCACAGAGACGGGAATGGCCGCAGAGATGAGAAGTCGTATGGTTCGACAACCAAGTCGAGAATCCACTGATGGCAGCATAAATAGTTACAGTTCTGAGGGCAAGTAAGTGGCATTAAAAGTATCAGTAATGTAAGAAAAGTTTATTGTGTTTTAAAGAAAGCTTGGAATGTGAGCAGAGGTCCCAGCTTTAGCTTTGGGGACAGCACTGTGTACAGATTCTTCTTCTTGAGAAAATGTTAGCAAAACTAAACTATTTCAGGCATGCAATAAAATATATTGAAGACTGAAATTGAGAGAGAACTTCTTAGGGTTTCACGTTTTCTCTGCCATCCTGTGAGACATTTTGTTCATCAAAAGAGAACTGAATTCAAAACAAAACAGGGGTAGTTTTACTTTGAGTTGTGTTTGGATTAACTCAGAGTTAACTTCAGATGTGTGTAAATCCCTGTGATAGGAAACTGTGTTCAGCAGTACTGTATACAAAGAGAGTTTAGATTGGAGTTGATCCAAATCTCTTATTCAGAATTGTAAAACCAGACTCCAGCTGCACCTTCAGCTAAAACCAGGCACACAACCGTGGTTAATGGGGCAGCTGTTTTCATTCACTGCTGGATAACTGAGTCTCTAGGAAAGGATTACAAAGACCAATTTGACACAAAAGTGTGCATTAGTACTCTAGCTTCCCTACAGACGCCAGTGGGACTTTACCTTGTGTGCAGAGGCACAATGGTTACCAGAGAATTCTTAGAAGTTGCCCCCCTTCAAAAGTGAAAACTGAAGGAATTCCTCTGTTCAGACCAGAGGAAAAAAAAAAAAAAAAAAAGGAGATTGGGAATTCTTTGGCTTCATCTTTTTAAATGCTTACATTATTACCCAACCGATCATGGATCCTACGTTTTAAGAGAGATGAAGAGCCAGAATAAGCCATGATGGTGGCAAGAAGTGTAAAGGTGTAGTTTCTCCATCATCAGATGATATGGCACTACCTTTGCCCTTCACTACTCCATCCTGTCATCCTACTTCATCTCTGTACACTGGACTGTCAGTCTGTATGCCTCCAATCACTCACTGTGGTGATGAAGAGCCCAGTAAGCCAATAAGGAGTGGAGGACTGGCCTATTTTCCTGGTTAGCAGTGCAGGAGAGGTGGGAGCCCAGGACAGGTAGAATTACTAAGTCTTCTAGTTGATTCCTGATCCTCAGGATGCCCGAGATTTGTTCTCTGACTCAGTTTGCACTTGGCTGTAACCTTAACCACCATCCCTGATCTCCACATGCCTATTCCAGTCCCTGGTGAAGGAAAAGGAACAGTGAGGCCAGTGAAATGATAAGGCTTTAAAGGGAAGCCAAGGATTACGGGCCAAAGAGGCAGATAACAAAACTCAGTTTAAAAAGTTAAATATAGCTTACTGCAATGAAGGAAGAGAAACGTTCCTTTAACAGGATGCAATGCCATGGGTAGATGTTTTATCCTGCCTTCCATGAGATTCCCATCATTTTGATGAGACATCAGCAGGAGCTTGACTTTGGTTGCTTGTGTGGTATTTTTTCTGCAATTCATTCTTACTGTAGACAGGTAATAATGACAATTAGGAGGTGTTTGTGTTGAATTTGCATGTGCAATTTTTCCTTCCCTGTGTGCGTGCACTATGATAATGCCATTAATTACAGGCTTATGTAGTTAATTTATTGACAGTATCATGCCTCATCCTCCATTTTGCAATACCGATCAGATAAATAACGCAGCTGAAATCAGAGTCTTACAGTAGATACCCCAGGTGTCACATTATGTTCTTCTGCTTGAGCCATAATTAGAGTTTAATGACTTGCAATTCATGCTCATTAAGGAGAATGGTGTACTTCATGCCCTCCATCATTATTTGTATAGTTAGAGGTGTCTGAAAAATGAGAACACGCTGAAGTGAAGATTTTCAATGCTAGTTGTTCCACAGCAAAATGTAACAAGCATTTTGGGGAAAAATACCAAAGAAATAAGCAAGAAACTATTCCTAGCAGCAGCAAGAGTGACGAGTAATGCCACTGGGGGAAGAAGCAGGTGGCTTGTCAGGCAGGGCACGAGGCTTGAGCCTGCGTCTAGGAGTTAGGTCACTGTCATTACTGGGAGGCTGATGGGTGAACTGGAGGACTCCACGTCCTTTCTTCTCCGTCTAAATAAACCTTAAATAAGATTTCTTTAAACTTCTGTGAAAAGCTTACCTTTCAGTAAATCAGAGTTGTCTAATGAAAATCACTGTGCTGATATTTTCTGGCCAGCTTTAGTTACAGGCAGTCTATGTCTTTATACAAACATCTTTGGAGCAGTTAGTAGTCTTGAAGAGAAGAATAGACTTTTTGTACCCAACGAACTGGGGTTTGTGGAGAATTTTTACTGTGAATTGAATGGACCACATAAATCTGATCTCTGAAAATCAAAGCTTTTCACACTAGGTTCTTTAATTAGAAAGTTTTGTTATTATTTTCTTGAGTCTATAGGGAATCTCCTTTGAGAGAGAAGCAGATACAGAATGGTGGATGGCCTACTGGGTAAGATGCTATCTAGACTAGTTCAGAGTCTGTTCTTCTGTTCCTCCTGACTGTGATGAGGAAGTTGAAGCTGAGTTTCCCCACCATGGATCACTCTATCTCTGAATTTTGTTGTTTCTTTGTTTTGTTATTGTTTGGAGAATGTGTATATGTTCAAAAGAAAGCGGAGATTCTGGAATACAAGAAGGCAGCTTGAAAAAGCATATATATCCAGTGCCAATGCATTGCAGTTCAGTCCTGAAAAAGGATGAACATTAGGCTTAGATCTCATCCCCACTAGCAGTATCTGCCAGCTTACAGCTTCATTAAACAGTTGCAACAATCAGTACATTTGATATATGCATTGCTTTTCTCTGTTTATCCTAACTGACGTGGATGGCATTTAGATGTATATATAGATATAGAAATGTACTAACAAATAAATGAAGCATTCAGGAATGTAGAATAATAGCCCTCTAAATTTCTTGAGGCTTTTTGTATTTTGCCACACAAGGTCACTCATAGTTTATTCAACTGTTAAGCTCTTCGCAGCTCCTAGAGAAATCTTTAGCAAGAGTTGTTTGTAAGGACTGCTTTTGTTCCACGTGTGGAATTCCACTTTACTTCTTTGGGGTCCATGGGAGATAACGCATTTCTGGCACTGCAGAACAATTCGTATTTGCACATCGTGAGCTGCTTGTCTTTTATAAGAAGTATTTTTGGGGTGAATACTGTAGGACAATGGAAATTAATCCTCTTCTTATGCTTAACCAGCTTTTATTTTCCTTCAGCTTAATATTCCCTGGGGTACGGCTGGGTGCTGACAGTCAGTTCAGTGATTTCCTTGATGGACTTGGACCTGCACAGTTAGTAGGCCGACAAACGCTAGCAACCCCTGCCATGGGTAAGAATAATGTGTTCTCCTATGTTAGATGAATAATCAGCCAATGTCTGTCAAACAAGCTGCTAAACAACAGCACCAAAAAGACTTTTACGAAGTGGCCTCCTTCACTTTAAACATGAAAATCCTATACCCAGTCAATGATACTCCTACTGATATTTCTAGCATGCTAGCATCCAGAATGAGGTGAGAAACAGTATTTACTCCGTATATGAGGTGTCTGCTGATCTCATTTGCAGTTTGAAGATAGAGGCTGCGCTTTTCTTCCCACTGGAAATTTATTCTGAGTTCTCCAGTCAGCTCACTGTAAAATGTCGGCTGTTCAGCTTTTGTATTTACTTGCCACAGATTATATTAGATTTGATGGACAGTTTCTTGACAAACTCTGCAGTTTCCAAGCTTAGTTCATCCTGAAGCAACCGCAGAGTTTGAAATTTCTACTGATGTTTGCAATGCCCGGTATTCATCCAAATAACTGCTACTTGCTTAATTCACCAATAAGCACCAAACTGATCAAACACTTTTTTTGTGCGTGTATTTGGAAAGAGAAGATATTTCAGAGACTATTTTCTAAATGTAAGTGGCTCTGTTGGTGTGAATACGAGGATCTAGATTTCTTACATCTTTATTTTAATCTTCTATTACTTGAGTAATGTGAGTAATATGAAGATTACTTGGGTAATGTGTCAATTTTCGACGCTTAGAACTGTTTTATTTACTAAAGGCTCAGGTTTCAGCCCCTCAGTAAGAACTTTGTCATGACTTCCTTTACAATTTTCACGAGTTCGGTATCCTGCCACTGGTGACAAAGGTTTGGATTGTTGCTCCCCCTTCTGGCTGCCTGTAGTGTGTTTTTACCTGGAAGTGCAATACTGACATGTGATCTTAAATGGGCTTCTTGGAATTTTCCTTTAAACTGTTTTTACTGCAGCACAGAATGCTTTTTATTCAAGCAAAGTCTGATAGGGTAAAATCTTCCCTGCTTCTCTGTCATACATCAAGCATCAAGATATAAACACTGCTTCAATTTTCTATTAGACAAGCATGTGAAAATCTCAACGCCTACTTAATTTCAAAATGCTGTAGTTCAGGACTTTTTTTTTTTTTTTTTAAAGAAATTCAGAGTTTACATCTCAAATATAGCCATACTCAGGTGTGGCATGGATATATGGATAGCTCATTTATCTGCACAGGTGTCACAAAGCTGCTCATGATGTACTGTGTATTTTTGATTCTAAGTGTCTTATTAGATTTCTACCCAGCTGATTCCATAATAGATGAAATCATAGAGATCTAACACTCTGAACATAGCCCATAGTTAAGGTGACTTTCCCTGCATTTTATTGGTCTCAGACCAAACAGTTCTCCTTTCTGTTACATCAGACAAGGAGCTTTAGCACTGCTAGCTCTTGCATCTCGGCTTGGATGCAGAAACTTCCAGCTGAGGGAATGTCTGAACATGAATTTGGGTTTTAGGCTGTAGGTGTGTGGGGTCTCGGGTAGGACAGTGTGTGTGTGCTGCTGGGGCAGCAGTCCTGGGCGAGAAGTCTCTACATAATTCACACTGCAACATCAGAAGTATGGTGGTGATACCAAAATGCTGCTATAGATGTACTTGCCCCCTTGGATCAGAAATGCTGAGCTCTGGTATAAAGCATACACCAAGAGTAGGCATAGTGCTATGTACATCTTAGTTCTAGATTAAGGACAGAAAAATTTAAGGGATCGGGGAGATGACAAGCACGCTGATGCAGCAGACCAGTAGAAAACTAATCTTTCTGTTTCCCTCACTTATATCCTATATCTCCCAGGCCATTCTGCTTCTTTAAAATGTTCTTCTTTCTTCTCCCTCAGGTGATATCCAGATTGGCATGGTGGATAAAAAGGGCCAGTTGGAAGTAGAAGTCATTAGAGCCCGTGGCCTCACGCAAAAACCTGGCTCCAAATCTACCCCAGGTAAGGGAAAAATGGACAGAAAATATGAACAGAAAACAGGAATATGAAATACGCTGATGAACTGGAGATTGGAGGCTTTTTTAAGCTCCTCATTAGATAGAACTACATTTCTTTGGTTTGCTTTTCAGCAGGGAATGTACGCATGGATATATCCTTGCTATCAATGTCAGCATCTTATACATGCATCTGCTAATTGCGTGCCGGTTTTCAAGGAATTATTTTTAGCAACTCAAAATCAATTCTGGAAGAAACATTTGCAGAAGTATCTCCATATTTTAGACAAGTCATATCTCTCAGAAAGGCTTTGTCAATGTCGGTGAAGTCCTCTGTGTTCTACATCAGAATAAGAGATGGAGAACAGATGACTGTGCTTTGAACCTTAGTAGACCCACATGCCATGGTCTTCTTCATGCAACAATGCTTGAAGAAGCTTGCAGGTTATGCTGGTGCCATTGTCAATAATCTTTATAATTAATGAAATTTAATATCGTATCATTTTATAAGAACATTTTTGAAGTCCTAGTTGTTTATAGAAGTCTTTATTAGAAGAGACATATAGTCACCGCCACAACCACTGCTTACTGTAACAACTGGAACAGTTGTTTTAGATAACATTTTGACAAAATGGTGCTTTAAAGCCTCCTTAAGAACTGAAGACAAAGGAGCAGTTAGTGTCTGTGTTATCTGAATGAATTAACTTTAAATATTCCTTTCAATGAAATATCAAAGTCTTTTTTTGTGGTGTATCTCTGACCCCTAAACATACATAGAGACTCCAGATTAGCTATCAGTGACAGATAATTCCTGCAAAGGAAAGTGTTTTTAGAATGACAGATGTGAAACAACTGTTATTAGTAACATCTTGGATCATTAATTTTGAGGGTTATAAAAATTAAATGGGTTCCTTATAGTCTATGTCATTTATTTAGTAAGTGTAATTGTATTCAGATTATACAGCAAAGATAGCATGTGTCGTGTTCTTTCTACTCAACTTCCTTTTATAGCATCTGTCCTCCAGCTCAGATGTGCAATTTAGAAATTTTTTTAAGTCCAAACATAAAATTCATGATGTTTTGTTTGCAGCCCCGTATGTCAAAGTTTATTTATTGGAAAATGGAACATGTATAGCTAAGAAGAAGACAAGAATTGCAAGGAAGACCCTTGATCCTTTGTACCAACAGACACTAGTTTTTGATGAAAGTCCACAGGGTAAAGTCCTTCAGGTCAGTTGCTTCCTAATCCCATTTTAGGCCATAATTTGGTAAAGCACTTGTATGTGTACTTAAGGTTAAGCAATATACACAAACCCATTCCAACTCACTAAGCATTTAATTTTATAAATACCAGCAAACATATCCTCATGGCTTGTGGTTTCAGACCTGCGAAATGTCTGGCTGTATTAAACATTTCTCTTTTGTTGACTCTTGCTCCTGTCCTGCCATTAGGTTTTCCCGCAAGAAGGAGCAATCATTCACCCTTAAGAAAAATATTTTCCTTACAATACACATTGTGAGACACAGCAGGAGTGAGCATGGCTTTTTGGACCAAGCTGAACCTGTATTTTATGTTCTTACAGGTAATAGTTTGGGGAGACTATGGCCGAATGGATCACAAATGCTTCATGGGAGTTGCCCAGATCCTTCTGGAGGAACTGGATCTGTCCAGCGTCGTTATAGGCTGGTATAAATTATTCCCACCTTCATCACTAGTGGATCCAACCTTGACTCCCCTGACACGCAGAGCTTCCCAGTCATCTCTGGAAAGTTCAACCGGGCCTCCCTGCATTAGGTCATAGGAGCAGGTGCTGCCTAAAAAGAACATCACCCAGGATAACGATTGGAACCAGATATTCACATGATCAAAAAACACTGTTGGAGAGAGACAATCACTTCTGTTTTTGCTTGTAGTAGTTATCCAAAAATGTCTGAGTTGTTTGTCGGGAGATGGCTTACATTGACGGAACAAAAGTATATCACATACAGCCAAACTGTTAGCAGCTATCACTGATGCTTATAATAATCCAAAACCAAACAATCAAAAAACAAAGAGAGAGAGAGGGACCTTTAGATTCAAAATAAGTCAAATATGAGCCAAACTGGAAGCTCTCACTCTGTTAACAATGTTGTATTTTTCGCATTTTGACAGAGCCCTCAAGCAGTGTTAACTTCCTGGTGTTTCAGCAGTTTTTCTGTACTTGTTACTTCCACTAGTTTTTTGCCATGTGATTCTGCTAGTTTTGTAGAAATCCTCACAATGCTAACAGAGACCCTTCCTTTCTTTTTCTAAACCAAACAAAAAAAGGGCTGAAGCATATCTCTGTAAGCATCGTTAAAGTGTTCAGCAGCCAGTTATGATTCCAACACATTCAAATAGTTTCTTGGTTCTGGTGCTTCAAAGTCTCTCACGTGGGAACCCAGAACAAATGACCAACCAAGGTTATATTCTTGAAAATAACTAATCATCACAGTGCCACTTTTTCTTTGTAAAAAGCAGATATGTTTGCATTATATATACTAACTTTTATGTTAATGATGTTTTGCATGGAAGAATTTTGAAGAATTCTGCAACTAATGCTGGGGACTGGTATAAAGCAGCTTTAGTCTTAATTTTGACATTGAATATGTTACTGGTAATGCAGTTTTCCTCCTAGAAATGGAGAGGAAATATTTACGTTTCTGTGTATAAATGTATATTTGACTTCCCAAAACGTTGACCAGGAATGGATTGAGCATAAGACACTTTCAGCTGTACCCAGGCTTCTCTGATGTGTGTCGCTTCAGACGCACTTGTCTGCCCTGGATAGAGCATGGTATGAGTTGTTCAGTGTTTCACTGGAAATTCCAGTTGAAATATTCTGCACTTACTAATGTTTTTATCAAATTTTAGTTTACATTTCTTTGAGATTGATGCAAGCACAAGGCTTGATTTTTTAACGCAAGATATCTTACTTTTTGGAGAAAAAACTCAAATTTCAATTTGCTTTTTATTCATTTGAGTTCTTCTTGGCCTTGAAATCCCTTGTGATATTCTGTAAATGTGCTAAAAACTGCAGGTTCTGCAGGTGCATTGGTATGTTCCCCCTCCTTTTACAGGCCATTCGATTTTGTGATCACACAAATAGAGCAGCATGACTTGGAACTGTTCAAAGCTGCATGCACGTTTTGTAAAAAGAGATGAAAAAGGTTATTTAATAATGTATGTTAGTTCCACATAGGCCAGCTTGTATGTTGCATGTACTTGTACAGTTTGCTCGTAATTACTATACTGAAGTAACCAAGAAATCTAAGCCATCCATTTTTCTTATAGACATTTTGCAGGTTTTAGCCAGGCTAAGTCTGTGAGTCTGGTGCTAAATGTCTATAGATGGACTTTATTTTTTACCCTATGGAAAACGTGATGTAGTACGGACCAAATTCCTTCTAATAAATATTTTGGTGTAGATTCCTACTGTGGGGTTGTAACACATGTAGAAACTGTGTACACACTAGGTTTTAATTCATAGACATACTGCCTGCACCAAGTGAACTATTTATTATTACTCAACACGTCGGAATTACTCTGCCCATCTTTCCATAGGGCACAGATTGATACTGCTCGACCTGCTGAGCAGGAAGAACTCAAGCATTGGTGCACTACTACTAGATCCTGTTCTGTCTTAGTGGCCAAAAACCAACTAGTTATAATTCGATAGTATCTTTCTATTCTGACCACTTGTCTTAACACTCCCCTGTGCTTTTAAATGAACTTCCAACTCATATTATGTAAACATGTTTAATAAAATTTCCTTTTCATGTCCAGTGTAGTAGTTGTGCTCTCTGTATGTTCTGAGGTTCATCTGTGATTCTGCTTGCTGCAGGACTGTGTGAAATGTGTTAAGGAACAGTGAAATGATAAGTAATTTCTATGGTACGTTTGATCGATGTAATAGTGTCTGTCAAAATCTGGGGCCAGAAACTGAGGCCTGGTGAAAGTCGTATTTGGTTGGCTGCCTTCTCACCATGAAAGGAGTCAAATTGTGCTCTCAGTCACCAAAGCAGGCAAATTGAAGTCACTTAGCCAAATTACAATCTGGTGAAATCCAATCAGTTTATCTGAGATGAGTGATGCTGCACCTGCTCACACCAGGTCAGCAGGGCAGTGCATGTCAGCTCAGTGTTTGGTGTGTGCTGAGCCTTTAAGACGTGAGAACAACTTCTCATCTTTTGCCCTTTTTAAACCCAGAAATATGCCATTGTACTGTAATGCCACTATGGATCCTGCTTTATAGAAATTTACCTGAGAGCAGAATTTGGCACTAAATTTTATTAGAGAATCAAAGATTATGTATGTTGTTTGATTTTAGTTTTCCATGTCCCACAGATACCTGATCACAACTGAAAAATAACATAAAGACAATATTGCCTCACTTTGAACACTTCTTTTGTTTATTACTTTATTTATCTGAATACATGGTTAAGCTACTGAAAAAAATGAATAATTAAACATGGTAAATCTCTGAACAAAAGGCATGTTATATCTCTGCTTCTGTTTGGTGGGAGTGGTCTGTTTACATACAGAATTTGTTGTACTATTGTGAAAAGCCCTGTTTCATAAATGTCATGGCTTTGTGCCCAGTATTAGGATATCTTTCCCAGGCTGATCCTGAGTAATAAATAAAATTTAGTATTTCTGATTCCCCCTAGTACTCAGAAAGTGTAACAGAAAAAAAAAAAACACACATTGAACTACTTCCTTTCTGGTGTTTCTGATGATCAGGGATCACCAAAGACGTCAGGACAGAAGCAGTAAACTGCAGTCTAGGACAAATTAGTGAAAAAGCTTTTGGCCTTGAATATTGTGTTAGATGGAGAACCATCATAACTTCTCTGAGCAGGTAGGACAACCCAGAGCTTCTTGTTCTGCTTCCTTCATAATTTCCCGAGAAATGACATCTGCATTTTCATTTACTGTTTTCACTAACAAATGACAGTCCCAAAAGTTGATTTCAGCCTAGGTAGAGAACTGGGATTGTTAAGCCTGGAGAAGCTTCCCGGGAGACTTTATGGCAGCCTTCCAGTAGTTAATGGGGGCCTACAGGAAAGATGAGGAGGGACTCTTTATCAGGGAATGTAGTGATAAGACAAGGGGCAATAGTTTTAAACTAAAAGACGGTAGATTTAGATTAAATATAAGGAAGAAATTTTTGACCATGAGGGAGGATAGGCACTGACACAGGCTGCCCACAGAAGCTGTGGATGCCTCGTCCCTGGAGATGTTCAAGACTAGGTTGGATGGGGGCTTTGAGAAAGCTGGTCTAGTGAAAGGTGTCCCTGCCCATGTCAAGGATGTTGGAACTAGATGATCCTTAAGTGCCCTTCCAACTCAAACCATTCTATGATTCTATGTTTCTAAGATGAAGGAAAGTTCAGAGTGGGTCTTCAGTGGCTGTTCTGTGCTCTCAGGATTCTCCCAATAGCCAGTGACTTCCTGTATAAAGTCTGCTGCTCTACCGTGGCTGTTTTCTGCTCCTGTGTAGTAGCAGCTCAACTGTCTGCAGCCCACTTAACTCCATCAAAAAGAACCGCACACCTCATACTCTTCTTTTGCCATAAAAAAAGTCATGCCAGACAACAGTCGTTCATTCTTTAAAGCCACTAATATTCACCCCATGTTACTACACTATAACTCTGCAAACACAGAAGAAAGACATTTGCAATAAAGCAGATTGTTCAAGGATGTGATTTCTCAACTCAGGCAATGAGTACTCTGACCATTTCGAGTGATTAAGAATGCCACCAAATTCTGTCAAGTGCAATGAGGTTCTTGATTAATACCTCACTCCCAGGCCTGCCACTTCTCTCCAGGAGGAAAACAAAGTGTCCAGCTCATAGAATCATAGAACGGTTTGGGTTGGAAACACCTTTTAAAGATAATCTAGTCCAACCCCCCTGCCATGGACAGGGATTTCTACTAGATCAGGTTGCTCAGGTCACATAAGTATTTTCTCAGGTTCTGTATGGATGACCATGTATTCTGGGAATTGTTAAATACCATGGTTATGAAAGGTAAATGTGGCGTGCATGTCAAATAGATCAATCTTCTGAGTTTATGATCCAAATTTGCCCTACTTGCAGTGCTGGAGGTGGGAAGGGAAGCTGCCCTCACTCCATTGAAAGTATAGCTGCTGACAGTGATCCAGCTCCTGAATGCAAAGCCTGCTATCTAATGAAACAACCTCGTTTGTTGGGTTTGTTGGGGAAACAACCTTTGTTGGGTACTTTCTAGTGGCTGGTGTGCTTTGAAGCCGTAGTTGTGCATCAGGACATAAAATTTTGGATGTTCTACCTTGTTCAGTCAAAATGTCTAATGCTAAACAGTAGCAGCAACTGTGGGAAAGGGTAAAAAGTTGACAGAAACATTAGATTACAATGTACTGATACTGCAATTCAGGTAAGGCAAATTTTACACAGCTGTACTTACATCTCATACTACCAGAAAGGCATCCTTGTAAGCAGAGTTTTTCAGAGGTTTCAGCAGCTGTCTGCTAGAATGAGTCAGTCTGCTAAGGCTTTCACAGAATCCCATGGGTGGCCTCTGAGAAAATTACCTTTAAAAAGGAGTGATGAGGAGCAGTTCGTTACTATAATGTTCCTAGGACAACTCAGAATTATTCATTCTAATTGCCTTTCTTTAACATATTTTACAACATCAGAGTCCTTCTAAAATGCTTTTAGAAATCAGTATTGGCCCACTTGGTAAAAGAGTGTGTACACAATGAAAAGCTGTGTGATACCACTGTATGCGTGGATTTTCAGTATGTCTGCAACAATTCATTTAGGTGAAAATTTTGAGTCTTTTTCACATTTCCTTCTCATTTATATCAGTGGGATGTAGGCTTCTGCTTGACTTTGAGAACTCAGGTCTCAGTGCCTGGATTTTGTAATGGTACAATTCTATGTTTCAGAGATATCACTTAAATACATGTGGAAAAAGTAGTTGTGAGGTGCTCAGATATTGAGACAACATAACTATTACATTTTCCTGTCCTTTTTTTCACTGGCAAGTATTAGGAAGCAATATCTTCCATCCTAAACCTTGGCACATTTCAGCTACAGCCAAACAATTCCTGCGCCACATGCTTGTGCAGGACACTGCCGTCTTTTTCAGTTTATACAATCCTCTGTTCAGAAGTTTATGCAGACAATGTCTCATGCCCCAGTCTCACACACTCCAGGTGGCACTTTCACCTCTGCATTTCTGGTATTTGCACTTTGTCTTTAGTCACTGTTTGGTCTTACTTGCCTAGGCTGCTTGGTGACAGGTCTCCACAGAACCATGTTGTATGTGCCACAGCAATAATTTATAGAATCACAGAATCGTAGGGGTTAGAAGGTACCTCTGGAGATCACCACGTCCAACCCTCCTGCTAAAGCAGGTTCCCTACAGTAAGTTACACAGGAAAGCATCCAGATGAGTCTTGAGTATCTCCAGAGGAGACTCCACAACCTCTCTGGGCAGCCTGTTCCAGTGGTCTGTAATCATTAAAGAATTTCTTCCTCATGTTTGTATGGAACTTTCTGTGTTCCAGTTGGCACTCATTGTCCCTTGTCCTATTGCTGGGTGCCACTGAAAAGAGCCTGGCCCCATCCACTTGACTCCTGTCCATTAGATATTTATAAGCATTGGTAAAATACCTTCTCAGTCTTCTCTTCTCCAGGCCGAACAGTCCCAGGTCTTTCAGTCTTTCTTTGGAATGGAGATGCTCCAGGCCCTTTATCATCTTTGTGGCCCTCCACTGGACTATCTCCAGTAGCTCCTGTCTTTCTTGAACTGAGGAGCCCAGAACTGGACACAGTACTCCAGATGTGGCCTCACCAGGACAGAGTAGAGGGAAAGGATCACCTCGACCTGCTGGCCACAGTCTTTTTAGTGAACCCCAGGATATCATTGGCCTTTTTGGCCGCCAGAGCACACTGCTGGCTCATGGCCAACCTGTTGTCTACCAGGACACCCAGGTTGTTCTGCTTCCCAGCAGGTCAGCCCCTAACCTGTACTGATGCATGTGGTTATTCCTCCCTGGGTGTAGGACTCTACACTTGCCCTTGTGGAACCTCATCAGGTTCATATTTGCCCAACTCTCCAGCCTGTCCAGGTCTCACTGAATGGCAGCACAGCCTTCTGGTGTGTCAGCCACTCCTCCCAGCTTTGTATGATCAGCAAACTTGCACTCTATCCCTTCATCCAGGTCGTTGATGAAGATGTTGAACAAGACTGGAGAAGTACCGACCCCTGGGGAACACTGCTAGATACAGGCCTCCAACTAGGCTGTGTCACTGATCACAACCCTCTGAGCTCTGTCAGGCAGCCAGTTCTCAGTCCACTTCACTGTCCACTCATCACTGCTCTCCCCTCACCTACCCATCCCATCATGACATCGTAGATGTCTGGTAGTCTGGCTGACTACCAGATTGGTCAACCATGATTTCCCCTTGGTGAATCCATGTTGACTACTCGTGATAACCTTCTTTTCTTACACTTGCTAGAAGATGGAATAGTCCCAGTTAGAACAAGTTTATGTAATCATACGGGATCAGTAAGACAGTTCTAGATGTCCTTTAAGAAGTCTTGTCACACAATTTATCCCCTCAAATAAAGATTTGCAAATCCAACAAATACTGTAAAACAAAATTTCAAGTACACATTACAAAGTGTTCTTAAAAGTTTTAATACATATGTTTACATACTGCAGAAACACTGTCCACACACAGTTAAAACATGGCAATATTACACACAGCACAGAAACATGAAGAAGACCAATTATTTTCAGTAATGCAGGAGGTGAGGGATGGCTGGGAGGGAAATGTTTTCTAAATATTTAGTTACTAAGTGAAATCTGTTAGAAGCCAGGAGCAGCAATATCCACTCTTCCTGCTGTTAAAGCAGCAGCAACAGGGATTCAAGAACTTCAGCCTCCAGTTTTAGGAACTGCAGTGTTTCTCCCAGAGTGACAGTCTCAGACTTTGACTGCTCAGGAATGAACTGAAAGCAGAAAAGAAAATAATGACAATTATAATAAAAAGGCAGTGCTTCAAAACCATTTGCATGCCACGTGGAGGACTCTGCTTTGGTTGTGAATGAGTGAGAGTGAAGTTGTTGCTGGACCAGACAGTTACAGAACAAGAATCTGAATTTAGAACAAGTCCCCCTATGTTCCTCTTACCCTGCACATTCGAGAGGGTGGGTATCTGTTAGTGGCTGATGCTACAGAGCTTTTGAAGACACATCATCAACCTTTTGTAGTGGAGACATATGTATATACAGCTTGTCCACGCTTTTCTCTTTGGAGATGATCTGGTGCTTGCATTAAGTGTGAGCTTACAAGGCGACGTATAGGGCATATTTAATGTTAAGCTCAAAGAGCTGTGTTGTGGAAGAGGGATGTAGCCCTTGTGAAGCACTGGCTAGGATGGTAAAGCAGTCAGGTGCTCTGTGGTCGGTTACCAATGGGTCAAATCCAGAGATCCCTACAGAGGGCAGGGAAAGAGCTTGAGGAGCATGGGGAGGGAGAAGGGAAGGAAAGAAATGATGCCTCTCCAACCCCCGAAAGCCTCACAGATACCACTGGATTTCTTCCTAGTGGATGAAAGGATTTGGCCCAAGTTCAATATTTCGATATTGGAAACAGACTTTCTGGTGGCAGCAATGCCTTTTCAGAAAGACGAGATAATACCCTGTTTTCCTTTCTGATGGGTGACTCTCTCACAGGAGGTAAGAAATGCTGGTTCTCTCCTCTCACCCATTCCCTAGCCATTACTCCAACAAACTGTGAAAGGAAGCATTGTGCAGTTAGGTGCCTGCAGTCAGCTCTCACTTGCTCTTCTCTGGTGCTACCACAGAGCATTTGATTCCCAACCCTGTTGGTGGAGGAGACCTGAATTCCTAAACCATTACTGTTAAAAAAACAAAACAAAACAACTCAGGCCTTTTACATTTCTTATGTGCATTAGAAGACAGAGGGAAGAAAACCATCATGTTTTCTTTTGTCAGCTTGAAACAGTGTTAAATTACAGCCCCACCAGAAGTCACTGCTGTGCTGTCTGCATAATCCTTTAGCTTTTCTATACATACAGGCTTCTTTGCTAGATTTCTGTTGTGCAATTCAAATCTTCCATAAAACAAATCCCAAAATGTAAACGAGGAGAAGGAGATGTGTTTCCATGGCAGTGAGCAGCTCCTCAGGGCTTAACCTCCCTCTTCTTTTGTTCCTGAGGCCAGCATCTCCCACAGCGCTAATCTTAGCCTTGTTCTTCCGTCTCTTATTTGCCCGATACCGGCTCAGCACAGTATCTGTTGTCTCCAGGGAGTACCTCTTGAGTTTGATAACATTTAGGTTTCTTCAATGAGGAAGAGTGCATAGAACAGAGCAGAGGAGCATTTTTGAATACCCCACCTCTCTGGGGCTGCTTTCCAGTTTGCACACAGCTGGTTTGAGACCATTCCCCCTTGCCCCTGCACTGCCATAGCTCATGCACACTCTGCGTTATTCAGACTTGGGTTTTGACTCCTGCACTGAAGAACACGGGAATTTCACCACCAGTTTCCAGGAGAACAAACTCAAGGTGCTTTTGTGACAGAAGGTGACTGACACACACACAGTGCACCATCTTTCACTGAAAACAGCCCCCAGACAAACGCAGGAACTGCAGCCACACAGAGCCAGCAGCCTTTACTTTTCCCCTGAGGAGTCAGTGATGCATGCGGCCCATCCAGTGCGTGACAAGAGGAATTTGCCCAGCCCGGTCCTTGCAGCCTCATTTTAGGTTAATTTTACTCAACAAACAAGACTAAGCGCTGGTGCTTTCCGGGAAGCCCCTTTGCTCCAGCCGAGCAGCTCCGTGGCTGTTCAGATGGGCACGGCCGGTCCTTCCCGGCGGGAGCAGGGCCGCGCCAGGCCCAGCAGGCCCGCTCCACGACCACCGCCGGGGGGCGCCATAGTGCCGCGGGCCGCCGCTCGCCGCCTCCTCCCAGGCACCGCCAGAGGGCGCCCGCGCACCGCCGGAGGGGTCTGGTCGGGAGTGGAGCGTGGAGAGATCCCGAGCTCGGCCGGGCTTCAGAGCCAAGCTCTGCTCCCCTCTCTCCCGGTTGGCCTTCCTGCTCAGCGTGGGCCTCACCTGGGGGCCGCTGGCCGCCCTCGCAGGCGCCAGTGCCACTGCCATGGTGAGGCCTGGTGTGCCGTGTCGCAAGAATCACGGAGATCTTCACCTTAATGTGGAAAAACGCACATCTGTTATATTAGACACTTCTGTATGGAAAAGTAGTAATAATAATAATAAAAAGTAGTGTTTTTCCCAAGTGTTGAATATATGTCAGCAGCCATAGTGAAGCTGTGTATTACTGGCTGTGCCTGTCTACTGGTTACACATTATAGCTATAAAGCAGTCAAAAAGTTTTGAAGGGGAATTCATAATGCATAGAAAGAAATTGTGCTCATATTTAGCAGTCTTCCCTGATTCAGTATTGACTGTGAACTCACATAAATCAATATAGTTCCAATAAGTAATGTTTAAAAAGCACATTAGTCCCTTGTTTCAGTGTTATTTGCAGTGGCTTCTCTGAGAGACTGATGTCAGGCTGCGGTGTGCTTAAACCACAAGCCTCATTTTGTTTTCTGAGCACTGCTTTTATTGTTAGGCTGCTCTTTGCTGCACCTTTGTCACTTTCATATTAAACTGAGAGTCAGATACATCAGGAGAATTTCTCCACCAGTGGAAGTTTGTGCTGGAGGATTATTAAACTTCAGTGATAACCTATTAGAGAAAGAATGAGAAGATATTGCTTCTGAGAGCCCAAATGGTCTGATGGCTGAGGTGGGCTTCATCTAGCTGCTGTCTGAGGAAGTGCAGCTGAGCAGTGCACTGGAAGGACCTGAGAGGAAGAGTCTGGCTCAGTCAGTGAACATGAAAGCAGGCAAGCTTGTGGGAACGGGGCTGAGTTTGCTGCCTGAGCCATAAAAAACCTTCAACTCCATGAACCAACGGAAGCAGGGAACTGAAAATAAATGTTTTTCTTGGCCCCCTTTAACGATGGTGGTGTTTAAATGACAAATGAGCAGATTAAAGTCTTCATGCCTTCAGCTGTCTTACATCCTCAAACTAAAGTTTGCTGGGATTTGGGCTCTGTCTGACTGGGCAAGGAGAATCTCACAGCCCAGCCACGAGTTGTTGGGCACAGTGTGAATGCAAGGGATGAGCTCTGAGCCTAGTGCTACAGCTTCCTTTCCCCACTCATGGGGGCTAAAAACACACGTTTTAGGACTGCGATCCAGTAGGAGTCTCAAAGGGGAGTCCAACCAGAAGCACGGCACTCGCCTTGGTGTTATCCAGAGCTTCATGCACAGTATTGGAGCTTCAAAACCATGCTTTGTTGTACCTTGCTGTTGACAGCTGCACTTCAGAAAGGGGGATCTGCTAAATGGCAATGAGGGAAGTGCTCACTTGGTATAGCATAAATTGCATAAAAGTCTGCAATGGTAAAAGCTATCAGCTCTCAAAGTAGCCAGCAGGATGGGACAGACGCACTCTGTGTCATGAGGTCACAGAACGGAGCTTCCTGAATTTAACCCTGCATATCAGCTTGTTGGAGCTCCTGCTGCTCAAGAGCCAGTCAAAAGCCACCAGAAGGTGTTTCTGGCATTTTCCCCCAAGCTCCTGGAGAAGATGCTGTTCCAAAGGACATGACTAGTGTATCCTTATGTCCTGGCAACACGTGGTTGCCAGAAAAGCTTCTTGAGATTAACTGGTGGTTGGCATAGCTTACAGAAGCCTTTAACCTGCTATAACATGCTCTGAGGTGAGGACAGCTCCAGGCAACACTTGCTTCTTTTGAACTCTGCTCCACTCCGATGTGCACATGCTGCCCTTCAGCAAAGCAGCACAATGGCAGGCAGGGGAGGGAGGGCCTTGCCTGCAAGCGAGAGCCTCCAGTTGGGAAGCCCTCTCACTTCCTCATGAGCAGAGCTGGCAAAGGCCTGCTGAGCTGGCTTGATGTGGGTATGTGAACAAGATTCAGCAGGACATGTTTGCAGAAGTTGACACCGAACCAAGCCCTTCAGATGTGCATTCCTGAATCCACTCCTCCCCTTTAGGGCATTTTATACTACACTCCCAGGTTTCCCCTCTCCTTAATTACCTTTTTGCAGGGATCATTGTGTGTATGTATGTATACTAATGCTAGGAAGGGCTGTCAATGCATCTTTGCAGCCCAATCTTTTCCATGATGATCTTGGCTTTGGGCTGCAGTTTTTTTCCAGTGCCTAAATGCACCATATGTGGTTACCAGGTGAGGGCAAGGATGTGCATTTTTCTTGCACACAAAACAAGGAAATTAATATTCCCTCTCTGCAGCTGCCACAACCATGACTGTTCTGCTGAACAGGCTGCTGTTGCTGGCCTACAGCAAGGCAACAAGAGAAAACTCAGAATTCTTCCCCTCCCCTCATTGTGATTCCCCCACCAGAGACCTCTAGATACTAGTCCCACCATGGGGACTGCACAGAGGATCCTGCAGGCAAGTGGCCAACACTAGAGATGAGGACTATCACTGTCCTTCACCAATGGTCACGAATCTGCAGCCAGTGGATGGAGTAGGAAAGGGGAAGTATTGAGCTGAATGGTGACACAAAGCAGTCTGAGGATACTCCTCCACAGAAATCCTCTAGAAGATTGGAGATAATTGTCCTTACTCTGCAGCCCTTGTAAAACCCTGCTGGAGGCTGGCTGTGGTGAAAGAGGCTGGGAGAGCAGAGACTCAAAAACCATCAACTCCCAGCATGATTTGGAATTATCTGTCCAAGCTACAGGCATGACTCAGAGCTTTGAAAGGTGTTTGAGATCTGTGATGATAACACAAAGTTGTCCAACCCTTGAGAAATAGTTCGAGACCTGAGATTGCTCTTGTCTCCAAATCTGAGCTAATTTTATGTGCATGCCAGATTTCCTGGATGAAAATTAAACACAGCAGCCGAACGTACCTTGCCATTGGCTTTCTTGTTGTTTTGTTGATTAATTTTTTTATTTTTTTTAATTTTTATTTTTTATTTTTTTTTAATCTTTGCAAGTTTCAGAAGGATTTAAAAGAAGTGGAAATGCTAACGGCTGTTTTGGCTCATTCTACCGTATAGAGCTTCTCTGTGCCAAAGTGCTAGTTACCTAGGAAACTGCTGTAGAATTGGATTTGGATAGATGTGTTGTCAACTGCAAATGAGTAGAGTGGCTTTCAAGAGGTGGGAAAGAGTGTAAAATGCATTGAAAATTCGAATGCCTGTAACGTGATTTCTAGGTAAGATGGTGGTCGTATGTTTTTGACTGGCATTTTGTAGGCACCCTGACAACTGCACAAAAGGGATTGCAGATGGAGTGTACAACCATGCCTCAGTACCTGAACTTAAATGCCCTTGTGTTTGAGAGCTGGGTAAGCTTTCATCTAAATGTCAAACCCAGAGTGTTTGCAAAGAATAGTACAAAGGCTGCCATTAAGCATTTTGCCCATTTTATTAAAACAGAGTTATGACAATTCAAGGAGATTACAACCTTTCTAGAGATTTGAACTGCATTGCTGTACAGCCATTTGCAAAAAAAGAAAGAAAGAAAGAAAGAAAGAAAGAAAGAAAGAAAGAAAGAAAGAAAGAAAGAAAGAAAGAAAGAAAGAAAGAAAGAAAGAAAGAAAGAAAGAAAGAAAGAAAGAAAGAAAGAAAGAAAGAAAGAAAGAAAGAAAGAAAGAGAAAAAAAGAAAGAAAGAAAGAAAGAAAGAAAGAAAGAAAGAAAGAAAGAAAGAAAGAAAGAAAGAAAGAAAGAAAGAAAGAAAGAAAGAAAAAGAAAAGAAAGAAAGAAAGAAAAAAGAAAAAGAAAAAGGAGAGAGAGAGAGAAACTGATAGAACATGTTTAATGATTGAGACACATCTAAGGAGTTATGCAATGAAGAAGAATGTGTCATCCCAAGGGAGTCAATACTTAGAGTGATCCATGGCAGAAAAAATGAGCAAAGCAGTGGGTTTACTTGGTGAGAATAGATATCTCACAAATCCTCCTGTTTTTTTCCTCCTAAAACACATGCAAGGTTAGCATTTGGACTTGCACTGAGCACCAGTTTCCTTGTTTTCTCCTAAAAATTGCATTTCAAATGCAAACTCAGTAGTTTATTCATGTTATGGCAGGTGCCATCAGTTGGCACAGCTACATGTAATCTTCAAAGTTCTTTTTTTCCCTCTCAAGCAGGTGAGCAGTTTCCAGCCTTGAAAAGGTAGGTCGTGCTGCTTATTTTGGGTTAGGTGAGTGCACCGGGTGAGAAGAAGGCTGAGGCAGGACACTGCCTTTACTGCTCTGGGGAAGGCTGTGAGGCAAACCTACTTCCAGAGGCATGTGTGAGATGTCCGTGCCCTGCTCCCCACTAGTATGCATTGCCAACCCCCTGCATTTCTCCCTGCAGGTGCTTCTCTCCCTCAGGGATCTAAAACAAATGCCAAAGGCATGAGGCCTGACCTCTCTGGCCTGACCTCAGGGATGTACAGAGTTGTGTTGTGCTTTTTGCTGAGTGCTGTTGAGGCTCTACCTTCATGGCAAGATTGGTCCCTTAAAGCTGTGGGTGAGCTGAGGGTCCTGCGGGCTGTTTGATGAGCTCCTGTCAGGCTGACAGAGGTGCATGGCTAAAACAAACCACCCTGTGATCATAGCATGACTGTCCTGGCGTGCTTTGCTGCTAGGGAGGCAAGTTTTGAGGCCCAAACCACTGCTGCAGTGCCAGAGGTAGAGACCAGAGTTTGAGAGAAGCTGTGATATCTTGGATCTCTTATCCGTTGTTTATAAGAATGCAGGCACTCAAGGTCACTATTCCTTCAACAATGTCTTTAACAACATTTACCCTGGAGATCAGCCAAAACCTATAAAACCACAGGCTGCTGGACTTGGAGGTAGCTGCACTGTCATCCAACACATCCAAAACTTTCTCTCTGGCCTCTGTCTTTGGAAAGGTGCTGATCTCCTGTCCAGACTTGGACACCCTTCCTCCCTGCTCAAGACCATGCACACAAATGTCTACATACACACAAACCTAAGCAGACTACTCTATTTTGGGCCCATCTGTAACCTGTATAATGAATAATGTATAATGAATTTGTGGTCTACATGTTTATTAAGTGATTCAGTATTTCCAGTGGAGATTTTGTGCTCATGTTTTACTCACATCGCAAAATCCACTCACTCTTTTATTATCACTAGCAGCAGTAGGTGATAATAAATTATACAACTGCAGATGATGGTAACTATATCAACAAACAAGTTGTATCAGTTTTCAGTGTGAGTTTAAAGCTCCATTAACTGGTTGCACAAAATCTGAAGAAGGAATCTGGGAATGCTGCTGCTGTTACTAAACGTTCTTGCAGGACTGTAATCCAATCCAAGCCAAGTCAAGGAGATTTGGCCTACTGTGTACCACTGCTTTTACATACTGGAGAGGAATTTGCATACGTAAGAGAAGGAGAAGAAATGTAACTTACACAATAGTGACAGCTACCACTTGCTTCTGTATGAAAGAGCTGAAAGATAAAGCAAGACTGGGTCATGGAATTCAAATCTAATCTCCCTCAACTACACATCCAAAAATGCATTTGTACACCCCTGGAAAACAAACGCTTGTAACAAAACGTCAATCAGCAATGCAGTTACAGCCTGTGCATCAAAACGAGCTCGCACGCTTCCTAGATTTTTCTGAATCCCATGTAAACTTAGCAAGTTGCTCAATTAATTATTTGTAGGACTGTGGAAAAATGTGAGCATATGCAGTAGCAGCCATTTTCGGACAGCCAACAAATACATGGACAAAGATTGACTTTTTATGGAAGTAGGTGTAACCGCATTTATAAAGTTTGGCATCCTTTCCAAGAGGAGTAGAGGTGATGTTTATAGAGAATCATTTCAGGAGAGAGCATATGATAGAGGTACATATTAGCCAGAACCCTTAGATACGTGTGAGTATGGTTCGCATACTGCTCCACATGATGTGTTCTTATTTTAATAGAAAATTTTCCATCACTGGCTGCCTCTGCTCTGTGGCTATCTGCACAGACAGATGTTCCTGGAGCTGAGAGGCAAATCCTTGCCTATATGTGCTGGACGGGGCATATAGGTTGTGAATGGGTAAGTGTGAAGCTTGCAGTGAAAGGAGATGGCTCTGCATGCTGTTTGATGGTCAGGCTTTGCTCTGAACTCCCCAGCAAACTCTTCCTCATCCCTGTGGGTCTGGGATTGTCTAGAGTGAAGAAGAGCTGGCTAAGCCTCCTGGACCTCACGGGGCTTGATAACTGATACTTTGACCTGAGCTGCCCATCACTATCCTGATGTGCCTTATGGGCCCTGCATTACCCGTAAATATGGTTGAGGCTGTCATAAGCCTTTCCTGTCTGCTCCTTTTGTGGTTATTCCCAGGGGCTGTGCAGGAACCTTCTGCCAGTGGAGCTGGAGAGGCTACAGCTCAGGCTCCCTGGAAATTCTTGGCAAAGACCCTCAGGGCGATTGAACTCCCTTGTAATTGCTCTGGGGATCTGGCAGCAGAACTGCATATTTCAATTAGTGTGATTGTTAAAGGTGTTCTTGGAGCTCGACGCCATTAACTTTGACCCCGAGAGCTTGAGGCCAGACCTTTGAGCATTTCCTCCTGCAACATCACCAATCTTTGCATGAATAAGTAAGACCTATTACAGACATAAGTCAGTTCTTGTTACTCGGATGTCTCTTATCCTCAGCCTGTACATTCCTCAACATCTTTTCAAAACAGCAGCCGGTCTCTATAAAACCAGCAGTCAGTCAGGACATACCGGGCTTTTATAAGGATTTAGCTGTGTTACACATATGAACAGATAAACTGTAAAGCTAAAATGAAGAAAAAAGTCATATAATGTCATTAACTTAGCTTCAGACTGCAAGAGCCTGTTCTCCAAAAAAGCCAGGCACATTCAAAATGGCTTCCACTTTAGCATCTGCTGAGTGCTTGTCCATTTTTGAATTTAAATAGCTAATTATTCACTCAAATAGGCTGCAGTGTTCTCTTTACTTTGTTGTCAGCCAAACATCAGTCTTTTCTAGAGGACATAGAGCTAAGCTTTACCTAGCTGAAGCAACTCATTTTATGCTGATGAAAATTTTGCTTATTTTATGTTCCCATCGTCTTGTATTTTTTATTTCTCCTGGAGAACTTCTTATCTTGCAAACATCTCTGCCCTATCAAAAGTAGAGGATTTAAATTGTGTACAGCAGGTGATGTTTAAAGCAACTTGATAGTTACAGAGATAATTTAAATTTTTTATTGCATTCTCTCACCCAAACAAGTGACCAAGGTCACCAAGGCAGACATATCATCAAACCAGACAGGGTCTTTGCAGCTGGCTCTGTGCTGGAACTGGGAACACTTGCTCCCCCAGCAGCCCTCTTGCCCTCTCAGGGCATGCTGAACTCCCTGGATTTGCTAATGGCTTCCAGTTGAAGAGCAAAGATCACATTACTGCTGTTCTTCAGCCTTTTAGAGGAGGTTGCTTTGTGCTTAATTGAAATTATTTTGTCTTGTGTATATCTACAGTTAGGCCTGAACTAATATTTTATTTTTTTTTCTTATACCTGATTCTCTTATGCTGAGAAACTCCAGAAGTTAACATCTGAGTAAATTACACCACAGTGTATGAATAAAGATCAGGATGTTCAATAGAAAGAACGTAATGTGTTTGCCTTAATTTCATAGAAACATCTCCATTAGGAACATGGAATGCCAAGAAGTTGAACTGTGGCTGTTATAGAGGTAAATATAAATAAAGGATTTTATGAGCACCTCTGAGTTTTCAGTCATATCCGGCCTTCTCTTTATATGTTCTTTACACTGGATCCTCTTTTCTGATAGATTCCTGTTTGCTGTACCCCTACTTCAGGGCTTCTAGAAGCAAGAGAAGTGCTCAGAGACATGGAAAGTTACTCTTCCTTATTATAATAATGTCATGTAAATGTATTCTACATCCTCAGCCTCTCCTGTAAATAGAGCTGGGCATGTTATCTTTACATTCCAGGGCTGCTGTTATTAAAACATCTCACGCAAACATACACATTCATTTGCACAGAAATGGCCTTGCTCATTTGCTTTTGGGTGGAAAAAGAACAGGCTCGCGTTAACTAGGTGAGAGTCCAAGGAGGGACCAAAACCCCATACCAAGTGCACAGAGTGAGAGACCTTCTTTGGGAGTACACCTTTACTAGATAGGAAAAAAGATGTATCTATCTTCTTAATCTAGGTTCACTAACCTGATTTCAAAGAGCTGTGAATGCTGGGTTGTTTAGTTTTTACTTGGGTCAGCAGCTCAGGTTCAACCCTTGTAGTGAACGTGATACTTTAACCTGGGCACACATAATGGGATCTGGAGAAAAAAGGACAGATTCTGCCTCCCTGGGTGTGTCAGTGCTGGGCAGCCCGAACCACATGAAGCTGCAGCGTGATCTCTGTGAGTTCTTGAGTTCAGGTGAAGTATTGCCGGTCTTTTTTGGCTGTCTCTGCCACGCAAACCTCTGCTGGGAACAGAGATCATGCATCCCCTTGGCTGGGCAGCAGGCTGAGAACGGCTCCTGACAGCCACAGTCATGCTTTGAAACATGACTGTGCAGCAGCTACAGCAGCACGGAGATTGGGGTCAGCAGAGTCTGGGCTGCTGTGGGTTGCCCACACCTGTGCCAGAGTGTTTAACCACTATGTACTCTCTTCATGATGCCACTGTTCAGAAATACTCACTGTCACTATTCCCAGAGAAGCAGTAAAATTCCCACTAGGTCATGGGTGAGCACCTTTGGAAACCTCGCCCTAAATTTTCCCAGAGTTGATCCAGCCTTTGCACAGTATTTACTCTCCTGGTTTTTTGTCAGCTTTAAACAGGAAGTGTGGGATTGGTTCGGGTATCTGGCTGAGGAAATAGACTTTCTTGGTAGTAAAATGTAGAGTATTGCATTTAACTAAATTTAGTTAAATGGCCGCTGTCTGAGACGCAACTAATTCTGTTCATCAATTTCCTTAAGTACTAAGAAGTCAGGGCAAGAGTGCCATACGAATTCTCTAAGCCCTCCCTGGTTCATCAGGCACTGAGCAGGCAGGTTACTGAAGGTTCTGGAGCTCTGATCTCTTTTGCAAATTCTCTCTTGCAAAAACACTCAGCTCCCTTTTAAAATAAAAGTGATAAAAGTGAAGACGTACTGTACCGCCAGCAAGGCTAAACCTCAACCATGCCACAATAATACACTTTAGTCTTAACATATCAAGTTCAAAATCCAAAGATTAGCTATACTGCTATATATCTTTTACTGAGAAAGTTTCCATTTCCTTTTTGACAAGTATGAATGTCTGTTACTGGCACTGTGAGTATGTGCCTTTTTTCAAGCCAACACTGTTTGTAAAATTCCTTTAGAAAAATTACTTAATGTAGGAGTTAACTCCTTGCTAACTTGAACTGTGAAGTTTCTGGTTCAAATCACTTCTCCTCTACCACTCTTATTCTCAAACTGATTTTTCTCTTTAGCAGCTTCTGTATTTCAAGGACGTATTTTCTGACCTCTGTGCCATATTCTGCATATATCTCTGCCTAACGCGTACCTCATTCTTAAGCAAATCATGTTTGTTTTCTCTTATATCTATCCAGTCTCTTGAAAGCCTGGTTTTATAGCCAAGGTTTTACAGACTTAGATACTCTATATCATCATATACTGGTGCCAAAATATGTCAATTGCCTGAAAATATCGGTGTCTGAAGGGTTTGATTTTCTCTCTTTGCTGTAATTAAATACTGTGCAGATGGAGCAAAGGATTCATTTATAATAATTACTGATTTTTTTCTTGATCTTCCTCACAACTTTTTTCTTGTTGTGGAATTTTATGGCTATGTTAGCTTCCTACTTTTGTTTGGCTGCTTGTGGGCCACAATCTTACGCAATCATAGGTCATCTGCTCAGGAATGAGTTAGATAAAAACTTCTGCCAAGGTAGCTATAAAGCTGTTGTCCATTTGAAATCTTTTTTTCAAAGCCTATGGTAATAGATTTTGAACTAGTTTGAAATTTAAAAAAAAAAAAAAAGAATATTTTTGTGGATTTTTTTCTTTAAATGGATAACATTGAACTTCAAAGAGAATCATTTCATCCAGTATTTTTATGAAGAATTTCTTGTTCTCTGAGTAGCAGGACTGTGCACGTCCCAGAATGTGCTCAGAGATGGGTTGTGCTATGGGAGTGGAGCTCCCTAGGTTTCTCCTGCAAGATCCAGTAGCCTTGGTAATAAAGGATTATAATCTCATGAAGCTGCCCAGACCGAAGACTTTTTGTGGCTCTGATGCTGCCACTGAATGGAAAGGGAATGTTTATTTAATGACCAAGCTGGCTCGTCCTCAGATGTGCCATTTTATCTTCATAAATTTTGGGAAGAATCTGGAGAATGTTGCCAAGGGCAACCACTGCATCTTGAGGAATTGGAAACGGAATACAGGAAGAAAATAGAACAAAGATTCCTTAAAGGTCTTTATCCTACTGTAGTCAATGCCTTGTAGGTAAACACGTTACAACTACCACAGTTATCCTTCATCAGGCAACAGCCCTGAGGCACTAAATTTCAAAAAAAGTTAAACTACAGGCTGAGTACCCCTGTCCAGTTTCCTGTATCAGTCAGTACCAATGGGCTTCAGCTGACGCGTGTACCTCTACTGAGCACTCACGTCATTCGCTCCTCCTGTACACCCTTAGTCTGTTGAGAGTTTTATCCCAGCCTTCCTGTATCTATAATCACCTTCCTAAGGTGGTAGCTTATTTACTTCGCTCTGTCCTCCCAACAATACCATACAGCTGGCATTGGGTAGGAATGGGTGAGCCAAGGCTCCTGTAATGACCGTTCACTAATGTATTCTACAAACATCTACAAACATCATCACTTTGGGTCAAATCTAGCCAAAGGTCCCCAACAGAAAAGACAGAGATATGTGATTTCATCTGTAATCCTGTGAGATTGATCTAAATTTCCCTGAAGACTTGAAAGAGCCTTCACACACGGAGGAAAACTCGTGCACATGTTGATACCACGGAGGTGGATAAAGGGTCATCCAGATGAGAGTTAAATGGACACTCATCCATCTGATCCCTCTAGCCTTTGGTCAGCAACAGCAATGCAAAACAGAAGCATGTAGTGCTGTCAACTATTTTAATGAATGACCTTATTGGGCGGTGAAAATCTGAGAGATGGCTCTTACCCATTATTATGACTGGACCCTCCTTCTAGAGGATGGATGACTGTTTCACTGTGAAGAAATCAATTTATAACTCAGTTTCAATCTCTACTACATTTGGGACAGTTTGGCTCTATGGTTTGCTGTTGAGACTCATCCCTATTCAAAAAACTATTCCAGAATGATTTTCCCATACTTGGGCAGCTATATTGGCTGACAGTTCTAGTCTCTCTCCCCAGAGCAAATTCTCTGAATTCATGCAGCTCGAGTGACCTTTCCAGTTCATAGCAGTGACTAAGATTTACAACATTTATGCAAGCTTTGTAATTAGATATACATGTGTACATACATATATACGTATTTATACGCATATCTAGCATATATGCCTGTTTGTATAAAAAGGCTGTTTAGAATTTTAACTGTTGTGTTCCCAAGGTCTGTGCCTATACAATTTATGGAAACTCTGGCAAAAGTCAGAAAGCAACAAGAGTATTTTATATTCGCTTAGCTCATCTACTGGGGCATGGCTCTAAGAGTCTGCAGCTATTTAAACACTTGCTGTGAAGGCAATGACTAAGTGGTTTGCTGGATTAGGATTTTAGTCAGGTTGTAAATTTTTAGAGATTGGGTCTGTTTCTGCCTGACTCTGTGCACAAGCAATAGATTTTAGTCCCCAGGAATTGTCTCTGAAGGGATAATTATAACTGCACCAAGGACTGAGAAAATGCACTGAAAATTGCTGTACTGTTTAGTTTCCAGTTTAATCTGGTGAATTTTTCCAGCCAGCTCAAATAATAAAAGCAATAACTAATACCTAAAAAACCAATAGAAGTATTTATCCTTTGCTAGCCTTCATTGTCAAATATTTGAAATAAACCCTCTGACGTCTTGCGGCAGAGAAAGCTATAGGGTCCGTTACAGTTTCAGTCATTATTTCCATTTGTTTTTCCTTTTACATACAAGAGTTGATCCAAAAGTAATGCCTCCTATGTTATTAAGTTGGCTCACGATGGCAGAGGTAGATGTTGGTGGTATGGCAGTAGAGTTTGAACCTTCCCACCAATATTCTGTTCCATTTTATTGCTGTTTGACAGATGGCAGCAGAGGAGCAGTCTGACACAACGGTGTCTGACATGGAAGTGTGTGAGAAGCAAAGATGTGGAATTGAATTCCTCCTTGTGGAAAAAGTTGCATATACTGACATTTATTGACACTTGCTGAACCTTTGTGGAGACAAAACAGTGAATGTGGGCGCAGTGAGGCAATGGGTGGTACGTTCCAGCAGTGGTGACAGTGACATGAAGGACAAGCCACATTCCAGATGGCCATGCACAGCTCTCATGCCACAAAATCAAGAGCATCCCAATCAGCTCATCCACCCAAATAAGCTAACGGTAGTGACTATGTTGAAAAATTGTGTTTTATAGCTGAGAACATGCTCTATCAAGTAGTGCTACTGTGTTCTTTGTATCTGATTTAATTTCCATGGAATAAATAAGAGGCATCACTTTCAGAGCATCTTTGTAGGTTGTTTGCCGTCAAGAAATGTTTTAAGACAAAATGAATCCAATCCAACCATTTCATGTTCCTCAAGCTGTTGATAAAATTTGATAAAAACCTCTGTTTTCCCTTCTGTGGATAGAAGTAGCTGTAAGGAGTCTTCTACGTCTGCATCTGGTTAGGTAAACACTTCAGCTCAAGGCTGAGAAACCTGAAGGTAAAAGCCTATGTATCTTTAGATCTTTAAACTCTGAGCATAATGGAGAGGAAAGGTTAATGCAGTCAATGGAGCCTAATTCTAATTTGCCACGAGGGATGAAATCCTCATGCTTGTGCTGTTTGAGACACCATGGGCACTGCAAACACCTGGGAGCTGCACAGGGTTGGCACATCTGACATGGCACATATGGGAGGCCACATCTGATATCCCAAATGCCGTAACACAGATGCCTCTGCTTAGCCAACTTGACTGAGCCACCTCAAGTTGGCTAAACCAAAGGCAAAGTGAACCATGCCTTAAGCTCCATCACTTTGCTGATTAAGAGCTTAATTCAGTTGCTGACCTGAAGTATTTCAGTAATGTTTATGCAGCTACTTCATTCTTCTACTGTTTATCCACTTGCTGCACTGCATTCTCTTTTCTGTGTATGTGTACTTTGGCTTGCATATTTTGCCCAGACATTTTTAGACTTACCCAGCATCTTCTCTGCTGGCTCACGCACTTGATCCATGAACTTCCATGGCTGCCAACCATCTTCCCACTGGAAACTCTCCACGTGACTTCCAGGCAAGGCATAAGAAGAACTTATCCTCTCGTCCTACTTGTCATCCTTAGTGGGAAAGCAGAGGCTGGAAACCAACAGCGCTAGAGCTGGAGACACTAGCCACCCTTTGCTAGGGCCAAGGGCATCATAAGTGCTGTAACTGTTCTTCTGGCAATACTGTCATGCCATGCATGGTTTTGTTTTATTTTGTTTTGTTTTTCCTGCGGAAGACTGCAGATACAGTTTCTTATAAAATATAGTATTATTGTTTTCAAATTAACAATTACAATCAAATGATTCTTGGCCTTTTTTTCCCTGAGAATTGAAAAATGATTAGTCTGGTATTACCAGACAGGTTTATCAGATCAAGTTCGGCTAAAAATTATTAAAGTGAATAAAATATAAGATTCTATCATTTTACATTTGCATGTCTATATATTTCTTCGAACTTCTGTTACATTGTCATCAAAGAAGCACTTGGTAGGTTTGTGCTCTCCTCAGAGAGATTAATGTCATCAATAACCCGAAGAGGAAAAGGAGGCAGTAGCAACAGTGGCCAGAAAGAAAGAAGGAAAAAATAGAAACAAAGAGTATTCTTTATAGGATTACAGTGTCCTCTGTGCTTTCAAACTGAGATGAACATGTCACAGCATTATACATTTGTCTGAAGGCCAAACAGTGCCTTCCAAGGAGCAGAGCTAAGAAAGCCAGTGCAGCTGAGAAGTACTCCAGCTCCTGAGCAACCTTCCCCTGACCTCCCTGCCAAATCCTCCAGAATATTTATCTTTCCCCACAACACAAATATTGTCACTGTTTCATCCCTGTTATGCTTTGCTTCTCATTGAATGCACAGCTTATGTCTTCACCTGGCTATTTTGACAAATCCCGATTCTGTTTCATGTTTCTTCGTAGATTCCTGACACATATATATTAGCAAACCCTGAACATTCTGATTAGATGTTTTATTTTTCTAAGAGTAAGGTGATATTGGTTCCACCCTATTTAATCTTCAGCCAGGCTATAATCATCTCAGATTCTGATTTAAAATTATTGTTCTAGTGGCAAGGATTCCCCAGAGACTCGTCAGCTGTATAACAGCTATTTGACCTGCTAACCAGTGTGCTTCTAAACTGCGGTAACTATTCAATTGATCCTTGCAAGGGGTGCTGGCACCAGTGTTTAAAAAAAAAGAAAAAGATACATGAAAAGAAACCAAGAGCAAACTGTGGGCCCAAGGAATTTACAACAATCATGAAGAATTGATCAGGTTCGTTGCATTGATTATCATAATGAAATGTATTATTTTTTCAATTGTCATAGTGCCATGGCAACCTCCAAGTGGGAAATAAAGTCAAGATTCTTAAAAATAAGAGCTTAATGTGTTTAACACAAAATAAGATAATTAGAAGTAAATTTGAGTTACCCTAAGCCTGAGCATGGAACGCATTCACATAGCAGTTGCTTCAGATTATGGACAGGTGAATAAACTCACTCCAAGTTTCTTGTTGTTGTGGCAGGTCTGCTACTGGTCTCTGCAAAGTGTGCTCTGGTGCTGATGAAATTAGCTGAAGTCGTGGAGAAGTGCCCTTCTGGTCCCACTCACAGTACAGAAGCTCCAGGCTGCTCCTATTGGGGTTTGACTACACAGAACTACTGAATCACAGACTGACTGAGGTGGGAAGGGCCCTCTGGAGGCCAACTGGTCTAAACCCCTGATCAAGCCCAGGACCATGTCTTTTGAAGACCTCCAAGGAGACTCCACAGCATCTCTTGGTAACCTGTGCCAGTGCTCCATTACTGAAAATGCTTCAAAAAGTGCTATGCAAGGTTCTTAAGGCTTTAGGTAGAGAGAATTTCTACAAGCAGCATTCTGGCACTAGTACCTCATGGTTTCTGTTGGTTTTACTGTGATCTTATTACCTCTTTTGCTCATGACCTCCCATTTCAGTGTGATTGCTGCTCTAGGCGTGGGTCTATTGGCAGCACAGGGCCATAATGTGGATCCTAGTCCCAGATTAGCAGCAACCTGCAGTTTGACTCCAATTAGCTGGCAGGATGATGTTTCTTGACTGTCAAGTGTTTAAATGAACTGAAAATCAAAACCCTGTTTTTCTTGGTTCTCTTCCAAATCACACACTAAGGTACAGTGTGCCTCATCAAAGATTAAAAGAGTTGCTGGTAAAAGGAGATAAGTCTGAATCAAAATTGAGATCCAAATAGTCCTGAACTTGTAGTTTGGGCCCTTCTCTTCAGAAACACAGGAGGAAGCACTGAACACTTCAAGTGTATGAGATGAGGGTAAGAGGGGCTACAGTGGCTTAGCAAGCTCCTTCCCTTATTTTAGCAGCCGGGTGAACCCTTTCTGCCTATGGTGAGTTGTAGGCAAGGTGCTCACTGTAAATCAGCAGATGCCCAATAAAGCATGGGGCGATAAAGTCATACAGTCATAGAATGGATTAGACTGGAGGGGATCCTAAAAATCATCTAGTTCCAACCCACCAGCCATGGACAGGGTTGCCTACCACCAGATGAGGCTGCCCAGGAGCCCATCCTACTTGACCTTGAACACCTCCAGGGATGGAGCATCCACAGCTTCTCTGGACAACCTGTGCCAGTGCCTCACCATCCTCTGAGAAAATAATTTCTTCCTAGCATCTAACATAAATCTCCCCTTTTTTAGTTTAAAGCCATTCCCACTTGTTCTGTCACTATCAGACTGTGTTAAAAATTGGTCCCCCTCCTGCTTGTAAGTTCCCTTCAAGTACCGGAAGGCCCTATGTCTGAGAACATTGTCCAAACACTTCTTGATCCCTGGCAGCTTGGGGCCGTGGCCACTGCCCTGGGGAGCCCTTTCCAGGGCTTGACCACCCTCTGATAAAGAATCTTTTCCTAATTTCCAACCTGACCCTCCCCTGGCACAGCTCCATGCCGTTCCCTCGGGCCCTGCCACTGTCACCAGAGTGCAGAGCTCAGCGCTGCCCCTCTGCTCCCCTTGCGAGGAAGCTGTAGGCTGCCATGAGGCCTCCCCTCAGTCTCCCCTGCTCTGGGCTGAACAAACCAAGGGACCTCAGCTGTTCCTTGTATGTCTTGCCCTCTTGATCCTTCACCATCTCTGTAGCTCTCCTTTGGACGCTCTCTAACAGTTTTATGCCCTTCTTGTATTGTGGCACCCAAACCTGCACACAGTGCTTGAGGTGAGGCCGCACAATGGAGAGCAGAGCAGGACAATCCTCTCCTTCCCCAGCTGGCAGCGCTGGGCCCAGGGCACTCCAGGGTACAGTTGGCCCTTTGGATGCCAGGGCACACTGCTGACTCATGTTCAACTTGCCATCAACCAGAACCACCAGACTCTTTTCCACAGGGATGCTCTCCAGCCTCTCGTACCCCAGCCAGCACACACAGCCAGGGTTGGCCTGTCCCAGGTGCAGAATCCAGCACTTGCTTTTGTTCATCTTCATGTGGTTGGTATTGCACTGGTAGTACATTTATATAATGTATAAATAAATATATATACATATATCAAAGGTGCGTGCTTAAGTTATTTTTACTGCAGAGGTGTGCACTGATACAGACTATCAAATCCCCACTTACAGTAAACCTTTGGATTTAGAAATCTTTTGTTGCATATGCGTAACACAGCTCAGCTCAGCTCAGGTCTTCTGAATGCCCACAGGAGCCATGTAGAGAGGAAGGCAGTATCTCTAAGCTAGTACCATTGCACCCTTGTCCCCATCTTCCAGTACGTTAGACCCAGGGCTGATCCACATCCAGTGTCCCAGACGCAGGGTGAAGATGCTTTTCTCTCCCTGCAGTGGGCCATAAAACTGCCAGCATACTGCTGTCTCTTACAGTTTTGCATTTGAATTGGAAACAAGAAAAGTCAGGGCAAACATGCTCTTACAATGAAATATTTAATTACAGATAATACAAAAGATAGAGGTAACAGCATCTTGGTGCTACCCACTCTGTGGAATGTAGGTATAATAATGAGGGAAACTGTTGGGTTTTTGTTTCTTGAGAACAACATCCTGCTTCATTGCGACCTTCACAGTTGACTTAATAAGCCAAGTATCTTCGTACAAAAACAGCTGCTGAGTTTCCACACTGGAGAATACACTGCCTTATCACTTACTATAATTCTGATTATGAAACAGTTGTTTTCATAAGCCTCACTTTTCTGTTGCTTGGAGCCAGCAGTAATCTTTTTATTTTTATTTTTATGTTTTTTTCAGGCTACCACTTCCTCGTGCTTCTGCTCCTTCAGCAATAACACTTTGTGCAGGTGAGGGTTATATTTTAAAGAAAGCCTCTTTGATCATATTCTAATTATTGTTTTTCAAATCCTTGTCATATTTTCTTTCCCATGCCAATGATGAACAATGCAGAGATCCCTAGAATTTGACTTGCAAAGAGTGATTTGAAAGGTCTATCATGATTCATTTAAAAATATTTGTCAACTATTATCAAAATTAAGAATCAGTGACAAATGTGTCCAGCAAATTTTTTTGCAAAATATGCAGTTTTAACTATAAATTAATTCAGAATTGAACATGCTTAGAATTATGCTGCCCAGTTTTTCATGGGCGTTAAGTGATTAAATAAGATACATCTCCACACAGTGGCCCTAACTGGCTGACCTGTTGCCAAAACAGCTGTGTCTGCCTATGCAAAGGGATGGGAACAGTAAAAGCCAGGCAAGCTGAGGTAATGGAGTTGAATGAGGGAGCAAGACCTGCAACTGCAGCCTCCCCTCTGACCCCCTCTGACAACCCAAGAGCTCTGGAGAACAGAATCTGGGGAAAAATGCTTAAAAACCCACATACTTCGTTAGCTGCAGAAGTCAGGCATGTGTTTCATAAATTTGTAGGCCAATGCAGATTCCTCCTTTGATCTAACATTTATTCTTCACTATAGCTTTCCCTACTTGTCATAAAATCTGGTGCTACAGCTTCAGAGGAGCCAAATAGCTCTAGAATGGGATGCTAGTGGTGCTCAGAGCTGCTGTAGGTTTGTGAATCCTGATGGTTTTCCTCGAGTGAAAATGAGCACCCTTGGTCCTGGAGAAAAAACCCTTTGAAATATAGTTTTACACATTACCTATGAGAGCTCATTGTAGTCACCGACTTTTATTTTCTTCCAAACCCGTTTGTCATACCATACCCCTCAAACCACACTCACATCCCCTCAGGTCTCTCTGGAGCCTCTCCCCCCCTGCCTCACACCCCAGCTCCCTGGTGCCACCAGCAGTCGTTGGAAGAGCCGCTGAGCAGCAGGCCTGGTTTTCTGCTCGAGCTCAGTAGGTGACACTGATCTTGTGAGAGAGTAGGAGGCACATCAAGCTGAGGATGCAGCTGATCAGAAAAATGTTTGACATTTTGTTTTGGTCCAAATGTTCTCTTATTAAGAACATGCTTTCCTTTTGACTAGTAATTGGGATTTCTTCTCTTTGATATTAATCACTTGGCAAAGAATTTTCACAATTCATTTTCTTAACCACCTATTTAAAAATGCAGCTAGAGCCAGCTCTGCTTTCATCCCCTACCACACAGGCCATGATGAGGAGGTTTCAGGTGTTGCTGAGAGGTGCTGAGCGCTTTCATACTGTACTTAAAAAGGAGGTGTTTATAACATCCTGCCAAAAGGCCTGGATGTCTCTCCTCCAGATTCTGTGAAAAAATAATTAGATGACATTGCAGCTCTCAGGTTCGTAGCCACAACTCTCTGCGCTGTCTCCAGGCCACCTAACGTGGCAGTGGCTGCCAGGCCCGACATGTCACTGGTACCCAACTGCCCTCCGTATGCTGCCATCCCGACCCCACAGCACCCAGAGCCCAGAAAGGTGAGCTGGGAGGGCAGCGGATTTCTAGCCTGGTAGATGAGGGCTGGACATGTCTTTTCACACACACAAAATCCAGTTTGCATAATCCTAAATTCTCTCATTGTCTACCCAAACGCCCACCCTGCCTGAACTCTCAGCCCCTCCAGGAGGACAAGGCATTTCTACCCTGAATCAGGTGTTTTCTTGAAAAGGAAGGCACTCTTCTGACAGCCTTATTAAGGAACTGTAGTAGTTGAGCTCTCTCTCTGTTTGGCTTCTGCTCCAGTCCTTTTCTGAGGAATCAGAAACAAAGTCTGAGGTCGGAGAACAGTAGGATGGTAGCTGTAGAGGCTTTGCAGACCAGTGGGATGCTCCAGGAAGCTTATTAGTGTTTTGATTGAAAGGACAAAGGCTTTGGTATTCAGGAGATAAACTTAGGGTTTCAAAAAAAAAGAAGAAAAATGATATTAAAGAAACCCTGCATAGCAGCAAATGTGAGTAATTAATCACTGCATTTGTCTCAGTGCTCATCAGCCACTTGTACCCATAGAAACCATCAAAACCACCGGTGGCACAAATGCTGTTCTCGGCCACTGTGCCCCGACTGCCGCTGCTTTACTCACCGCAGTGGCACAGCAGCAAGGGGAAATGCTCAATGCCTCTGGGGCTCAGCCTGGCCTGGCTTGGTCCTGAGTTGGCCTTAATTCTCTTCGGTATCCTTGGCCTGGTCTTGTCTGGCCCCTCTTCCGCCCTTTTATCTGCCCCAGTGTGACAGCCCAGGCTGCATCACCCTGGGAAACATAAAGGCAGACACCAATGTTGTAAAAAATTAAAACGGTGTCACCAGATCTGAAAATCACAAACCTTTTAAAAACAATGAGAAATAGGAGATCTCGAAGTAAGCACCTCAGAACTGAGATGTTATTTTTTATTTCAGCTACCATTTTTCTCATTGCAAAATGAATGTAATTTCAGTTATGCTATTCTATTTAATTTTAAGAATACAACATCCATTATAAAGTACATTTTAAAGTATGTTTGCCAGAACATCTCCAATATTAGAGTGAATAATCCTGTTATATTCTTCTATGATTTATAGTGCTTCTTTTATTTTTTTTTTACTTTAAACACTTGCCAGTAGAAGATGGCGTTGTGAGGCTGAGAATCTCCGTATGGATTTATCCATGTGGATAAAGAAAGCCCCTTTCATAATTTATCCTTTGACTCTTATACCTATTTTTTCTGGAATTGGTTGCAATGTGGTTCAGGTTTCTTGAAGAACATGAAAGCAGCAGTGCAAAAAAAAAAAAAAAGTCCTCGATGGAAAATACAAGAACTAAAAGATCCCCTGAACTGAAAGGGAGACAGACAACAGGAACAGGGGCTTACAGGTGCCGGCTCTTAGGCTTGCTTCGTGGTTCTGTTCTGACTCACTGTATGGCTTTGGTCGAGTTAAATAATCCTCTTTCACTCCCTGATTTGGGATCTGTGGGGATAATACTCTTTTCCTGTTTTGCACGGCTTTTGAAAGTGATGCATGAACAGACTAGCACAGAAGTACCCAGCCAATTTAGTATAATATGCAGCTGCTGATGTTTTACTAAAAGGTAAAACTCTGTCCCTCACCACCTGTCATTTGGACTTCAGCTGTATTAGAGGTATTTTTTCTTTGAAATCTGTCACTGGAAACTGGAAAGGACAGCACAGGAATAGGGCATTAAACATTAAAGGTCTTAACTCTTAATTCAGTATGAATGAGGAAAAAGACATAATAGAAGAATCAACAATGAAGGGAAGATTATTTTTTCTAATTGAAATATCCCATGAGTTCAGCATTTCCTGATGTGTAATTGCATAAACGGAGCAATTTATAAAATAAAATGTCATTGCAACCTCATAAGGCTTCTTCTCTTTAAGATCGGCGCTATAAGGCAAGATGTTTTCTGCATACCCTGACAATCACCTTTAATTCTTTAGCTTTACCATACATGTTTGCTTGAATGATTGGTAGTATGTAAAAGATATAGTCTCCCTGATAATATGAGTCAGCAGAAGCTAAAAGTCTTTGCTGTGACCCAAGTAGGGTTCACTAGCTTTTCCACAGAGAAATGCTTAATGAAAAGGCATCCTGGGGAATGTGCCCAATTGGTTGGCACACGGGGATGCAGAGTTACTTCTCCCATTCACCAGCATAGCCCTCCCCCTCTGGTCCAAGCAAAGGGGAGAGTGATGTTACTCTATATTTAGCTTCAACAGCTAATGCACTCAGTGAGCATTTTGTTAAGGTCTTCACTGGTAGCTGCCTCCTCTACCCAAAGGTATGTCCCATACCCTTCTCTTGGACTTTGTCATAATGGTGCTGAAGGCAACAGATTTGTAGAAAACTTGGGCTAAGGTACCTAGAGACCCTGCTGTCTCCATTCCAATGGAGGAATGACCACATGCTCCCCATGAGACCTGGAGACCTGGGCTGGCTGTGCCAGCAATGAGCTCTCCTCCTAATTAATTGTAGCTGTGCTGCAATCTGGTGAGGAGCTGCGTGATGGCAACTAAACCACGATAACTGGCACCCATGAATGCCAGATCATAAAAAGCTGGATTACTTGTTTGGTTGTCCTAGTATTGGGGAGGCAGAGGAAGGAAAAAATACCATATGTTGTTTTTAATCTTTTTAGATATTTTATGTTCCTCTAGCACAAAAACGCATTTTTAGGAGTACTTTCCTTTGTAGGATTTCTTCATGATAAATTCTTTCCTTTTTTCCCTTTTCATCCTGAATGCGGTACAACATTTGATACAGTTTTCTTTTCCTTTTTTGTTGTTGTTGTTAGGCTCGGAATTCAGAAAAATAATCTAGGAAATTGCATTTTACATGATAGCTAGCAGACATCCAGCAGGAACTCAAACTTCCTTTAAAAAAAACATTTAAGGAAGAAATAGGAGACTTGATGTATGGCCTTGAGAAGGAGCATTCAATACCTGCCTGGGAAAGGATGATGAAGAAAGGCTGATATGGTTTGTGAAGAGACTCAGTGCTGGGTCATGGAGCGCAGATGTGTGAGAGCCATGTGGGCAGTTACACAGGCACAGAGGCAGGAACCTGGGGTCCTGGTATACACATGCACCTTGTAAATCACCTCCAAGTGCTAAGAAAAATAAAAATCCTGATTTATAACTTCTTTGGTTGATGTTTTAATGACCCTTATGAGTAAACATGGTGGCTATCTAATAGTCCACTTAGATCTTGCTCTCAGTTAGTTTCATTGGATTAAAGGTGCAAAGTGGGGAGACCACCCCAGGAAGCTGAACAGCTGATATTCATTATGTATCCTTTTAATATGGATTTATGAAACAGTGCCTGCTTGTTTCTCAAGTTAATGCACATGAAAAAGAGAAGACAAGACCAAGATCTTGCAGATACTAAAGTGGAAAAAAAGTGCTGAGCAGCCACAGTTTTTGCAAGCAGTGCACAGTGGAAAAGCAATAAAATGACCAACATGGTCATATATCACTGCTGTGGAGGTTTCCTTCTTAGAGAGGGCAAGTTTATCCATAAATTGCAGTGAGCAGAACATTGCTGCTGAGTGGGAACCACATAAAGAAAGAAAATACTTAGGAAAGATGAGAATAAATGGTTTGAACACCATTTTTTTTCGTATTTCATCGTTTCATTTTTTCAGAAGTCCTTCACTGAGCACAGATATGTGTGAGACCTGCATGATCTTCAGAGCAAGACGGGCTGGACATTGTGAGTCCCCATCATTTCTTTGTGCCCAGGGAGCAGTCGAGCTGTGACTCTTCTTGACTTGGAGAACAAGATAAGCTCTGCCCAGAGCTTCACACTGGGGTCCTGGAGCAGCCTCCTGGGGAGCTGGATGGTGAAACAGTTCTGTCATGGAGCTGGGGCTATGAACTGATATCCAGGGGCCTCTCTTGGGTGCAGCCCACCTTTGTGTGGGAAGCCCCCGCCACCTCCTGCCCAGCTGCCAGGAGGGAGAGGATGCTGCTTGTGCCTAACGTCTTCTCTGTATTCTCCATTCTATCTGGCAGCTTGTTAGAAAATCTCTGTCGAAACTCTTTAGAAGTTAAATTTTTCTTTTCACAAAACAACATTTGCTTTTCGATGGAAAATTTATATATTTTTCATCTGAAGAGTGAGCAGTAAAAGCCAAGACATTTTGGCCAGATATGTGGAAAAAATTCTTTGGCACCATGGGCAGTGGCTTGTGGGAGTCACTGTTTGGACGTCTTACGCCTCTGCTTTCCTCACCAAGCCTGAGGATGACAGTATCTCCCAAAATGCAGTGTGGCAAGCATGCTGCTTGGCATTGCTGCAAAGGAGAGAGAATGTGTGGGGGTAGGAAGAGCCTGGCCCCCAGAGAAGACCGCAGAGCCACTCCACAGCAATAGCTTTGAGGAATTTGGGCACCTTTGCTACTGGCAAACCTCAAAGTTTCAAGTTCAGATCTTTTTGTAAAAGGATAAAAAGCACATTTAGGAGAACATAGCCCCTTTCCAAGTGGCTCTAGCTAAAGCATTGTTGTTTTCCTTTGCTGAGAGGAGGAGGACAGTGAAAGAATCACCTCCATCATCTCGTGGTAGTGCTCTTGCTCGGATGTCCTAAAGTTCATTTTCTCCTATGTCCTCCATTTGCCTTTGTATAGACTTTCAAAGGCAGCAGCAAGGAAGCAGACTTTTGATTTTTCACATGCTGAGATGAAGACAACTCATTTTCTATTCCCTAGCAACTGCCTATATAAACAAGTACCTGACAAGCTGTAAAACTGGGATCGAGAGCTACAAGCAAACAGACATTGTAAATAGTTTTTCTACTAGTTTTTCTTTTACTGAAGAAGTGTAAGAGGAGCAAAAGGAGAGTTAAATCCAAATGGAGGTCCTTGTTTTGCCTTCCATGACATGAATGTAATTAAAGAACTAAAGCTCTGAGTCCCAACAGCACTCACCATTTTTCCCAGTTCTAGCTTCTCTACAATGCAGTTTCCCAAAGATTTTCTTTTAAAATTAAACAAACAGATATTTCATGAATGCACAAACACCACAGATTTTGGCTGATTTTGATTTGCTCGTAGTTGCATGCATGTTCCCACTTTCCACATTTGTTTCGCTGCCTGCCCAGCTCAACCCTTGGCCATCCTTGATGATTCAGCAGCACCACCAATGCACTGTGCGAGCATCTCCTCTCTCCTGACTGAGCTCTTCAGCATAATACTGCCTTTTCCGCTCCTCACCAACCAGTCACCGCTCAGAGGCCACCACGTGAAGTCTGCAAATCGCTCAGCTTATCTATGAAAGGGAAAACAGGTTACTTTGACAGCTGGCTTGACCATGAGAGTGGAGTGGTATTAACTATCAATTTGTTGTTGTTTTTTTTTTAACCAAAAAAAAAATTTAATGAGGAGCTAGTCTGGACTAGAGGTAAATGCTGTGTGGGTCTGAATGATGGATGATGTAAGTTGGACAGGCTGCAAAGACAGATGTGTAATGACTTCTTTTTGGTTTAAATTTCTCAATAAGAATGCATGTTGTGAAAAATCTTTGCTGAAAAGGAACATAGGAAAGCAATTACTGAAAACATGAATTTTGGTTATCCATTTCTAAAAGAAGACTTTTTTTTTCTCTAATCTGATTTTTAGAGAAAAAAATCCCTAAAAGTAAAAGTGTCAGGGTAGACTGCTTTGCATAATATGAGAATGGGAGTCCAAGTGGTCCAAATGGAGCCTGAAAGGTTCAAACATTTAGAAGACCATTTAAAAAAGAGATAGAGGTGCTAGGGTCTCACTGACAGCCTGTGGGTATTTAAAGTCTCAGAAGCATCAGTGAGTCTTGCAACATGAGAATAGCAGTGCTTGAAATATTTATTGAGGATTACTCATTGTGGGGTTAGAAGTGATTGATGTCTTTGACACCTAAGTCTATCTCTGGGCGAATCTGTGGGGCCTGCAAAAACACAGGGCGCAAAGAAATATGAGAACAAAGCAAGAGATAATAACTTCTAAGAGAAACCTGGACATAAAATTAAATATTTGATGGAGATCATCAAAAATACACTTTTTACCTAGTCTGCTAGGTAGTGATTTGTATTTATCAATCATTATTGTGTTTATAGCAATTTTGTCTCCTCTACTGATCTACTTTCCACCAGCTTTACCCTTTTCTTCAACAGCATCTTGACTATTTGCCCTGCCATTCACAAAGAGAAAGGTGAAAAGAAATGCTGGTTTAACAAAACTGAATCAAAAATATATGTTTTATGATTGCTCTTATGTTACTTTATAAATCAGTTGTTTTTCTGCTACTCGTAATTCTGGCTTTCATAGCAAACAGAATTGTCAAGAACCAACTATTTCTTCAAGTTAACTCTACTGAAATCAGTGTATCTCACAGATACCGGTCTGAAGTTCATAGCTTATCTTTCTTCTCTTAGCTCAGTAGTAGTCTTCTGTGCTTAACAGTGTATTTATTCTGACTGTCTATCCAGAAACCGACCGAAAGGTGGGGTCTGGGAAGTTAGTATGAACAAAAAATCTGTATCTAAAAAAAGCATTTTATTTCCACTAAGATGCTTATTAGAGGAAGACAAAGGAAAAAGTTACAAATCAGCAACATGGAGGTAGGAAGCCCAGACTGGGCAACGGTCAGCTAAATTACTCCTGTACTGCATCAAATATATCAGAAAAAAATAGTGAAGCATAAATAAATGAAGCTACTACTTCTCATTCAGAAAATACACTCAGTGTTTCTCTTCTGATGCTCATCAGCTGGATGATATGATCAGATAACTGAATTTATAGCTTTGGAAAAAATTCAAATCTACTTAGGGGCGGTAGGATTCCTTTTCAGAAAGCAAACAGTCATTTTACAAGTGGCAGGATGCCTCATAAGACTCTGTTCATCGACAATCCTCTAAGCTGAGTGGATATGTGCATGGGGTGAGAGGCAGCAAGGCAGGGGCATGGAGCAGTGCTTCATCCTGCAGAGCTGACTCACCCCAGCACTGCTCCCTCTCCCATTCCCTGTCCTTGTCCTTGTCCCTGTCCCCTTCTCTCTCCCTCCTCACAGACCTGGGTGAGATGACCCCTGCATCAGTGCTGCAGTGGCTCTTCCATCAGCATCTCCTTCCAGCTGTTTCTGAAAAACACCACAAACATACTTACTGTGTGTGATGCTAGCTCAGGAGTCATGGTAACCTGCAGTAAAATGTTATTTTGCAAAAAAACCCTGTGCAGGTAGTATGCAGATAGCTTGCCTTCCTGTATTTCCATTAACACAGGAGAGAGTTCCTCCTCTTACAGCTTTGAAATTTTCAGCATTTTATCTTCAAACTTGAATTAGATATTTTGGTCATTCTCTTTCTTGTTGTGACTGGGGCTCAGATCAAGAGTCTCCCAAACAAACTCCTTTTTATTTTATCATATTTCCTGTATGGAAATATGTTTAGGATTTTAATCTGGACTGATGAAGCCTGCACATTTGTAGGAGGAGGCCACCAGTGTCTGCAGGCAGTTACTTATGTATATACATATACGTACACATACAGTTATGTATAACATATATCTACGTATAATAAATATTTGTGTACATATGTGTATATGTGTATTCTGTATTTAATTAATTCAATATCTGAGATATTAATAATAACAAGATCACCTGAACTTTAGTTAGAAGATATACAGCAATTGCAGGTGGAGCATTGCTTGGCAGTCTAAAGGAGTTGGCTGATTACACCATGGACCCAAATGTAATATTTCTGTTATCCATTAGGTACTGTACCCCTTTGGGTCAACAGAAATCACAAATTACAGTCTGCAAAAATTGAGCTGTGTGAACTACTTCTTATTTCAGTGCTAGGAATTGCACTAACGAAACTCTATCTGATTTGTAGGCATGTGAGAGTAGGGGCATTATCAGAAAGTAGGTATGTCAGAATAGTATGATCATCCTTATGGCGTGGAAAAGAACTAGATTAGGAAAAAAGATGTATAGACCATCAAGATTTTAGCAAGACATTTGCTTTTTTCCATGACAGTATGTCACACTAGGAAGATGGGCCACCAAGGAAATGAAATTCCACACATATTTGAAGAGTGATGTTGATGGCAGAGATGGTGTTGTGCTGGTGAAACATCAGGGGTAAGCCCAGGAAAGGATGCCCTCTAGTCACAGGGTAACAGAATCCATGTGGCTGATGCTCAGGACAGGCAGAAATTAAATTATTATTATTGCAGGTATAAATTAAATCATTTGTTACGTACGAAGTATTTATCTACAAAACATTTCCTAAAACAAACAAGGATGTGCACAAGGCCACAGAGCTAAGCACGTCATGTAAGTTTGACATACAAACGTGTAAGGAAATGAGATATGGAGTAGCTTCATTATTTTCTGTCTCATTGAATAAAGTCCATTTTTCCTTCATTGAACACAAAGCATGAGCAGCAGAAGCTGATGGCCAGTTTGACTGTGAGACAATTGAGTACGAAAGCTTTCTGCCCTTCTGATCCTCAGCTTCGGGTGTTTTCCAAGGTCTTGGTTAATGAACACCTCCTGAAGGTCTCAATTGTGTTATTTACCCACTGCTGGGAACTGCATGGGCTCTGTGTTCATGGGAACTGAGTGCTCCTGGTGATGGCCCACTGATAAGCTCAGCGTGATGCCTTCACCCATCATGGGCATTGCACAATTACCTTGTGTTTCCTGTATGCCTCTCTGAAAAGGATGTTACATAGAGACGTTTTTTGTGACTAATTCTCTCTGACTTTTGGTGCAAGGAGAAATAGATTCTGTAATATGCTTACACTTTGGGCATAGCAACTTATGACAGTTATCTTATTTTGTTGACACTTCGAAACCTGGATATATTAGAAAGAAATGACAATCCACAGCAGGACTGGACTTTCAGAGTCTGGGAGAGTGTTGCTTATTTCTGCCTAAACTCTGTCTCAGTTTTGCACGTGCAAAACAACTGGCCTCTGTCTGGCTGCCCTGTTGTAGGAAGATGGTTTGGGGATGGAGATGCCTGCAGCAAGGCTGAAATGGGCCTTCCATCATCCTGAGAGTAATGCAGAAGAGAGGTGAGTGCAATTCTGTGGCTCTAAATTCCTCTTCCAACCCCCATGGAACTTCCATGACTGTTTAAATAAATCTGGTGGATTCTGCCATGCCCCTAGTCTCTAGTTACTGTGATGGGTTTGGGCTGCAGCCCAGCAGCCATGAGTCTGCTCTTATCCTGCCCTGCTTCTGCTTAACCAGGCCAAGTGTGTGTGGGCCAGCTGCAGCTCTGCCCAATGCCCTGCCTTTCACCACTCAGCTGCAGCTGAGGAATAATGCTTCACCTTCCTTCCTTTCTATTGCCCCTTTATTTTAAGCCATTTCTAAAGACTGATGGTTGCTTTTCCTTTTGCCATTAAGAAAACCTGAAATTCCTCTTTCCTTAACTAATTCTTTTGAAACCTCTCATCTTTCAGCTCTCTCTCGTACTATTAACATAATGTGTGTCTTTCCATTTCCACCACTGCTTCAGTCTGAAAAGTGACTGTGAAATTGCTTTAATCTGTGATGTTCTCTCTGTAAGAATTCAGTGGGATCTTATTTTAGTGACAAAAATAAGCTCCTCCTGCTATAGCTGCCAAATTAACAAGGATAAGAAAAAACAAAGTGAGTCTATTTCTTCATTGATGTCTTGAAAAGAAACCCATTTATGTTAAAACTATTCACTTTATTCAGACTCATGCCATTCCAGAGCCTGCTCGTGTAGCTAAGAAAAGATTAAGGTCTCAGTTTTCGGTTGTCTACCATTCTGAAAGCTGTCAACAGACCAGGGTGGACAAAGCTTGTCTTATTGGTGCTCATGATGTTGGAGAAGAAAACTAATTTTCAGATCAGAGACATAATCTACAATCAGTTGAATGCCTGGAGGCAAGAAAGAAAAATCTGCTTATTTGTATGCTGGGCAGGCTCACTTTATAAGTATTGAAATCTTCAGTGCCATTTTGGTAATAGTTTTCCACTAAGACATCAATGTTTCTGAAAGTCTGAGAAGCTGTATTCCAGAGGCCTTTATTGACTGAGGCCAGACCATTGATGTTCCACTGGGATGCAGAAAGGGAGCCCCCAAGTTCTCTATGGCATGGGGGAAGGCTGGGCTGCTGCAAGCACCTGTGCGTGCTGCTGCCTGTCCCGACCTCTGGAAAGGGGGACCCTTCACCAGCTTTCAGTGTGAGGTGTGTATCTAGCTGTCTTTGCTGAAATGAAGATGGACGGGGATAAAACTGGGCACTGTCTTGTGCTTTATACAACTGTCTTTGTAAGTGCATTTTGTAGGTTTCATTTTAATTTGTCAAATTTAATGTAAGATGTTTTAACTGTTTTTTGGTATTTTGTTTTATTTTGTTTTGTTTTTTAGTTTTGAGATCCCTTTTAACAATTGAGTAATAGGTGGTACTATCCAATTTTTATTTTTTAAATCATGTCCTCCAGATCCATTAAGATTTATAGTTAGCCTGTTGATACTGCCATTTACCTATTTTCCTGTCTCTTTGTAATCAGGACTCACCTTTTAAATTCAATTTTCCTTTCGAGTTTTCACCAGAAACAGCGATGTTTCATAGAGGGTTTTTGGTAAGATGACTGAATCACAGCAAAGGGACTCAGAAGGATCTCCAAAGATCACTCACTTCTGTTCTCAGGCAGGATCAGTGTTTCTATTCTGACTCGCAGATGTTTCAGTGTTCCCGGTTTTGAAGGTGTCAAATAGCAGAGCTCCCAGGCCTTGCTCAGGAAAAATTTTAGTGCTTTACTACATGTCAGGGTTTGTCAATACAGTTTTCTTCTTTTCTTCTGAATTACCTTTTTACAAGCCATTCCATCTGTTCTTTCCTTCTCTGCCGTATGCATACAGAGGAAATATTTTTTCCCTTCCCCTGAAATATTTTTTTAACATGTTTAAATACCGCCTTGCCCCCTCACCCCCTTTCTCACTATACTGAACATCTACTCTTTGTTCAGCCTTTCTCTGAGATTGAATTTTCTTGTCTTCTGATCATTCTGCAGTATCTGTGCTTTCTTACTGGCTTTCCCGAAGAAGAGTGCATCAAGATTTATTTGTAATAGAGCTGAGCTAGAACAGTGCTGTTTCAAATCATTTCAGGGAGGCAGCAGGGCCAGAAGGAAACCTAGCAATACCTTTAAAAAAGCAAGTAAGGAATAAGAGAAAATGTTTTGTGGTAGAAGTCAAACCAGCAGGGAGCCAGACAAATGGCTGAATTTTCCAAAGGAGTTCAAGATTTTTAAATAAATAAATAGGAATCTCATGGATGATGCAAAAGCAGTGAATAAAATATAGCTAATATTTCCAGACTATGAGGGAGCTTGTATAAATTTGGCTGGAAAAGATTCTGCAGTAAGGAATTTTAATGATATGAGGGAAATAGAGTGTGTAAGCAATTTAAGGGAAAAATAAATTCCCTAAGTGGGGGAATTAAGCCTGTGCTGCATTGGAGGCAGCTGCAGGGGGCTGGGGTTGTAATTCAGTGAGAGAGACAGAAACTGCATTTCTGTTGGTAAGTCTTAATGAAATTGAACTACTTATAGCGGGACAGTTGCTATATAACTGTTGCACTGCCAAGATTTTAAAAGACCTTAGGTCATGAAAAATGACAGTACAACTAGCATCAGAGATAAAGAATTTACTGTGTGGGTGGGAGAGAGGGGCAGAGAATGTGTTAATTCATACAGCATATGCCTACTTTCATTCATACAGATAGAGAATATCTTTCTATGGATTCTTACTGTTACTATTTCGTTTGGAGATGCACTCAGAGTAAGGAATGGTCGCTTTCACCAAGGCCAGGGGAGTTCCTGTACCCGAGCAGCATTTGCTGCTGTCAGTGTTGCCCATGGGTGCTGGGCCCACTGGTGCTCTGCCCCAGGCTCAGCTCCTCCTCATGCAAAGTGAGAGGAACATATTTTGAGTCTGCATCATGCCTCAACTCTGCAGATGACAAATGCTTTCTCCAACAGTGAGTATCTGATTTTAAAATTATTTTTCAATGGATCTACCAGCCACATCTTTGGGGTGTGTGTGCATTTCCAATGCTGACTGCTTTTCTCCTGAAGCTGCAGTAAAAGCACAACTTAATGAATCCATTCCATGCCCTGCCTTCTAAGTAACAAAATGTCCCATGAAGGGACAGGAAACTGCTCAAAAGTCACAGTCCAGTCTGTGGCCCTGAAGGGATTAATCTTCACTACCATCATTCAGGTCCTTGTGTCTGTTTCCCTCCTTTTTAACTCATCCTTTCATCCTTTTCTCTGAATTATCCTACAGGGCTCTTGAGTTATCCTAAAAGGTGCCTCTGGTATCTCAAGAGTAATTGAGGCAATTAATTGCTGTTGTACAGAGCTAACTGCTGATGCAGACTGGATATCAGCCATGAGGACGGCAGAAGTGTGAGAAAGAAAAGCATCGAAGCCCAGAACTGATATAAAATGAATCATAGAGTCATAGAATGGCTTGGGTTGGAAGGGACCTCAAGGATCTTCAAGTTCCAACCTCAAATGAGAAAAGGCAGGATTGGACAGGGCTGTCTTCACTCTCCCCATTGTGTGACATTCGCTTATGCAACATGCAGCTCTCCTCACTGCCAGCAGTAGACTACCCAGCTCCACTGCCCAGCCATCATGTCTGCATCTGATGTCACACAGTGCTATGTAAAAGGCAGGTGAAATGAAACTAACTGTTAATGCAGCCCAAGACCAAAACATTCATTTTATGGTCAGTGCAGAAGGGTGGATATACTTCAAGAAGCCACAAAAGATGAGAGAATTTTTTTTGAAGGTATTAATCAAAGACATGAAATCCTGATTTTGCCATCCTGAACCTCAGGGTAAAAGAGGTTCAGATCTGAATATTTCTTTCAAAAATCTGCTGCCAAGAAAATGGGATAAAATCCAGGTCTTTGCTGGGGAAGTGAATGGCAGGATTCCTGCTGGCTGTGACAGCACAAGGGTCTGGCTCCTAGTTAGGATGCAGCAAGGGGGGGCGGTCCTCTTCCCTTACCCCACACAGAAGAAATTCACTGGAGCTTGTGTTGGGGTAAATTAACAGTTCTTAGCAGTTTTGGAGACACTTGGACTGCATTTGTTCATGCTTCAGCGGGCAGATGGATTGATTTGGGGGTTTTGCCAATGATAGCTGGTCTTTCACCATTAATGTCTGAGACAAATATATTGGATTTTCATTACTGTAGCTCTCATCTAGGAAAGCTCACATCTTCCTGTGTGCAATATAAATTTTGCTTGCATAAATCTGCAAGATACAATGAGTGAAGACAGAGGGAAGAGTAAGCTGGAGGGCAAACGGGCTGTGAGAGAAAACTGGTGACAGGGGCTTGCTGGGGAGAAGAGGATGGAAGGAAGCAAAGCATGGAGCTGACCAGACGGAGGGTGCTCAGGGTAAATTCTTTACCTGCATTTCTCACCTAGCCTCCTGCTGAATCACAGGTGTCTTATCCCACTTGGGGGGTTTCAAGGAACGTGAATCTTTAATATCCCACTGAATCCCACTCCCTGGTCGGCAGGGGTTGTGGGAGCGACAAAGTCAGACAACGACTCAGAGGAATGATGCAAAACAATTTATTTACTTCAATGACCACAACTGGTCCACAATTTCAAGGCAAAATTGGGCAACTTTCTAACAACAAGAAAAAGAAGCATTATGGATAAACAGGCACTTTGGCACAGGCATCTTACTTATAGACAAATTTAGGCAATGGCTAGTAAAGGAAAATGAATGAAAAGAGATTGAGAGAAAAGGAAAAAAGTGAAGAGAAACAAAAGTAAAAGTGAAAGAGACAGATTTTTACCACATCCTCGTATTCAGTGTAGCCTTGGGCTGGAGTCTTCATCTGTGGGTGGTGGGTCGACAAAGACTTCATCCACGGGTGGCAGATTGACCACTGCGGGTGGCGGGGTGACAAGGGCAGAACGTGTGTGCTTGCCTTTATATAGCCCAGATGGTCAGAGACTGCCCTTGGGGTGGCAACTCCCCTTTATCTGCCCAACTTGGGGTTCCAGAAGATTCGGGAGTTTTCTGCAAATTCATGCAGCCCCCTCCTCAGTAAGCTGCCATAAAAGGAAGTGGGTAGAACAGCTTGCTGCCCTGCCCCAGCAGGACCCAGTCTGCTCCCTCACCTTCCTTCTCTAGCCTGAGTTGTTGAGTCAAGTTTCCCATTGGTCTCTTACAACAGGTTCATATTTTTGGTTTAGATATGACCTTTGGAAAAAACAGTGCTATGAGTAGCTTGTTGATTGCTATCAGATAGCAACAGATCCAGCACTCATAGAAGACTGGAGGCACTGTGGGGATCATGCAATGGTTAATCATCAGTTTTGCAAATCCTCAGCAACTGAAGCAAATAAGCAGGCTGGTAGATAGAAACTCTCTGTTGAATCCAGGAAACCATTATGTTGGCAAAAAAAGTGAGAGGGCAGATAATGGAACTGCCCATGCTCCAGACCTCAACCACCAACACAATCTTCAACAGATTGCCTCATGCAAGAAACTCTGATAAAGTTCACTGCCTTGTTCCAAACGATGTTCATCCAGATAAAAATCTAATCCCTTTCCTTCTGGAAAGATGAAAAATAATAACAGAATTCAGGTCCAGTGGAAAAGCAGGCTGACGCAGGCTCTCTCCTGTGGTAACACATCTTCTCTTGGTTGGGAGGTTCTACGAGCACTTCTTTTCTGCTGTGACTGAGTTCCCAGACGAGCTGAGCACAGTTCCTAGCATGGTGAGCTGAGGCTGTCCCTCATCACTGCCAAGAGGAAAGCCATGCAGACAAGACGCTCTGGCAGGATACTCCTCACCATCTAGAGACCCTGAGAGCAGCCCAGGTCCCTGGAGAAGCAGCAGCAAGCAGGTAGCAATCTGTAATACCCCACAACTGCACCACAGGAGCCCTGCAATTTTAAATAACCATGAGCTACCTCAGAGGGTCTTGTACATTAGCATGTTGCCTACCAATCATGCACAGGATTAGACTTAACTTCTACAGGCTCTGAAAGGTTCACTGTAGAGAGATCAATGAAGTCAGTCCATTGGGAAGCCTTTGGCTCTTGCTATGTTTTTGTTAACTCCTATACGTGTGAGAAAGACTCTTTCTGTCTCTGAGAGTGTTGCCTCAAACATGGTAAAACCTCATGGCTATAGCAGAAAACATGACTACTTTTTAAAATGGAGATTGATTGGTGCACGAAAGACTTTGCACTAGTGGGAACCTGGGAGGTGGTGCAAGCAGTCTTCCCTTTTTTGTTTGCACCACCAGCAGCAGTTTCACAGTTAATGCCCTTACTCAGGAGCAGGGAAGAGGCTTTGAAGCACCCACTCTGATCTCTGCAGGGGAGCTGGGGGGCCTTTAGAGAGCTCAGAGCAGAGACACCCTTTGTGTTCAGGTTGTTCCCTCCTAAAAAATGAGCATACCTTAATTCCCACACAGCTCTCGGCACAGGTGAGCTGAAGATGCCCACATATTATAGAATATACTGTCAAAAATATTGATGAATTGCATGCTACACTTCTTATATATGAAGAAATTGAGCTCAGGATTTTACCCAGAGATCCTCAAAGTATCCCTAGATTGTAATACCCAGTTGATATTTACTGTTTTTTTCACCTCATATTGCTTTGCTATTTCAGGTGTGCTGGCATACTCTACATTCTCTTCTCCCCTTATGACTAATCTATGATGAAGGCATCTTTGTATTCACAAGGGGAGAAGCAGCTCCATAGTGAAAAGGGCCTTGCCAAGTGAGGCAGGAAGGAAAACAATACCTCAACATTTCTTGTCTATCATTCTCCTGCACTTCTACAGTGTAAACAATTCAAATAATTTCCAATTGTATCATTCCTATTACAAGCTGGAGTACTTTCCAGCTTAAAGGGAAAGTTCTTTCCCCTACTAAGATTTCTGTTTTAGGTGAAGTTTGATGTCAAGGTCTAATGTTGTTTCTGACTCAGATTCAGTCTCATACCTGAAACCACTTAAAGATGTCACATAACTTCAGATTCAACTGAAGAACACCCTTATGATTTTTCTCACCACAGAATACCACTGTAATCAATAAGGGTTTTGCTTAATAAATTGAGAAAGAAAGGATGCGGCTGCTCAGCATATAATAAAACCTAGGCTCCAAAATGAAGGGCTAGTAAAAGACAAGGTAAGAGGAATGAAAAATAGATGACTAAATCTCAGGTAGCAATGGAGCTTCACAAAATCATAGGTGTTGGAAGGGGCCTCTGGAGATCATCCAGCCCAACCCCCAAGTCAGAAGTAATGCTGATGTGGAAATTTAAGCAGGATTAGCATCAGGCTTAATCATTATTAGTACGATACTTAGTTTTCATTTTCCATTCCTGTCCAGACCTGTGTTTGGTAAAATACTCTTGAGAAACAAGCACTGATATTTTGTAGTTGGATTAAATTTTTAAGTGTTTGTCACAAGAGGGGCTGTTGCAATGGCTGAAGCTAGAAACCTGAGGCTGACATATCTCCCTTCTCATTACTTATTGTTCTCATTTTGCAGATGACCTTGGAAATCTACAATCACTCCATCAGCAGCCTTTTGTGCAGGGCAGGGACAACTGGTGAGGCAGGTGAAGGTGCCACAGACCTGAACATGTGCTGTGAGATGGTGAAAGCTTTGCCCCAGTTCCCGGCCCCACTCGCCCTGGCAGCAGTGTGCTCCCAGTGAGCCCCACACAGCTCAGCCCTATACCTCACCAGAGCACTGAGTCAAAGCACTAAGGTCTACAGTTAATATTTTCACCAAGTCGATGAACTGTGTGCTGCTCTGTATATCATCCACAAGTGGCACATCGTGAAAGAGTCACTACCAAGGTCCCAAAATATATATCTCTTGGCAGCTCTCCCCTGCCAGGCGAGGCCACTTAAAGGCTGCTTTCAGTAGTTACGCTGATGCTGCTCCGTGGGTGGCAGGAGCAATGTGCCAGCTCAGCAACTGCTGTTTGTCCCTGCTCTCAGGATGCCTCAAACCATTACAGACCTGTAACTGGAAATCTCAGTGCTGTCTTCTGGGTCCATTTTCACAGCCCACAACCCACATTGTGGGTTGAATCCCAAGTAACGTCAAAGAACCTTTACTTTCTCTAATAGGGGGTGAAAAGAGAGTGAGATTCTTCTTTTTTCTTTTTCTTTCTTTTTTTTTTAAACACTAGATTTTTTGAAGATTGTTTAACAGTTGGAAAAGAAACTACCACCTTGGACTCATCATCAAGGCCATGGTGCTGTTCTTCCCCCAGAATCAGACGCCTGTTGAGCACTAGCTGCATCAGCACTTCATGACCTCTCTGCACAGTTGTGTTCCCCTGGGGGACTTTAGTAAACATAATTTGTCGCCTTAAGCCACATTTTATGCCTTTCTTCATGCTGTGTAAAGTCAACAGAACTGAATGCCAGTCCTTTAATTTAAAGCTGTACATATGAAGATGGATTTTATAGAGAATTATGTTTTTCTTTGCTACCTGGAAACTACTCTAGGGAAATAACCATTGCTGCTCCAAAGGCACCCTAAAGCCATCTGTCTCATTCCATATTGAAAGCAGGATGATGACGGGACCTCAGGCTGTGGCTTGCTAGTGAATTGCTAGTGATTCAACGAATTTTCCTTCCATGGGAACGTTCACATAACAAAAATTGTAAAAGGCGCATTTACATTTATACAACAGGGACATTTCTGTTATGCCTTACAAGCTTTGGCTATTTCAAGAATATGTTACCTTACATGATATATTTTTAGCTTTTCTTACTCTCTAATTCAAAGCCTTTTGTCTTGCTTGATTGTTGTAACATCTTTGTGACTGCAGTCCTGCCCAGCTTTCTCCAGCTGAGCGTCCTGTTGCAGAGGACCTTCTCAGCCACTGCTGGAGTCAGACCACCCTGTGACCCACAGTCACCCAGAGGCTCCGCTTCTTCTGCTGCATCTGATAAGAGACATTTGCCCTCATCTTTATTTGCCTCACACCTTGTCATCACCGTGTGTCTTCCCTGTCTTTTAACACTGAAACAGGCTGCCACCACTAGTTGGCTTCTTCAGTTTCTTCTAAAATTTTCACCAACAAACTTGTATGATTTTCTCCATCCTGGCCCTCCTGTTAGGGGGAGCTCTAGAATCACCTGCAACGAGGCACCATGGAGTCTTTCAGGCTCCTGATGCAATCTGTCTTTGTCTGAAGGCCTACAAAAACCCGTGTGAACTGTAAGATTTAACCACGGGGCCTCTGCCAGCAACTTTTTCCCATCATTTGTTTCTTTTCCCCAAATCTGTCTGTTTTCCATCTGCTTCAATTCTTAAAGCAGTGCCTGGTGTTTCCACCTCTTTATGCAGTCCTTAACACAGCAGGGTTTCTGTTCTTCACAGGGCGAGCTAGCTGTGGCTACCTGCTGCACCACTATGGGTAGCAAATGATACTTGTTATTTAGACATCCTGGTGGGTAAGACAGTCAATTTTTCAGGCCAGGACCTGCATTTTTCACAGAATCTAAAATCTCTGGCTTTTGGAAGATGATAAGAAACCACCAAGTATTTTGTCTGTCATTAATCTCAAAGGAGCCAATCTCAAAGTGGGCAATATCAGATGTAGTTTATCCAAAACAGCTAACTGCTTGCTTTGTCATTCTTGGCTCTTTTTCTTCTGCCTTCTTCATCCCATCCGTGCCTTCTGAGCACCTTCTGCATAAGATTGCAGGAGGAGAGGCAGCCTGGAATGGCTGTTAGCTGGTTTCACAGAGCTCCTGCCAGTTTTCTTCTGCAGAGTTAGAACTTTGCTTTGGTTACTGCACTGATTTTGTTTTCTTTGGGGGGATATCTTGAGATACCATTTTTTTTTCTCTTTTCTTAATGAGAAAAATAGTTTTGAATCCAAACTGGAGCTATCCATAGTGTGGGTAAGAAAAGTAGAAAAGGGGAAGGAAATGAAGGGCATAAATTCAGCTCTTTGTTCAGAGATGTGGTGCTCTTGACCTGGAGGAGAAGCTCCACTGGCATGAAGGTCATGCCTTGGGCGGGTCTTACCTTCCTAAGCACCCACTGATCCTCAGTGAGCTCACAGTTCCGCAGCTATAACTTTCCTGGCAGCTGCCCTTGCTGGCAGATGCAGCTCACCGCTAATGAGATGGCTGGCAATGTTTGGCAGCTGCACATGGCAGTGGTTCCAGGGGCAGCTTGCTGGATTTGGCATGATTGCAGCATCACCACAATTGTAGTTGGTCCCACTGCATTCCCATAGATATTCTGAACATGTATTTCTGTGTTTTTCTACTGAGGTGTGGCATGCTGTCCTGCTTTGAGCACAGAGTGTTTCTGTCATTGTTCTTGTTTTTTTCTCTATATCGTATATATATCATATACCCAGAGACCAGCCTAGGTGCTGCTAAGCATATCCACCCTGCGCATTCCACCTGCTCTGTACATTTGCAGAAGCAGGACAGAAGTTCAGTTCTTTTCTGAGCGATGCTCGATTCAAACACTGACTGATGTACCAAGGTCTCGTAGCCTTGGACATTTGTTCCAGTAGAAGGGCTTATGGCAGAGAGCCGAAACATGAACCTGACTGGTGGTGCACTTAAAATATGGACAAGTTTCGCAAAATCAGCTCTCCTCCCTGTCAAAGTAGTTACTGAAATGTTATGGCCAAGAGGCAGCTTCATTTGAGGATATGCTGGCATGAGGTTGTAGGCAATATCCCCAGGTCACTTTGGATCTGCAAATATCTTTGTTTTGCTATTTGTTTGTGAGGTCTCTGTCTGAACAACAGAACTGTGCCCTGAAGGATTGGGATGCCGTCACTTTTTTGAGCAAGAAAGACACATTTACTTTTTCACTTCCCCTACTGTTACAGCTCTGACTGGGAGGTACCTGACCTGGCAGACGTGAAGCTGGGTCATTGTGAGAACACCATTCAGCAAGACTAGGATTTGGTGCTTGGAGTAAGTTGACTCCTGGCTTAGGTTATCTGGAGTACAGGACCTTTCCTGTGCTAAGTTAGACAAGAATTTTTACTGCAGTAATGGGAGATTACACCACTTGGTCCTACAACAGCCACGTGTTCCCAAAGTGTTGGATAGTGACCGTACATGTGTGTGTGTTATCGACGTGCTTGGCTTTGTTCAGCATGGACAAACTGTTGCAGCATGTGGTACTTTCTGGGCTTTGTACTTCCTAGGTTGAAATGAGTCTTGGCTGCTCTCCATGGGGGGGAAATACACAAAATATGGCCAGTCAACCTGGAGTTTGTGTTTGTTAAATTTTGAGTATGTTTTCTTCATCTGTGTCTAAATGGCAGAAAGCCCATGTTCCACTGAAAAGCTTTGGAAATCACTTCTAATATTGTCCCTCCAGAGGCCAGTAAATTTGGACCCAATTTAGGGAAATGTTGTATCAGCTTCCCAAAGTAGATAAGCAATTAGTTTTTTTGTTTTATTTTTCCCTCAGACAATAAGTTCTCAAGGCAATCTGACTGAAGAGATCTTGATCCTCTTCAATGCTTCAGGATCTGTTAAAACTCCTTTAAATCTGTAAATAATTATATGGTGGGAAGGCCAAAACCGGGATGAGAAGATAGCCAAAGAAAGCCTTTGATTTGCTCTGAAGTCTGGATCTACTTTCCTAACTTGATATTGAGCAGCCACTGCACAGCAAAACCCCGGAATCTAGACACTTTTCACAATGTTTCCACTGTGGTTTCAGCTCTGCAGGTCAGGGAGGGTGTTGGAGTGTTTTGTACATCGCAGACCTGACAGCATCAGCCACGTCTGTCAACTACAACTCTTCGCATCTTTACAGCAGTGCAATGCTCAAGGGGCTATGACAGTGTTAGCATGTGGGAGCCATGGGCTGCACCACTGTTGTAGGATAGAAAGGATCAATTGGAAGGGACAAAGATCGTTAAGTCCAACTGTCTGACCACTTCAAGGCTAACCAAAAATTAAAGCATATTATTAAGGGCATTATCCAAATGTTACTTGAACACTGACAGACGTGGATCATCATGCTTTCTTCCTCAGAAGAAGAGCATTGCATTTCCCGGAACTCTGGCCTGGCCACTCAGCCCCAGGATGGGCTGGATGTCCATCACCATGCCATATGCAGGCCATCCAAGCCCTGCACACACCATCTTTTCCCACTTATTTCCGTACACCACACTTGCTGATTCCATGAAGATTCATCCTGTTCCCCACACTAGAATGGATCTGTGGTAAAACTAAGACATAATAAGCAGGACTTAACATCAGGCTTTTAGGTACATTTTTGGACAAAAGTTACAGATAAATAAATATAAAAATATTTTCATTTATTTGTGTTTAACAACAGGATTCCTTTCTAGTTCTTTTCTATACCTGTCATCTACATTGTTCTGTTACATCCTAGTTGCAAAAAACTGGAGCTTTAGACATTTCCTAGGGCTTCCAGATGGCTCCATAAGTTTTATATGACTCTACCTACCCCCTCTGACATTTCTTTCTAGTTAAGATTTGAGTACAAATGGAAATATTCCAGATGGCTTTAGCTGGAGCCAAGTGCCTTCAGTACTTCAGAGCTTCCCAGACAGCCCAGTAACTAATTGTCCCTTCCCAGTCTGTTCATGTTAAACTCCCCACAGTTCTTCAGGGTTACAAAAATGTTCTTCTGTGATATATAATAAGTTATGGTTTGTTCAATGACATTTATATCCCCAGTTTCTTGAAAAGACCATGCATAATCCATTTAATAATAGCATGAATAGCAGACCCAGCAAGAAATTTACTTTGCCCAAACATGTCTATGGTAGTTTCCTCCTTCTCCCCTCAAAAACCCTGTGATTCTAGTGTGTCACGGTATATCCTGCAGTTTTATAAGACTTATAGACAATTCTCATATAAACCAAGGTATATTTCCAAGATTTCCAAGGCTGGCTTCTCACAGTGAACAATGATCTGATCTGAACATGATTAATTACTCGAAAAGCAAAATTGGAGATACAGATTTAGAGTGATTCACACTGAGGACTGTCCAAGATTTGTAGAGTTTTTCTTCCCTTTTGTTATTACCGCAGTGTTTCCTATTTTTCTTCATAGGCTTTTTCACGGAATGTGTGATTCTTAAGTATGAATGTAATCAAATGAACACAATGATCTGCAAAAACTCTAATACTAATATTGTTCTATCAAAAAATGAGCTAATTCCTAAGCAAGGGAAGCAACCAAATGTTTCAGATCCTTTGTTCTGCACTGCTACCTAAGGAGCACAGAGTGTCTTGCCTCATTAGACTTCAAAGCATGACACAGAATATTGGAGATAAAAATATCAGTAAGATAAGCTGGACTTTACTAATGGCATGTTTTTCGTGTTTAGAAACACTTTTGTACTCTACAAGGGATTTAATCAGGAAAGAGTACTAAGGATCATAAAAGTAGGAATTAGCCTTCAATTTGTCTGTCAGGAGAAAAAGACCCCTGTCTAGTCAGTCTTTAAAAGCTGCCATCCCACTGAACATAGAAAGGAGACGAAACTCATTTAAGGCTTTCACCTGAAAGTGAATAAAGCAGACATTACTGCTGAAATTTTGCAAGACAGAAATCAAAGTCTCTTAGGATCTTTTAGGTGAAGTTGGCATTTGACTTTTTTACCCAACATAAAAAGGCTAGCATGATTATGTCTATGGTATTTGAAAGCATGCTATTAGAGATAAAACATTCATCATCTGCTTTTACTGAAGGTACCATTAGCATTTTGTTAATCAGATATGTTATTACATGAAGTTGATTGCACCACTTCACATTCCTGGAGGAAAATATTGAGACTAGCATGAGAAGCTATACCCTGGTTGGAAGAAGAGAATGAACGTTGGATGAAGCCAATGGTGGGAAAAAAGTAAAGCTTATGTAACAGAGTCAGGAAAATCATGTTCAATCATTCATTCAGACTACCTAAGAAATAGAATCTACAATTCCTATGTCTTCTCATTCCCTGTGAACAGATTTCTACATTAGTATTTCTCTGCCCGTAAAGCTCATTCACCAAGTAAGAAACGAGTCAGTATTTCTGGCTGTTACTCCATTGCTTTCTTTTGTAGAGCAGATCTCTGTTTGGTTGACTGAAAATGTCCAGTCTTGGTGATGTTCTCCTAAGTATTAATGCAATTCCACTTGAGAGAGTTTCCATTTTGAATTTGCTGTTTCTTCAGATTAGGCATTTATAGTTACATTATTGGGAATATACAATCACTAGCAAAAAATCAGTATTAAAAATGGCATTAAGCTGACCAAGTCAGTTACTTGAAAGTTAAGAAATACTGAGAAATTAAGAATCACAGCGACACCATATTACAGCTCAGGCCACATTACCAGTGTATCCAGCAGGAGTGGAAAATAAAAGCTGGTTCACGTGAGTCTCAGCACAAGAAGATCTAAATTTCCAAGACTTTGTTACATGTTTGTGAAGCTGTTGGCCACCCTAGTTCTCTTAGCCACCGCAGGACTTGAACTGGTACACCTTTTTTCCTCACTTGGTGTCACAGTGCCTTTTATTGTGCCAGGAACTTTTCTTGCAAGGTGGAAGAAAGGTTGCTAAATAAATAAAGGGAATCTACTGTATTAATTGGAAAGAAAGTATCTCTCAGAACAGGTCTGTGGAGCTTTACCTAAAAGCCTGGCAAGTGAACTAGAAGTCAGACTGTGCTGTGCCTCTGGCAATGGAAGCAGAGGGAAAAACAACTCCAGACCTGATGTTCTTTCTGTCTCCTGTTATCTTGTAGCCATGCAGAAGCCAGGCAGACCATGAGCATCTACAGACTAGATGGGAAAGGAGTTGTCATATTGAGCCAAATGTTTTCAAAGCTTGACAACAGACTTTGCCAGAAAATTTGCTTTTCTTATACAGGAACTGGGTGTGGCTCACGATACAGTGATAAATTCTTTGATTAGGCAAAACGTGACGAATGTTCTACATACATTAGAAAAAAGCTGAATAATCTCTGCCTCTGAAACAACCAAGTTTGCTGCCTAGGAGATAGGGATAAGAAAGGCAGTTACAGAAGGCAACAGTTTTTCTTATCTATATACCCTTTAGATGGCTTCATTACTGTAGTGTCTGGGCACATTGTTCTTTTTCCTGAAGACTCCCGGGAGGTGAGGAAGGGATATTTTACCCATTTTCAGAGATAATTAATGCACAGAGGATAAACAATGTATTTGCCATTGTATGAGGCTGACCCTGGCTGCTCAGTTTCTAGTAATCTGACTGTTGGACCTTTCTTTAGTTCTGTTTTTACTTCTTACATGTGCAGACCCACTCACAGTTTTGAGCCTCTGTGGGGTGATTGACTTCTTTTATGTGTATAATGGCACTTGACTAAAATACAAGGTTCCTCACTTGAAACAATTAAAAAGAAACAGAAAAATGAATTGTGTACAATCCTATTTTCACTTTACCTGAGCATGTGTTTATGAAAGTCTAGTTGTGTAAAAAACTCTTTCTTCTTCTCCAGACTCATGCATTATTATAGCAGTAATGACAGATGGTAATTATTTTATTGGAATGTGCTGTATTTCTATATACTCTTAACTCTAAATATTATGACCCACCTTCCAATTTTTCTACTAAGTTCTTTGTGGAGTTCACTGTGTTTCCATAGCTAGAGTGTTCCACCACTGCTGAGGAAGATCATCTCAAATTACCAGAAGTGCCCTGTAGGTTTCAGTGCCCAGCCATAATAAACTTGCAGCTGATTTCTTACAGACTTCATCTCCTCTCTTCATCTTCCGTGTTAGACCTTCAGGGTCTCAAGCAAGCAACCAGAAAATGGGGAACATGATTTGTGGTCAGCAGTGAAGGTTTTAGTCTATGAAATATACAGGGTATCTGAACCATTTTGAAGGATAGGGTCTTTGAACAAAGGATTTAGGGAGAGCAGTGGTGTTCAAATCCTAGACCACAGTTCTGAAACCTACTAATTCAGTCACTAGCCAACCTCTCTGTGTAGAAACGTCATAGGGAGTTTATCGCAATAGAGGCTCAGGTTCAGTTCAGTACCTGGCTTATTTCTGATCTGGGCTGGTATTCAGACTGTAATTACTAGTTAGTAGATCTCCCTTCTCATCAGCGTGTGTGATGTGTTGCCTCAAAGCCAAGGAAACTGCCTTAGGATTTGGAACCCAGAATTCCTTATCAGATCAGCTGGTAGAAATTTAAAATTGAATGTTACAATTTTTCAGATCCAGTCTATCTTGGGGTCCCTGGGATGGTAGGAATGTCTCTGGGATTATGGATTAGTGTTGATAGTCTACAATCTTTTGTGTCACCGGAGCAGTTACCTTCACTATGTAAGTACGTGAGGAAACAAGGCCAGGTGACAGTAAGTCTCAAATGTTTTTGTATCGCTCCCAGCCCTACCCTCCAAAAAAATTGTAGATATGAAACTGACAAAAAGAAGAAGCACAAATGTAACCAGCCTGAAACTCTGGCTGTGTTTGAGCTCTGTCTTGGCCTGCTCTAATTTAATTAGAGGGAGGATGTTGCTCCTGTGGTCTTTGGATGTCTTTTAAAACTGAGGTTGGGGTGAAGGAAGGTTAGAGCTACAGAAGTGTAAATAATGTAACTGTATTTCATATTGACTTGGGATCTTAAAAAAAAATATTATTATATGACCATCCTTCTGTGATAAGAATCTATTCAAACAGCACTATTTGTTGAAATAATTTTTGTCTATTTTTACTGGGTGTGTTCTCTGAAGTAAGAATTCGCTTTCAGAAAGACTTAATATGAAGCACATAAATGGCAAAAGGTTGAGCTGTTGTCTTTGGTATTATCCCAGATTCTATTTGTTTCTAAGATAGCAATAAAAGTAATGGGGGGTAAAGAAACAGAAACTAAACAAGTTCCATCCAGGAAAACATCCACTTTCAATTTTACTCATAAATATTCAAAACACGTTTTTATATTAAACACTTAGTGTCTGTAGCCACTGAAAGGGTTTCAGCCCCGTTTTTGTAAGCCTCACTTCATGGTAAAGCATTGTAACTTGTGGCAGCTTGGACTGAGAATTAGCTGCAACACCACTCAGAGCCACCACATTTCACAGCTGATGCTCCAGGAGCCGGTCATGTGCCTGCCCCAGCGTGTGACTTTCTTTGGCAGGATCAAAGTTCGTGGAGCAGGAAATGATGGATTTCCCCATTCTTGCCCAACTCTGTTTTTTGTTATTACCAATAAAGCAAAGTTGAAAGAGTATGTTAAGATGGTGAGTGCTTGATGGCATGCTTCTTGCTAAGCTAAATTAATACTGAACAACATGAAACTCATTGAATGAGTCAGAGAATGAGTCAGCAGAGTAGTCAGTGGCAAAAGTGCAAGCCTACAGCTGATAGACATGATTTAGAGTCTAAAATACGCAGTCTGTTTTCTTTATGAAACTTTAGAGATCTCAGGAAAACAGCTTACCATGATTGCCCAGGTTAGCAAGAAACCTTCTCTTTTATCACATAAACACTCTTGTGTGTGAACTGAACCATAAAAGTATACCCATGGAGAGCTCATCCACTGCTAGAAAAAGTTTACACATGCTTCATTTCATTATGTTTTTTCCTGTGAGGTAGGAATATCCATGTTTGAGTGAAATGATCACACTGACACCAGATAATACAATTTATACTGCCTGGCTTCTATTCAATATAAAATGCCAACAGGAACACAAAACAAAGAGAGGATGACTGCGTAGTCAATGCATTTTTTTTTTCAAAAGAACAAGTAAAACACTCCGTGAAGACTATGACCAGTTGCCCTTTAAATGTTTTGTCTTAGTAGTGTTTGGATAGGTAGTGCCAAACACGTCTTACTAAGGTTTAATTTTACAAATTGACCACAACTGAGTATAGCAGTTAGATAATGAAAACTATGAAAATTTAAGATTGGTATTTTTAAAATAAATTTTAAACATAGGGATACTTGTCCTAGGCTGTACTTTATGTTATCTTATGCTTTTTGGACTTTTGGAGGTTAAAACTGTGACTTCACACGCAGAAGAAGTTCTTGGTTTGTTTTCTCTTTTTTTCTATTTACAACCAAAAATGGAATATAGTAGTGTTCACTGCTGTTGGGCCAAAATATTCTATAATTACATCCTGTCTAAAATGAAAACCCCGAACCCAAAAACGTTTTAGCTGGGGAATGTGAGTGTGTAGTCGTGGACTTGGAAGAGGAGAGGAACATCTGAGATTATGCTCTGTTTCAGGTTTGTCATAAGGAACAGATAGCCTATATACATCACTGGTGCTGCTGTGAGATTTCTCCTCTGTCTCAGAACACCTGGACAGAAGTGTGTGCATGGGGAGATCATTTGCAAGAGAAAGTACCCTTCTGGTGCCCACTGGGATGGGACTTTGGGGCCTGGTACCCTGCACTTCATCAAAACCTTCTCCAGGAGCCCCGGGTGCCGCGATGTTGGCTCCTGCATCCCAGGGGATGAGACCTCTGGTCGCACAGACTTGGTAGGTCACCAAATGAGGATATGGCAAGATGGGGACATTTCTAATGCCCTCATCTTCAAGTGCATCTATAATGGCTTGCAAAATGGAGTAGGTGTTTCCACCACGCAGGATCCCATGAAACTATCATTTCGTCTCTCTTTTCTTTCTTCCTTCAGGCCATGTAGCATAACTTCCCATGCTTAGGCCCTCATGGCCTTTAAAATTGTGCTGTGCTCTGAAATATGCCTTCTGCTGTAATGTTACTCTGTTGATTTCCAGAACAAATCCATGGCTGTGGGAGATGTATCACAGATTTCAATCTGGACTGGATTTTATTTTAAAGAAGTTCCTAGAAAATTTCTGCATGACTTTAAAAAAAAAAAATCTGTCAGGAATCAATTAAAAATAGTTAGAAATTGCTGACTCCAGCACAACACTGGAGAAAATGGAGAGGGCCAGTTCAATGAAACTAGAGTCAACACTGTTCTCTTCAGGCCCACGAAGTCAAACAGGATTTTTTTTACCCTTACCAGTCAGAGAATAAGATGAGTAAACAAGAGAAAGATTTCTTCTGGTTCAAACTTTGCTAAAACATCCATGTTCTTGCTTTAGTTGTAAAGAACCAACTTCACTCTCCTTCAGGTGCTAGGTACCTGTCTTCAGGTACCTTTTGCCTTTTCTTTTGTTTTTAATCCACATCCAATTTTATCCCATGACATAGGAAATGAAACAGAGAGAGGTAATGTTTGTTAGTTATACCACAGAGTGAGCAAGAGAAGGAATCCGATCATAATACTGGAGTACAGCAGAGTGGAGTACAGAGTGGGACAGCAAAGTGAAGCAGCAAAGCACAGAGCAGAACAACAGATCTTGGGAGGGACTGAAAAGCGTCTTCTCTCCTGTATACAGCGGAGTGGATCCCACAATTAGGAGAAGCTGATGCGAAAGGAGTTCTGGATTACAGATAACGTTAATTCACTGGCAAGTAAACTCAGACAGAAATATAGATGACTGGAAGATATTAAATTCCTATGAACTGAATAGAAACTGGGTCCCTATTGCTGTCCCATTTAAGGTGAAGATTCCTGGGTGATCTCACCAGTTATCTGTTGCATTTGGCCTCCTGTCTGGCAGACACTGTTCATGCTGCCCATCACCCCTTTGGGGATCGTGTGAATTGCAAAGTAGATATAAAATTATTGAGGGAATATGGGAATAAATCCAGGAGTACTGGGAAGAAGGGAGCATATATGGGAGAAATCACAGTTATCAGAGCATGAAGCTGGAACAAAGGGCAGAGGGACAAGGATTGTATTGGGGATGTAGTGAGAAAGGAGAAATTCACTGGAGTAAGCTTCAAACTTCTATTGATCACATAGTGCACAGGTCTTTCAGTATAGGAACAGGGGGAAGGGAATTTTACTTTTGTATTATTAATGCCTGTAAAAAACAGTTAGACCATCCAAAAATATTCTGCTTTTAAAAAGGTAGGGTGATAAGTCCGAAGATTTTTGTAAGAATCTTTCAAATAGATTCATCTGGTTTAGATTTTTTTTTTTTTTAAGGTTTTTAACACCATTTCTTCAATGTTATGCTAGAAGTCCCTGCTCTTTGGAGCTCATGATTGAAAGGACAGATGTTGAGCTGAGATACTCTGAAAGAGTTAGAGACAGCAAATGATAAGGATTTATTTTTTGGTTGGCTGGTTGTCAAGTGTGTAAAATCAAGGCTCTTCAGATATGAGCTGCTTGGAATAATAAGTCTTAATGCTGAGGATGTAAGCTTGTTGAACTCCAGACCTTACTTACCTGCGAAATTCCATCAACATTTAAAAATGAATCTATACGTTACTGTGTATATTCTTAAATCCAATTAAACACCAGAATCCTTACGACCTTTACTTTCTCTTTCTGCTGTCTATAAACAACACAGGAAAGTTAAATGAGACCATTGGGTTTTCACCAGCTTTAAAGGTCACCATTGTACTGTATATTCTTTCAATGAATCATGACATTCACTGCAACTGTCTTTCTCACTCTGTGTTTTCCAAAGTATTGCTGAATCTGAGCCACATCACACAATTCCCTAAACCAACGTAATTGTGCTCTGGCTGTATACTCCTCTGTATATTAGATTTGATTTTGTACAGCTCTATTCAACAAAATTTCTTACCCATTTCAATGCAGTTCAGTATGGAAGAGCTGTGTGACAGTAACAGGGTGACATGCACAGTAACGACCTACAGCCAAACTGGAAATTTTAAAAGAAAATATGGCTTCACTGAAGTCTGCTTTCTGACATCTAATTACTTTTATTTAGTTATTAGCAGGAAAGAAGAAACTCGGATCTTACAGGGTTTGTGAGTTCATTTCCTCAGCATATCTGAAAGTCAAAGCATGCATTTAGTACTTAAAGATACTTTAAAATGTTCAGCCTGAGGACTCCATGTTTAAAAAATGTTGGCCAGTGTACACTTAATCATGTAGGGATGGAAAGAATGCATTCTAACAAATCTTTAATCTGAGCAAAAAACAACAGTGCCAAAAAGATTACTATATAATCCAAATCCACTTTATTCTTGAAAAGCTGTCTGGAAGGACAGAATATGAGGCACAGTTCACACTTGTATCTCAGGTTTAAATAACCAATTCTTATTAAAAGATCTTAGGTTAATTCACTTCCAATGTTTTTGACATTTATCGCTTTCAGTTTTATGCGAGCATAAAACAAGTAAAAGACGTACATGGACATGTTTTTTGGGGGGGATCCAAGTCATCTATATTTCAAATTTTTTTGCACCCAAAATGCACATTTACCATTTGTGTCTGCCTGAGACAAAGGCAATAAACCATTTTTCCAGTTCTCAAACTGATTTATTCTGTTAGGAGAAAAAGTAAACAAATGAGAGCTTTATTAAGTATGTGGATGCTGACAGCACTAAAATAGTTTTGGGAGTTTGTTCCATGTCAGAGGAATGGCCTAAACATTTTAAAGGTCTACAGACTTCTGAGGCTTGGTGATGCGAAGCTTGGTGCTACAGCCAGCCTCTGATCAGTAAGGTATTTTCATTTACTTCTGAGATTGCTTCTTTTTCAGGTTTTTTCCATGCATCAGAAAAGCTGAGAGATGTAAAAAACTTCTATAAGTGCACTTTATAGCGCTGTGTTTCAGGTCATTAACACCAGAAGGCTTTACATATGGCACAGTCACATTGCCCAGAAGGATAGCCAAGCGTCCCTCATCTGTGGGCTTTCCAATCATAATGCTGAGATTGTCTCCCAGGCTCTTGGGTAAGCTGAAGTGTTCAGGACTTTCCGCCTGTTTTGATTTTTTTTTTCAAGAAATCGAATTGCTTAATAGCAGTTATTAGGGATTTTTCCTGCCAGATGCCAAGGCAAACATGCATGCATGAGGTAATGACACTGTAATAGGTACTTTCAGTGGTGCAAGCTGTTCTCTATTCCTTCCTCTCTTAGAAGTGCCGAGTAAATTTCTATCAAAGTCAGAGCATGTCTGTGAAAGTGTTGCCAAAATTTATATTTGGGTATCTAACCAGGAGTTTAAGAGATTAACTTTAATTTCTTATTTGGGCTTTCACTTGTATTACTTGAATGCCAGTCCCTGTTTCTCTTGGAGTGAACCTTTGAAATGCACAGTTATCAGCATGCATTGTTAAGTCATCATCAAGTAACAAACAGAGCACAGCCATACTGTGTAGTCCCACGGAGGGAAATCTGATCATTTCTCATAAAAGACTGTAGAGGAAATTTACAGAAAGAAAACCAGCAAGAACATGTTCCATAAATAAACATGAAGAAAAGAAATCAGAAATGAAAAGACAGATAATGAAAAGACGGAGCAGAAAGCTAATTAGCTCACACTAGTTGTCCTTACTCAGAAGTGTGAATCTGCAGAGCAAAAGTTGATCACTGTTGCAAAACTCCTTTTGAACTATTAAATACAACATATGGTAGTGTAGGTGTTGAGGAATGTAAAAACGACACAGTTTGCATGTCAGATTTAGGATCTCAAAAAAATATTAATCCAAACAAGAAACTTGTGGTTCATTGTCAGGTAATTTTGCCAGGGGGAATGGAAAATCATGTATCTTAAAAACGATGACTGAGAAAGTTCTGTGGCTCCAAAACATCTGGCTTAATCAATGTTGTAAGCCTTTTCTGATATGTAAGCTTTTACTTCTAATGAAAAAAAAATGTGGATGTACTTTTGCTTACAACTATAAGCAAGTGTGAACTGTGTTTTAGCCACATGTACAAGTGTAAGCAAATGTTAACTGCAGTTAATGTGAGCAGTGAAATCAGAGTACGTCCACTCTGTCATATCTTCATTTCTAAGGGAAAAGTAACTGGATCAGTACCAGGCATCTAGATCAACAATTAAGACTTCATCTAGCCAGAGGCCAAGCTTATTGTGTATAAAATATGCAGCTAATAATTAAGCAGAATTTGATAAAGTACTGACAAGCAAATAAGCAGTGAGCAGGTATACTTCCAAATGTGAGCAGTATTCAAAAATTCCAGGGCAGAAGATTTACTTGAACAGTTTAATATAAAAATATCCTTAAGATAAATACTAAAAAAAAAAAAGTGAAGATCAAATTTGGGATTCAGAAAGTGTTTCCTTTCATTTTGCAACAGCAAGATATTGTATAAAAAATCTCTTTCCTGCCTTCCAGCTAATCTGTTGCTGTGCACCATTTCAGTCTGATAAATAAGCATATGTCCAATTCTGAATACTTGAGTTGTTTCTATTTCAGAGGGACAGCTCTCCTGAGATAGTTAAGCAGGAGCCAAGTATTTTACTGAACTGGTCCTTTGGGGCTTGCTGTCCTACCCACTGGGGTGGTTGGAAATCTAAACCCATACCTTTTCCCTTTATTTTTTCTCCTGCAAGACTGAAACAAGACCTAGATAGGCTTTAGGTGCACAAATTCAGACTTGTGTTAAACATACTCAAGCAGCAGCAGCTTTATCTGGGGAGTAGCTAAACTCAGTGGTTGTTTCCATTTCTGCCCCGAAATTCTCCTGATGTCCACATTTGCAATTGTGGAGACGCCCAGGTAAGGTGAGGTCTAAGCAGGTAGTTGTCACACAAACGCTGGCTGGGTCTGAAACCAGGGAACATGGCACCATTGGAGTCCTCACCACCCTCTAGACAGACCTCGTCCCTGGTAAAACGCAGTAAAATCCTTCTTTAAAATGTGGAAGCAGCAATCTCCTTTTATCTAAGGAGGTTACATCTGGGAAATAGTATGTCTCCTAGCAACCTGAGAAAAGGCTCAGCCCCTCTGGGAAGCTCAGTCTATGGGATCCCTGAATACTCCAGGATGTGAGTAGGAGTCGAAGCAATGCTGAAGTCAAAGTGATGCTGGAGTCAAAGTGATGCTGCTATCCAGGGCAAAGCAGTGCGAGCAACAGGTGAAAGATTGCTGCTTATGTGTACTGGAGAATGTTTTTGACCTGACCTTGATGTTGAATTCTGCTCAACTCTTTTGTTAAAGTAGGAGACCTGCCAGCACTGCCTGGGGAGAGACAGGTGCTGCTACTTCGAGGTCTTGAGGAGCCACATCGTGCTCTCAGGCGCTGAGCTTCACACCCCAAGGTCACATAAATACGGAGCAAAAGTGCAAAAGTGTTGGGCACTGCTGGAGATTTCTTTCAGTTATTTATTCCTAAAAGTCTGGAATAATTGAGGTGGGTTTTTTTTTAGTGGGGTGGGACTGTGATTTTTTTTTAAATATGTCAGAGGTATGTTATGTTTTATAGCAATAAATCCTCATAGCCCAAGCCACCACCTTCAAGGGAAGAATTATTTCTGCTTTCAAAAAGAGCTCCTTCGCCTTGCTCACCCCTCAGCCAAAAACAATACTGGAAACAGCATCCTAAATGACCGTACACGTGGTAGCAGCTGTTTCGGATCCCAGCTGGCACCTGACCAAGAGGCCAGGAGAGGTGCAAAGCAGATTCCCAGCTTTGGAATTCTGCATTGGGTCAGTTTGCTCCCGGCAGGTGCACTGGCTGCTTCAGAGGAGATCACAGAATAGCTTGGACTGAAAGGTACCCTGAAGTCCACACAGTTCCAACCTCTGTGCAGGGCTGCCACCCACCAGATCAGTCTGCCCAGGGCCCCATCCAACCTGGCCTTGAACATCTCCAGGGGTGGGGCATCCAAAGCTTCTCTGAGCAGCCTGTGCCAGTGCCTCACCACCCTATGAGACAGTGAGGGCTGCTGGGACCTGCTGGAGTGGGTCAGGGCCATGTGCCAAGCAGGGTGCCCTGCTACTGGGACAGCAGGTGGGCATGCAGCCAGCACTGATGGAGGTGAGAGGGAAGGCATCCTGGGGAGCACAGAGGGATGGGCGCAGGACAATCCTGAGTGTTGGAGATGGCCAAAAGTGCTCCAGAAAGAGAGGGCACAATGAGCGGAAGAGAGTTTTGTTTATAAACCCTCCTACTTCTGTTCCATCTCACCCATTTTGAGTGGTTCGCTATTTATGAAGTGTTTATATCCTAGTAAGAGCTGTCTTTTTGAGTTCAGAAGCCTTTTGATCTTCCTAGAAGTTACTATAGTGAAAAATAAATCCCTCTGAAAGTGCTGGCTTTGTTGGGGTCCCATCACATTCCACTATCCCTATTTCTCAAGTAATTTAATTTCAATGTTAATATTAAAACATGGAATTTTGAGCACATTTCTGTAGGAAATATTTATATTCTTTTGCCACTATTTTTGATGTTTCTTTTTATAGTACTCAGAAAGACTTTATTTTTGAGAGTGAAAATTACATACAAGCTCTGATTGTGGTCTTATTTTGAAAATGCTAAGAGGTCTTAGAACTACAGCAGAGAGAAGATACTGAAGGTTGAAGATGACTGTAGTTGGGTCACTGCTGGAAGATGTCAGCTGGGACATCCCATGTTAATGGCTGACACCTACTTTTAGGAGAGAAAAAATGTTCCAGCTGTGTGTTTCAGGAAACTTTGGGCAACTAAGGAACTTGAAAGTCACCCTCAACTATTTATTTAAGAAAGGTTGTTAAGAAACATTTCCTAATGTTTCCTGCTAAACAGCTTGTTTTCTCGACAGTGCCCAGGATATAAATTATATAATATCTCTGAAGAGGTGGTTACAGGGAACCCTGAAATTGAAAGTAATTTAGACTTAGTATTAACTATAGTTGTTTCTTCTATGGCATCATTATAAACTTGTCAGAGTCGGTTCTGCATTTGACGCCTATCAGACAGATGTTATTCAGAAAGAAAACAGAAAGATGGTGCCTAATACAAAGCATATCAATATGTCAAGAAAACATAAAGCTTTGAAAGACCTGAAGTGAATGTGTAGCTTGTGGCAGGGAGCATCCTGCTGTGCCTGTAACTAACGTGGCTCAGCTGCAGCAGGGTAGAATGGCCAGGGTGCTGTTTTCCGCATTTACGGACTGCAAAAAGACCACTGATGGTCAGTTCTTGAGCTGCACACCAAGATGAATGCTCAATGGAGAATATAAAGTGAACATTTGTGTGACCAGCATTAAACAGAGGAAACTAAAGGAAACTTCCAAACTAAAGGAAGAATTAATGATCTATTTTGGGCTGAACCAGCCTCACCACTCCTGCAAAAGATTCCTGGCTTAACAAACAGCAACTGAGATGAGAAAGAAACACCTTTGCTGGGACTAGACAGAATGGAGATGTGTTTTTCATTTCCTTTTGAAGGAATACCCAGCTAGATACCAGAGGCTTCCCCAGGAACAACAGGCTCGTAGTGACCTGTTGTTTCTCTTTGTTTCCTATACCTGCTGTCATCTATTTTTCAGGGTTTCCTCTCCCACCTGGGGAAGCTTGAGAGAGGCTACAGTGATTTATTAATCTTCCTCCATTCAAACTGGTAGGCTGTTGTTGCTTGTCACAGCCCATTTTCAGAAGCTGCAGTACCATGGGCCCTCTCGTCCCAGAAAATCAGGAGTCCTGACAAGACAACTTTACTCTTCTCTCTAAGTTACCACAGTAAAATGTTTTTCCTACTGAGATTAAGCAATATTTTCTTACATCCTGTAATATTTCTTTTCTTTTGTGAGCATAATAAGGACTTTTTAAGACATAGCTAAAACCCCTGTTGACTTTGGAGAAATAAAGCACAGGTTGTGCCAGAATTACTGAGAAGCAGTAATATTTTTTTTTTTTTATAAAAGTATTTAGCTGGTTAAGTGTAGTTGTGATTCTAAGGTGGTATCTGCTTTTTCTGGTGACATAGACCTTCTTTCAAACTCGTATTCTTCTTATATTCCTGCATTGCTCTGTACACTGCCAACTGCAACAACTTAATAAATTCTTCAGAATTCTTAATCATGCTAGCTGGAACAGAGTGAAAACATCTACACAGAAGAGGTGAAATACGGTAATGATGACTAGCTTAAACAGATGGGTCCAAATTCATTTTTGATTTCATGGAAGATAATTGAATGTATAATTACACCAGCATAATTCTGAGGCACGTAATTTCCAAGAATTTCCTTTAATGGAACATTACTTAGGTAGAACAAATTTGCAGCAGATGCCATTTAGAGCTGAGGAGCAGAAGATAATGTAATGTAACAGAGAAATACTAAATGAATAGATTTGTGGCACATAACAACTGCATGCTAAAATATTTTCTCTATTTTGTCATACTAAACCAACCTATAATCCCAGCAATTCTGTCCCCAGAGGATTTCTGATAAGATTTTCTCAGAGCTGATGAACAGTCTGAGAAGCCTAAAGCTATTTGACTCAGGGTCTGAAATAGCTATTAGGGACTTTACTGTCTCTATCTTTCATTTGGAGATTGAATGGCAGGCAGTGAATTGCCCAAACAACTCTCATCTCTTCCACCAAGCCCTGTTTCTGATCATCAGAATTAGAAGATGAGGTAAATTTTCTGAGAACAAGAATGCCTTGTAGTAGAGATCTCAAAAACATCCAGACTGGTAGATCCAGAAGGATTTGGGGGTTCTGAAGTCCAGATACTTACACAATGTAGGAGCTCTGTGCTGGGTTAAGATCTAGCCAAGGCCCTTCCCCATTTGAAGGGGGACCTCCTGTGCAATGCAACAGGAACAGGTTGCTTAGCCAGCCAGAAGTAACTCTAAATCACCTATCCAAATCATTAAGGATTTTAATCCTTGATATGTGCTCCCTGCAGATACAATCATATGCCACCCTGTAGCAGGAAGGGTTGGACCAGGTTAGCTCCAGAGGCCTGTTCCAAACTCTACCACTCTGTGATTCTGTTCTTAAGACTCAACAGGATCAGCTTTAATTTGCAATAGTGGTGACAGAAGTATGTAAAAGTAACTGCAGGAAAAGGTTGGCAGACATATACCTGCAGTTTCATCAGTCTTTCGTAGTCTATCATCTATTGTAACTCATTCTGCAAAAGTGTGCTGTCAAGTTGCTCTACCATTCCACATAAGCGTGGAATCTTTTCCTATTTGAAATATTTTCTGACAACTCCTATGCTAGTTCTGCTAAGTATAATATCCTAGTTTGTCATACAGTCTACTTTTCACTTATTTTTCTCTGATATATTATAACCACGTTTAAAAGTACATCCTATTACATTATTACTGAAAATACTTGCTATATTCATTTAATAATTGTTCTCAATTATGAAATTACGAGACTTGGAACGTGAAGTAGCACAGCCAGGTTGTAGAATCTCCCTTCTTGGAGTTCTTCAAAAGCTGACTGGACATAGTCCTCAGCAATCTGCTGTGGATGTCCCTGCTTGAGAAGAGGGTTGAACTAGCGGGCCTCCAGAAGGCCCTCCAATCTCAATGGTTTTGTGGCTCCGTAGTTCTATTCTAAAGCTTGTCTTTAGGAATAATTCAGTATGTCTTCTTCCACCTGTTTGTTAATATCACCATTGAGACAGAAAGGAATTGATTTTCAGCAAGGGGTGGGTGTTACATTTTACAGACTTGCTTTCTGTTTTCTGTGTCTTGTTCTTCTTTTAGCTAGTGAATGAGTACAATGTGTTCGGCATGAATTTCAGCAAAGAACCGAAGAATTTTACTTTAGAAAACCTTTTCCAAATGCTCTTACTTGCCTAGGCAACTAATTTATTCTGATATACCCTATCAGTTTCCCTTTCTTTTTTCCCCACATAACTATTCCATGGCTTTTCTCAATAGACTAAAATATGTCAATCCTGCCTACACTTTATATATCAGATACTTTTTATGGTTTTGTTTGTGTGTAAGGATTTTGTGCTTCTATAATGTGAGTTCTTGGGTTTTTTTCCAATATATTCTTACAGTGCTAGACATGGGTTTTTAATACAATGTAAATTGGTGTATACTGGTTTTATCCTACATGTTACTTACAAAAAGAAAAAAGAAATGTCCCTCCATTGTCAGCATAACTCATAATTTTAAAGATTGATTTATTTTCATAACTGTGCGTATATATTGTGGCACAATAAGAGCAACATATTAAGATCAGTATGAATAAATGCAGACTGGTGCATAGCTTTATATGTACAACATATGCATACAATTATCACAGAATCATCTAGGTTGTAATAGACCTTCAGGATCACCAAGTCCAACCATCAACATGTCCTGCTGAGTCCTTTCTCTACCATGTCCCATAGTGACACATAGAAGCATTAAGGTTGAAAAAGACCTCCAAGATCATCTAGTCTAACTGTCCACCTACTACCAAGATTATCCATTAAACCACTAAACTATGTCCCACACATCTACACACCTCTTAAATTCCTCTAGGGATGGGGACTCCACCATTTTCCTGGGCAGCCCATTCCAATGCTTGACTACCCTCTCCATGAACAAATTCTTCCTGATAACAACTCTAAACCTCCCTTGGTGCAACTTGAGACCATTTCATTGAGTTCTATCACTTGTCACTTGAGAAAATAGAACAATGTCCACCTTACTGCAAACTCCTTTCAGGAAGTTGTATAGAGTGATGAGGTCTCTCCTCAGCCTCCTCCAGACTAAGCAACCCTATTTCCCTCTGTTGCTCCCCATAATTCTTCTTTTCTAGTCCTCTTATTATGGGGCATGAGGCATCTCATGTCAAGGATTTAGTAATAATTTTGTTGTTAATATCATATTGTAACAGCTGATGACAGAAAGTGAAAGTCTTTGAAATCTGATGCATGTACTTTTGTGTTAATGGCACATTCCTATATTGATGTCCAGTTCCTCATTAGAGGGACTTACTTTTAGGACACGTCTTTGATTCTATTCTGCTTGTCACTCTTATCTATTTTCTATGCAAATCTAAATGGCAAAACTCACTTCTTCAACAAAGCTGAATGTACACATAGATGGAAGGAGTCTTTGGAGATAATATCTATATAGCCAAATATAATTGTCCACTTGTGAGCTAGCTACCTTCAGCACTGTTTAACTGATGGAGCTGAATAAGCACATTTAGTTGGGATTCATTTGAGAATACAGTGGTTTATGGATGAATCACATCCCAATAATTCCTATTTCTTTCCACTATCTTTAAAATGGTCCTTGGCTTCATAGTGTAGACGTAGGTATTTTCATTGCAGCATACAAAATTGATTGAGATAGATAGGTCAATCTGAACATAAGTGAAAGAAGATCCATCAGCGAAGAAGGTTCTGCTGGACCTTATACTCAGAAACAAGGAAGGGCTCATTCAGGATATGAAGGTCAAAGGCAGCCTTGGTTGCAGTGACCATGAGATGGTGGAGTTCAGGATCATAAGAGCAGGGCAAAAAACAAAACCACCACCTTGGACAGGAGGGCAAACTTTGACCTCCTTAGGCATCTTTTTGGAACAGTCCCATGGGATAAGGCCCTGGAGGGAAAAATGGACCAAAAAAGCTGGTTAATGTTCAAAGATCACCTTTTCCAAGCTCAAGAACAGTCCATTCCTATAAGAAAGAACTCCTGCATATATATCAGGAAGCCTGCATGGGTAATGTGGAGCTCCTGGCCAAACTCAAACATGAAAAGGGAGTATAGAGAAGGTGGAAGCAGGGACATCTAACCTGGGAGGAGTACAGAGACACTGTCTGACAATATAGAGATACAGTTAGGAAAGCCAAAACCCACGTGGAGTTGAATCTGGCAAGAGATACCAAAGGCAACAAGAGTCACAAAGGTGATAAAAGTAAGACTAGGAAAAATATGGATCCACTGCTGAATAGGCAAAGGGACTGCGGTTACACAAGACAGGAAAAAGGTTGAGACACTGAACGCCTTCTTTGCAGTCTTTGCTAGCAGGGCTTTCTTTTAGGAATCACAGGTCCTGGAGACCAGTGGAAAAGTATGCAGCATGGAAGGAGATCCAATTAGAGAATATTTAAGCAAACTGGATGTACAAAAGTCCATGGGCCTTAATGGGATGCACCCACAAGTGCTGTTGGAGCTGACAGACATCATTGTGACTCCACTCTTAGTAATCTTTGATTAACCATGATGACTGCAAGAAGCACCTAAAGACTGGAGAAAAACAAATGTCATGTCTATCTTCAAAAAGGGCAAAACGGAGAATCCAGGGAGGCCAGTCAGCCTCACCTTGATCCATGGAAAGATAATCCTGGAAAGCACTTCCAGGCACACACAGGACAAAAATATCATCAGGAGCAGTCACCATGGATTCACCAAGAGGAAGGCATGATTTACCAACTTGGTAAACTTGTATGATGAAATGACTGGCCTGATAGACACAGGGAGAGCAGTGGATATTGTCTTCCTAAATTTCAGTAAGGTTGTCAACATTCTATCTCAAAAGATAACCATAGAGAAACCATTGAAGCTTGAACTGGATGAGCAGACAGGTAGGTGGATAGAAAACTTGCTGAGTGGCTGAGCACAGAGGATGTTGGTCAGTGGCACAAATTCTAATTGGAAACTAGTAATAGGCAGAGTACACAAGGGGTGAATAAAAGCTCCAATATTGTTCAACATATTTGTCAGTAATCTGGACGATGGGGCAGATTGCACCCTCACCACATTTGCTGATAACACAAAACTAGGAGGAGTGGCTGAAATGCCAGAGGGTTGTGCCACCATCCAGCAGGACATAGTCAGGCTAGAGAAATGGACAGAAACCTTCTGCAGCTCAGTAGGGAGAAGTGCAAAGTCCTGCACATGGGGATTAACAAACCCAGACACCAGCACATGCTGGGGGCCACCCAGCTGAAAAGCATCTTGGCAGGAAAAGACCTTGGGGTCCTGGTGGACAGATACCAAGTTGAGCATGAACACACAAAGTGTCACTAAGATGACCGAGGGACAGGAACATCTATGTCATTGCACCCCAGGAATGAAGCAGTTAGAGCAGACCACACAGGACAGTAAAATATTCAGCAGTAAACCACATGCAGAAAGGAAAACCTTGCTTTCATGAGCCTACGGAAATTATTCAGGATGTTGTCACATGAATAACAGGAAATTCTGAAGAAGATGGGCTGTTGAGATTGAATTCTCCCCCTCTTCACACATGCTAGTGAAAAGACTACTTCACTGATTGTTTTTCCTTGGCTAAAATCAGAATTTTGTTCTCTAGGCCACCATGTAGCAAGAACATTTCTTTCTATCATATTGCTTACCAGTAACTAATGTATGAACTGAGGTGTTTTGTATGGGAGTGATGAAAATCACAAGCTAAGAGAAGGAGGGGGGTTCCTCACTTTATGAACACTTTGCAGCTTGTGAGGGAAAAGTATTGACTCCAGAATAATCAACATCCTTATCTGCCTGAGATGTTTTTAACACTGTTCCTTTTGTGTTTCAACATACAGCACAGAAGGTTGCAGGCTAAATTGCCAAAAAAGCTGGTATCCCATTAGGAAGATTTCTGCACTGATGAATCCCTTACAGGTCAGCAAAGCCAAAGACTGGAAAAGTGTAAGATCAGCCATACTGCTGTCTGGCCTCAGAGCATGTCAGAGATATTAATGGAGCATGAGGGCAAACAGCTCTTAATGCAAGATGGGGTAGAAAGGCCAGAAAGAACAGAAAGAAACAGGATGGTAGACCCTGTCTTGTGCATGTGGTGATGGAGAAATTGAGAAAGTGAATAGTTGCCCTTCAATACTTCAAAAAAGTTTAAGGCTTCTGAGAGAAAAAAGATTTTTTTATGGCAAAACCACTGAATAGTGTAACAAAGACTGTGGAACATAAACTGTAAGCTTTTAAAGAGCCATGACTTAAATTCAGATTGTGAATGAAATGCAAAAGGAAGGGAGAAGATAATCCTATTCCTAAGTGTAACTCTCAACATACCTTCACTGAGAAGAAACATCCTCGAGCCTCCACAGAACCGCAGCACTATCTGTGCAAATAGCCTTGTAGCATATATCAGAAAGTCAACATGACACCAAAGGCAGTATTGGACATCTGTGCGTAAATGCAGAGTACAACCTTTCAGGACATCTTTCACCCTCCAGTGTGAGACATTTTCCAAGTATATATGAACAGAAGATCCGCCATGCATCTTGCATCCAGTCACTAATTCCCCCTGTATGCCCTCTCCTAAACTCTACACCGACAGCCAGCTTTCAGAGGAGGGGAGATGGACACAACTATGTGTATGATGCACTTCCACTGTCAAACAGAAGATGAACATCACAAAGGATCACAACCGTGGGTTTGCACTAACATGCTCCTGGTGTGACTGTTATGATTGAATCAGTAATGGTAAATGGCACGAGGCCAGCCTAAGACTTCAACAGTTCTTACTGGAAGGAGAAAAAAATGATTTAGTATGTTTGCGGGCTTGTTTATTCCTTGGTTATGCAAGTAATTTTCCAGATTTCTCAGGCACATTTGCAAGTGTTCACTTATGCTATGTCAAGTATCTACAATATGACAGTTGCCAAGTCATGTAACAATTCTTAGTTCTATTTTTTTTACCTTTCTTTTTGAATGTGAGCATGTATGCTTTTTAATCAGACTCTTTGTTTCTATTTATTTTTCCTCTGCTTACATTGGTTAAGTTGTGTTTGTGGAAAACTCCTGTTTGGCCTCTATTATTATATTCAACTTTCTAAACATAGGTGTACAGAAAACAGCACAGACCTGGGGTTTTTAAGTAGATCTTTGAAGCATTCACAGTGAAAACATACGCCGTCCTTCAGTATGAAAAAATTATTTGTTTTGATACAAATGGTAGGAGGTGCAATATTATGTTACTGGAATGGCAGATTTTAGTAATGGCTCAGATGAAACTGCAATAATTTGGATCAATGCATTCAGGCTTTAAGTTTGACCTGTACCTTCACTCTAGATTTATATGTTAACTTGGGATTCAGGACTGAGCTTGAGTCTGAATTCACTGGTGTTTATAGATCAGCATCCACTTGCAAGAGCGCAGGGCTGCCTGGGCAGTGAGGCCAAGGCCACTGTGGGAAGACAAGACCACACCTAGGCTGAGCCCCATTCTGTGGAAGGGGTATCTCCCTTCTGGCCACCGGCTTTGGGAACTTGAGTCCATACTCAGATTCAGATATTTTAAAAAGGCAGTATGCATCCTAGCACTTGTATTACCCCTTTTCAAATAAACAACTTTTCTTTCTGCAGCTTAGAAAGCATATTGTTTATTTATTCATCTTTTTTGTTTGGTTGGTTTTGGTTTTCAGGCTCTTTCCTCCATTCTTTACATGTACTCTGCTGCCAAACAGGCAGCAATCGATACTGTGCTTTGGTCTGTAAAGAGCAAAATCAATGGCAGAGTAGTCTGAGACCTTCCTATGCTGAAGTCTTTAGGCAGCCAAAACATCTTGCTGGTCTTTAAAGGGAACAAACAGAAAGGTTTTCCTAGAAAGAGCATCACTGGACAGAGAGTGTCTCAGAATAGTACAAGTTTACTGTCACTATCTCACTTCGATGAATTCTTCTTTTATTCAAAAAAAATAAAGTCTAGCATCTGGAATTTGCAGAGCCTTATAGTTGCAGGAACTGGTGTCTTTCTACAGCACAAATCCAGGGCAGTACGGATAAGAGTGTGACCAGGATCCATTCCTGCAGTATTTCTCTTATCAGATTGCCACATGCAACCAGGACAAAAAAAAAAAAAAAAAAATGTTCCCACTTCCCTAATCCTACAACCAATGAAGTCCACAAGAACAAAGTCACATATCTCTCCTTTTTGAGAGAGAGTGGTGGACATTTAAGAAGTAGGTTTCTCTGAAAGTTCTGACTTCCCACACTGTGTTTATTACTTGCTTGGAGTTTGTGAGAAAGAAGTAATATGAAAATTGGCACTGATTTCTCTTGGTATCCATATCTCAAGCGCTGAACCCAGCCTGAACAAGTATACATGAATAGCAGCTTTTACATATCATTTAGTTGTGTCCAATATTGAAGATAGGAAACTCTTTCCAGTGGGTAGGTAATAGCAGTATAATACTTTAAACCACAAACTGTAAAAGAATGTTCTGTGGAAGAGTCTGGTAAATACTGTAGATAACCCAAACCTTCCTGCACATGTAGTTTTGCCAACAGATCTTTGCATTTTGCTTTTTCTTCTAAGGCTATATATACAAGTTCAGAAAAAGGCCTTTAGATCCAGCACCTAGGCAGGAGTTATTAGCATAAATAATGTGACCCATCATGTCTAATTGATCATGGCTTTTAGGAAGAAGAGTTTTGCTCTCTGTCTGTAGTGTACAAGACTAGTGCAAATTGTTGAATGCACAAGTATTAGTACTAGGGGGCCTGGATTCTAGGTATTGCTTAGCTTTTGTGGGCTCAAATCCACCTGCCAGCAGCGCATTCTTGCAGCTCAGAAGGCCAATGGTATCCTGAATTGCATCAAAAGACGGTTGGCCAGCAGGGAGAAGAAAGTGATAGTCCTTCTCTGCTCTGCCTTTATCAGGCCCCATCTGGAGTACTCCATCCAGCTCTGGGTCCCCAGCACAAGAAAAAGGTGGAGCTGTTGGAGCAGATCCAGAAAAGGGCCACAAAGATGATCAGAGGGCTGGAGCACCTCTCCTACAAAGGGAGGCTGAGGGAGCTGGGCTTGTTCGGTCCGGAGAGAAGAAAGCTCCAGAGAGACCTCATTGCAGTCTTCCAGTACTTGAGGGGAGTTTACAAACAGGAGGGAAATCAATGTTTTACACAGGTAGATAGTGATAGGACAAGGGGAAACAGTTGTCAACTGAAAGAGGAAAGATTTAAATTAGATATCAGGGAAGTTTTTCAGAGGCACTGGAACAGGCTACCTAGAGAAGCTGTGGACACCCCATCCCTGGAGACGTTCAAGGCCAAGTAGGATGGGACCCTGGACAGTCTGATCTGGTGCGTGACAACCCCACCCATGGCAGGGAGGGTGGAGCTAGACAATCTTTGTTTGAGGTCCCTTCCAGCCTAAGCCATTCTATGAATGGAAGTCCACAGTGCTTTGAGAAGCACAAGTGACAGCACAGAAAGACAATTTATCCTGAGGCTAGTAGAACAAGAAAAAAAGTTACTTATATTACAATTTCTCAGCAAAAACATTAATAAAGATGTTGCTGACTGTTTTGCAAATGAAGCAGCAAAGCTGCTTCAGACAGATTCTTTGCAATCCCAGGCAAAGTATCTGAGGGTTTAACAATAGACAAATAAATTTCACAAAAGTTTTAACTTACTCAACCAATGAGCAGCACTACCCCCACTGAGACAACAGTCCTCCAAAAAACAGCCAATCTCTGACAGAGGAGCATTCTTTTCTGTGGCTGGCTCTTAAATCAGCCTAGGGCAGTCCCACCCTGGGTCCACCTCTGCCTGTCATGTGAGGAGAACAGGTGCAAACAATTTGCCTGTTTCTCCCTCTGTAAATGGCTTACAGCAGAAAAGTAAAGGAGAAAAGAAGGAAAAGATAGGTCAGCCATAGCTGTTACTCCAGGTGCTCAATCATGGATTCAAGCTGTGACCTTGCATTTCTCCTACACTGACACATACCACTGGAGCTTTTCATCCTATGGATGCCATCTGTAATGGCAGTCTCAGGCTTCTCAAGGAGAGCAGAATGCAGAATACACAGTTTTTGTTCCTTAGATGCACACTACTAACGAAGGAGTGTCAAGGAAAATAAATAAGAAATGTTATGGGTAATAAAAGAAAATATGCAGAGAAAAGATCTTTTGTCTTCTCTTTCCTGATGTCATTTCTTTCTTTTTTCCTTTACTTTCCTGCTGAAAGTCATTTGCAGAGGGAGAAACAAAAGAATCCTGTTTTCAACATACGTAAGTGGGTAATATGTTAACCGGTAGATTAAGTGCACAAATAAGGAAAAACAACTTGCAAGATGCACAGAAGTTGCTGCACTGTGAGTGCTAGGACTAGGGCTAAAGGAACTAGGGTTAAAGGAACTAGGGTTAAGTGGCAGACCTTAGGCCTCTGCCATGGCCTCATTGCAGTGAGAGAAGAGGGCTGAGAGCTGGTAGTAAATGTAATAAGAAGAGATCGGTTTGGTTTTCAAAGCAGAAGTAGGAAGGTGGATGGATGCATTTGGCTAAGCTGCTAAGGAGGTAGGGTTCTTTTGATCAGCAGAGCATGGAAAATTAGAGACAGAAAAAGCCCTGCAAGAACAGTGGGGCCTCATGTTCAAGAAAGAAAATGCTACACAAGAAAAGCAACATTTGTAAAGTCAAGCAGAAAGCTTGTCCAGTTACAAGAATAGTTGAGAGACAGACAAATAACAGGATATGGCTGGTAGAATAAATAGGCGAGGAGTCTAAAGGCGTTTCCGTGAGTCACTGCTGGGCTATGGTAATCAAAACGGCACAGAGAAATGATTCAAAAAGATGCAAGGAAAATGGAGGCAGAAGAAAAAAAGAGGATAAAAGCTTTGTAAGGCTGAAGACAGAGGGAAATGGATGAGATGGAATGATGTCATGGAGAGATACCTTTCTTGGCTAGACATGTGGAAAACTGAGGTACATAGATTATAGTTCTGTTTATGGTCTTCGGCCAGCAGCTGCTTGTTTACAGCACTGAGGGTTAAGATGACAGCTGTACCTTAATATGACAGGAAACCTTATTTCACACTAAGTCTGATTGGTCTGGCAAGTGATCACATCTTGTAGTAATGGAGGTCTAAAGAGCCTTTTAAATCTGGTACATGTGGAAAGAACAAAAGTGGGAAAAGAAGAATATATCTTTCATTTTCAGATTTATGATGCTAGAGAAGAAGGATTCTTTTTTCCAAGAATCATTGCTAAATGCTGATAGAAGCAAACAAAATCAAGCAAGCCACTTGGAAATCAAAGTATATTTTAAAATGAAGGATTTGTTTTTATCCTTACCAAGAGTAAAAGCTGGAATGAACCTGAGCCCATTGTTACCATGTAAGTGTTTGAAATGAAATAAACAGTTTTCTGACTGAATGGCCATCCCCATGGCAATAGGAGAGGATCTTGCACATTGAAGAGTGAAAAGAATGAACAGATGAGAAGGAAGCACAGTAGATCCTGACACAGCTCAAGGTACAGCACGTATCCTTAGAATTGTTCTGTGAAGGATATATGCAGAAGGAACAGTCCCTGTATTTCCAGGGTTTATCAGTAATATGAGATAGGACCGCTCTGCAAGTCAGGCAAGGACAAGAAGAACTTTTGTTAATTTTAGAAGCACTGGGATTATTGCATCTGGACTATTGAAGGTGCATTATTTAATGAGTGTCTAAAGGTTTTATTAACTCCTCTTCAGTTACATTTATTTTCTATCCCATGGCTCAAATACAGCCTGGATAGCTACCAGGATAAACTGTAAAGCCAACGGGAGCTGTGCCTACTTTTTCCAGGGTTGGAAGGCGCTCTCTAGCTCCAGCTCTAAACTGAATAACCCTTGCAAAGCTGCAGCAGAGCTCAGTATGGATTGCTGTTATATTTATTTTTTTCCCCATTTTTCCTGTAAAATGAGAAAGAAAAATGTCATTGGCACCAACCAAATTCTAAGCTTTTATTTTGGCAAGAACCAAAAAAAGATGTTCTGACACAGAATGTTCCCATTTGGCACAAACAAAAACATGAAGGTATTTGGAAGAAAAGCCAAAGAAATAAAGCACTAGCTTCATAAAGTATGATGTGGCATGTCTTTTCTCCATACGTTCTCACCCAAGCTATGGCAGACTGAATTTTTTCCTCTCCCACATGTACCGTATCCTCGCAGAACGTTCTGCTCTCTAGACTGGCAGGCAAGTTCTAGGTTGAGCATTCTTTCTAATTCTTGTTGATATTCATATGCTTCACTAGGAAAGAAGATGTATATGTTCTTTAAATCACAGAGTGAAAGTGAGGACAACTTGTTCACTTGATTTTCAAGAGGAAGGTAAGAAAGCAGGTTTCAGTTCCCTCAGGGAGAAAATGGAACTTAATTTTCATCTCTAGTATCCTGCATATTCCTGAAAAATCCTGAAAAGTTCTTGAGCTCTTATGTAACTGGAGAACATTGTTCCTTTTTCTTCTGTTCTGGTTTTGAGTGTCTGGTTCACGAAGCAAACAAACCAACCCACATAAAGCTGTTCAATACATCTGAATTGAGTTTATTGTTTAAATTCAGGCTAATCAAAAGCCCAGTTATGCTGATTATCATTTACTGAAAAAGAAAAAACAAAAAAACAAAAACAAAAACAAAACAAAAAAAAAAACAACTAAAACTATAAAGTTGGTGTTGAGGGTTGACCTCTCCTTCCCGCCAGAATTCTCTCTAATAAAATAAGGAAAGACGAGACCATGGATTTTCTTCTCCCATAAGCAGAATTATTCTCTGGAATAATTTATTCTCCCAGATCCTCCTAGCTTGTCAACTGTTAAAGAAGCTAGAGTATGGTACCCTACCACAGGGCCATGGACAGGTTGTGGTATGATGTCTCATATTTTAACATCAGTGGACCATCCTAAATTTACATACATTTATAAATACAAATGAAGTAGTGATTGGCTTGGTCCTAATTTCCTCCACAATTAGCACAGTTAGTTGCACATTCAGGTTTAAAGGCAGAACCTGGAAATAAAACAATCAATTCTGATAGTGCTGTATGATCGCTTTAGTGGAAAGAGCCATCCCCCAGCAATACTTACTTGCAGGGATCAGTAAGAATATATATTTTGAATTGCCATCTGAAATAAGAACTTAGAAATCAATGTTTCAGGTGGCCTTTGGTTTGTGACAGTTGGTCTCTGAAAGCAGTGTAGCTATAGGAAAAAGCACAAATCGCGGCCCATACAAACTTTTTGTGACGATGCATGAATAAGATGCATAAAGAAAGGTTATGAATTCAAGCAGTCTGATGGGATGAAAAAGTAAATTCACAGAATTATAGAAAAATTCAGCTGGGAAGGGACCTGCTTAGTGCAACCTCTTGCTCAAAGCAAGGTCAGTAGGGGGCAGAAAAGGTTTTTGGGGTTTTTATGTAGGTTGGAAAGTACATAGTCTCAGGGAGACCTGCTGTACTGCTGGGCTATCCTCGCATTGTAGAAGTTTTTCCTTCCATCTAATCTGAACCTTTTCTTCTGCAATTTAGTTCCTTTCTCTCTGATTCTGACTGACTATGTCTTCTTGATGACCTCCTTACAGGCCCTGGTAGGACCCCCTTAAGGCTTCCCTGAATTAACTTAAGGAAACTTAATTACAGTTTCCTCTTCAACTTTATTTTAGTTTCCTTGTATATATGCATATGGCATATACTATGATAGAGTCTCTAATTACCTGAACAAATGCTATGTCTTTCACAAGATTTCATCCTCATTTACTAAAAGGTTGGATGGCATCTTACTTAAAGGGTAACAACTCATTAAAATTTTATTCTGCTTTGTTCAGCATGTGGTCTCATTTCTTGTTTACAGCACACTCTTAAAATTAACCCCCTAAAGAGGTTTTTCTCATTATCATTGACTCCCTCACAGGTTTCTAGATAGTATTGACTGTGAGACTTGTGTGGGAATTGGAATTTGTATTACATGAAATTACATAGAATAGTCTTGTTTTTTTTTTTTAAATTTCTGATTTAGAAAACAAATAAAAATGATGCAACAAAACATTTTTAAATTAGAAATTTACCATAACAGTGGAATAGCACAGACTGAACTAAGCAGTAATTGTTAAGTAGCATGATTTGTTTTCACAGTTTTGTAATTTCAAATACCAGGTGGCCTGAAGGTGTATTATGCTTGTTTTACAAGCTGGAAATCGAAGAACAGAAAAGAATGTTCTAGAGTATCCATATATTTTGTAAGTCTAAACTGAAACATTGGAGAATGTGGCTAAACAGAGAACTGAGAGAATTTTAGGGTCCTGAGACCTTGTGCCTTTCCAAATAGTGAGGTGAACAAGTTTGAACCTTAAGGAGATTTTCAGTCTCTAGAAAGACAGTGGAAGTGACCTGAGTCTTCCTTGTTAGTCTGTGAGGGTCCATGCAGGGAAAAGTATCTAGAATTAATTAAATTTCCAGCTGTTTTGGAGGACTGAGTGCAGCTTATACATTTGCTCAGAAGAAGAGCTGCCAAAAGTTGATGTTCTGCTTATAAGCCCAGCACAAAACAAAATAACTGAGGGTTTTCTGATTTGGCTAGCCTGGTCCCAGTATGCAGCAATAGACACAACAGTTTGAGGAAAACAATACACAGAAGGAGCCACCTTCTCTGCTTGGAACAGCATCTGCGTCCTCTAGAGTGGTGGAAGGGCACGGCAGGGCACGGTTCCCAGCTCCCTGGGAGCATGTACCCCTGCACATCAGAGACCTCATCCCAGAGTGATCTTCCAAGGGTGGATGCAGCTCTGCAGCTGGAAGCTCTGGGGACATCCAGGGCCTCTTTGCAGGCACTCAGGGCAGACTGACTCCTTGTCCGTGCCACTAAGTAAGGTGACTGCAGGAATGGATCAGGAGGCTGTGCATCATTAGGGATGGCCAACGGGTGACTAGAATTTCTCCAAAATCCTGCAGGAACCAGAGCCCTCTAATTAGCTACACCGACGAGAGAAAGGCAGATGGTTTCTGGGAAATGAAGACTTCCGTGGTGTCAGAGACTGGATGCTTTGCCAGGACAGGATACCAGGAGGACAGCTCCTGCCCCACCTGCAGATATGCAGTCCCAGAAGATGGTCAGTGCCCTGGTAACAAGACCAGGGCTGAGCTGTGTCCACCAAACCTCCAAGCCAGGGGCACCTGAGCACCTCTTAATACAGGTGATTGAAGAGAAAATAAATGGAGACATTCTATTGAACCTGATGGGACAGGGATGTGAAGGTTTGGGAGCAGCCTTGACTGCAGTAACCATGAGATGGTGAAATCCAGGATCCTGAGAAGGGACGCAAGGCAAGGAGTAGGATCTCAGCCCTGGACTTCAGGAGAGAAAACTTTGGCCTCTTCAGGCATATGCTTTGAAGAAACTCATGAGATACAGTCCTGCAGAGAAGAAGGATACAGGAGTCAGTTCTCAGGGATCACCTGCTTAAAGCTCAAGACCTTCTTGATTTTAGACTCTTCTCCATGTGTAAACAAACAAGTAAAGATGCCAGGAAGTCTGCATGGATGAGCAAGGAGCTCCTCACAAATCTGAAATATAAAATGGAAGTGGAAGCAGGGACAGATCACATTGGGGGATTATTGACAGAGACACCCTTTGAGTGTGCAGGATTGGGGTTAGGAAGGCCAGAATCCACATGGAGTTTAATCTGGTGAGGGATGTGAAGGAAAACAAAAAAGGCTTCTACACTGAAAACAGCAGCAGAAGGAAGACTGGGGGAAATGCGGGACCACTGCTGAATGAGGGAGGTGGCCTAGCTATGAGCGACATGGAAAAGACTGATGTACTCATTGCCTTCTTGCCCTCAGTCTTTAGTGGTAAGAACAGCCTTCAAGTTTTCCAGCCTCCTGAGATCAGTGGGAAAGTCTGGAGCAAGGGAGATTTACCCTTGGTGGAGAATGATCACATGAGGAAGCATTTAAATAAACTGGACATGCAAAATTCTGTGGGACCTGGCAGTTTGCACCCATGAATGCTGAAGGAGCTGGCTGATGTCATTGCGAGGTCACTCTCAATTATCTTTGAAAAGTCATCAGAGGAGATTCTTGATGACTGGAAAAAAGCTAATGTCACTCCTATCTCAGAGAAGAGCAAGAAGGAGGATGTCCAAAACTACAGGCCTGTCAACCTCACCTCAATCCTTAAAAGGATCCCTGAGCAACTAACTCTGGGAATTATATCCAAGCTTCTAGGTCAAGTGGGAGTAATCAGCATGAATTTATGAAGGACAAGCAGTACCTGACTGATCCAACAGCCTGCTATGTCTAGATGACTGGTCTGATGGATGAGCAGAGAGCATTGTTTATCTTGACCTTAGTAAGGGCTTTTGACACTGACTCTGGTAACATAGAAAAGCTGATGAAGTATAGATTAGATAACTAGGCAGTGAGGTAAATCAAAAAAATGACTGAATTGCTGAGATGAAAAACATTATGATCTGTCTGTGACATAGTCCAGCCAGAGGTTGTCACTGGTGTTGTACCCCGGGGCACAATCTTGAGCTCACTGCTGTTTACAATCTTCATTAATAACCTGGATGATGGGGCAGAATACATCCTCATTAAGTTTTCAGATGATACATAACTGGGAGGAATGCCTGATGTAACAGACCTATGTGCCACCATGGGCCATAGGAGAAAGAGGCCCATGGATATCTCATGAAGTTCAATAAAGGGAAACACCAAGGAGTAAACCCATGCACCACTACACACTGAGAGCCAATGAATTGGAAAACAGTTTGGCAGAAAAGGTGCTAAGGATCTTGGTGGACACTAAGTTGAACATGAGCCAGCAATGTGGTCCTGGGATGCATGAAGGAAAGCATTGCAAGTAGGTTGAAGAAAGTAATATTTCCTCCCTACTCAGCATTGGTGAGACACATCTGGAGAGCTGGATCAAAGTCTGGGTTCCCTAGTCCTGGAGACATGGATATACCAATGTAAGTCCAGTAAATTACCATAAAGATGATGCAGGAGTTTAGGCATGTAATGTATGAGGAGAAGCTGAGAGAGCTGGGGCTGTTCAGCCTGGATATGAGGAAGCTCAGGAGGATCTTATCAGTACGTGTAAATATCTGAGGGTAGGAAGTAAAGATGGAGTAAGATGGGGCAAGAGGCAATTGGTACAAAGTGAAATTTAAATGTAAGAGAAAGATTATTTACTATGAAGGTGACCAAACATTGGCACACTTAACAAGATTGTGGAGTTTCTATTTGAGGAGATGTTCAAAACCCAACTGGATATAGTCCTGGACAACTGGCTGTAGATCGCTCCACTGTGATCTCTGAGCAGCAGAGTTGAACAGATGATCTCCTGAGATGTCATCCAGCTTCCAGACTGTGATTCTATGATTCTCTCTTTTCTCTCTGATCTGACATATAAGTAAACTCTCTGTAGATGAAAATGTGGGAGGAGCTCATTTTCCAGCTTTCTCTCTGTCTGTATTCCCCTTTAATATATTCTCAGAGACCTTCTGCCTGAAGGTTTCTTTCTACTTTCTTTTGAGTCTGGGTGGATTTTGCTAAGATTTTTTCATGTATTCTAGAGTGTAGGTCCTACCACTGCTTGGAATCGGTGTGGGATTATGCTGAGGCCAAAATAAGGTATACGCAATCCATAGTCCTGTCTGTGTTCCCAACATATGATGAGAAAAACAGTACAATGAGGTCAAGTTTCCTTTGCCATACCTTTGCTGTCCCAGCTTTTTCCAGCGTGGCAGACAGCAGTGTTATCTCTTTCTTTGTAAAAAAAGTTCTCATGTATTTTCATCCACAAATTTATCTAGGTAAATTTGAATAATTTCTTCTTAAATTTTTAATGCTCTAAAATCCTGCAACAATCATTCTACAACACTTGTGTTTATAATTACATCTGTTTTCTTTAAAGTTGATGCTTTGATTCATTTCTCTCTTCCTGTGTTGTGACTAGTAGATAGATAATCATTCCCTGCTTGTGTTCTCCATGGTGCTTATGATTTCATACTCTTCAAATATTTTTCTAATAAATAATTTTTCTGTACTAAAGAGTGCTAATCTAACCATTTACAAAACAGTTATTTCATACTCCTACTCATTCTCACCACCTCCCTTTGTCATCTTCCACTGTCCTAATTCTGTTAGACCTGTCCATGGGCTGGGAGAACAGGAACATGAGTGGTGTTCAAGTTGTGAATACACAGTGACAAAACACTTTTCTTCTCCCCGTTTCCTTATTTGATTCTTTCCTTTTTCTAATAACTTCTGGAGCTTTAAATGCCTAACAGACATTTTCCTAGAATGAATCACAACGCTTCCAAAATCTGTTTCATGAGATGTAATAAATACTTTAGATCCCTTCAGTAAGCATGTCTTGTTAGAGGTATTTTTCTTAGTTTGTTTCACATTCATCTACAATAAAACCTACCTTCAATTTACAAATTTGCCTGGACTTTTGGCTCTCCCACAACACCCCGGTTATATTAGGAAGTGGTACACTCACTCTTTCTGGCTTTGCTGTGCTTTGGATCTGCTGTGTCTGTGGCACTCTACAGCTGCCTTCTCCAAAGGAAATGGCCTGTGGCCACTCTTTCAGTGATATATTGAGGTGCTCTATCTGTTTTGTCATTGTGTTTATCCATCTTGAGTAACCATCTCATCAAAAGATAGAGTTAGTTTTTGTTACCCCAATGCTATTGCAATGTCATTTGTAGGAATTACATTTCAAACCATACAAAGTTTTAGTTGTAGTTGTTCATTTATTCAATGTTCATTTCCCAATGCCTAACATCAGTACATCTTGCTTCATTTTTCCACAGGAAAAAAAAAAAAAGAAAAAAACAAGTCCTATACTTCCTTGATGATATTCTTACTTTAGAAGTATTAAATACAGGTACATGTCAATATTGGTATATTTTTATGTAAGCACTATATTTTTGGCATGAACTTTTTCCAGCTACTTAAGCTAGAAGTAATTTAAGCTAGTTAATTACATTTTTATATTCAGACTTCACAGCAAATTCATTCCTACTGAAAAGCATGCTGTAGTCAGGCCAGGCATATCATGTTCCACAAAAACTGTGTATATGATCATTTGTTTAAGCAGGGTTGCTGTCTAGCACTGTAATCTCAGAGAAGATAAAACAACTGTAAAAAAGCCTCATTGTAAGAAACAAACAAGCAAACAATAACAACAAATAATCTAAAAAAATCCTCTGTCTGTAATTCCTTAATGTACCGAGCCTTCCTACATCACAAGCATTGGCTCTTTTAGAAGACTTGTTACATATTTCTTGCACCTGCCGTGAGACAACCTTAACTATTGAAAACAATTGTTCTTTTTGTGTTAACATTAAGTCTTTACTATTCTTATATTTCTGATTCTGTAAATCGCTCTTACACCTGTACTTTGAAGCATTTTTTTTTTACTGTAATGGCTCAGGAATCATTATCTTGCTGCTTTCAAATAAAATCTCAACAGTATTAAAAGCCTTCCTTTACAATGGGGTCTAGGAATACACTGTACTGGTTCTCTAGGGCTGTTTTGTGTAGGATCTTGTTCCTAACAATAGGGTAATAGTCCTCATTCTCACCTGAAACCAGACCACATTTTAATCAGATTCACAGTACATAACATACCTCTTCACTTAGCTCCATCTCACAGTCAAAATGCTCTAAAGTGTGTCTGGAACCACTAATTCTTTCCCCACTTGGTATTCAATTTGCGAATCATACATTTGTAGCTGAAAAAACAATCTCTATTCTTAGCGGCAGTGGAACGGGTTGCCAGGCCCTTTTTGGCACTGTCAACAAGTGGTTTATGGTCAGTGTCAGCTAATAGTGGCCTCCCATAAATAAAAACATGAAACAGTTTTCACCCATGGACTGAGACCAAAGCCACATTCTTTATTTGAGTTTATTGACAGCTTGGTTTTTGTTCATTCCTGTGAAGTTCAGCCTATTGGGATTTTTAAGTTTTGACCACACCATTGTAAAGGATTGTGCAATGCTTTTCTTAGAGCCATCAGTGAACAAATTTGTTTTGCATTTATCATCATAGCAACTCATGACTGAAATCTCATCTGCTTCTTTAATCTCTTCCTTTGTTTAAGATCACAGTCTAGAATGAGTGTTTCTATTTTACCAACTTCCTAGAGCCTCCTGGTTCATTAAGCATGAAAAAATCACTTGTATTTGCCATTTCTCTAAATATTCTCCCTTCTATGTAACAGAAAATGTTCCATTTCAGCATCTGTTTAGTTTCTTTGTGTTGAAGTCTCAATGCAGTTTTTTTTCTCAACACTGAATTGTGTGCGCAGAACAGTTGCTGGCTCTCCTTATTGCTGTATGATTCTGAGAAAAAGAGCCTTCTTTGCTATCTTCTGGCCTCAGACTTATGGCTCTTTTGTGATATCACAGAGATTTTACAAGTGCAGTATGTAGAACTTAGGTCTGAACTTCTTCTGAATACAGCCTCAGCACCTTCAAAAGAACTGGATACCCTGCCATCTCCAGCGCATGCGTCTGTTTGATGAAACCAAGGGTATGGGCACATTTGTAGTGCGGTGTTTTCCCCTAATACTATTGCAGGTGACATATTTCTATGGTCTGTATAAAGGAATATAAACATCTCAGGCGGCAAAAGCCTGGAAAAAGATAATGCAGAGATATCTCTACCATGCCCTTCCTTTCGTGCACTCACAAACTGTTGTCTACAAAAGTGTGGACAGAGAAACAATGAGGAAATCTGCTGCAAACGCAAGGGGAAGCGGTCAGCTGCAGAGCAGGCTGCAGAGATCCAGGAGGGCAGCCTGTGGAAAGGGGCAGCAAGGTCCAGAAGCCACAGCCTGTGCTCTACGGGAAGCAGAATGGACCTTCCCTGGGTAAGCACAGTGGGGCACAGCAGCAAAAGACTGTGGGGATGAGATCCACCTGCACTGGGGTAGCGAGAGCCCCATGGGACCACCTGAGCAGCGGCTGCCACCTGTCAGGGGCTTCCCTGGCTCACAGCTCCCTGCCCCGAGGCGCATGTGGGACACCAGCACTGGGCTCTGTGGTGACGCTTCCCTGATTATGACAGTGAGTTTTCTTCCATCCCTAAGATTGTTTTTGTTTTTTCCCTCAAAGCAAATAAGTTTGCTTTTGGCACCACTTTTGCTTCTGCTCCTGTGACTGTGCTAAGAGTAATGTACCACATTAGCTCTCAGGTTGGCTGTCCATTTGTCTTCTGTTGCTGTGTTGTCCTATGAGGCTTGTTTGAGCCAGCAATACGGTGGTGCTTGTTGTTCCTCCTGTGCGTATGCAACACAGAAGTGCGCATCCATGGTTTTCTATATTTTTTCATATGCTTGGCATTTGCAGTGCTGTTTGGCAAAGGAAACATAGTTTTTCCTGCTATTTCTTCGTGGAATTTTATTCGAACTTTTCTACACTTTTCTGTCCTGCGTCACTCTTTCTGAATGTCTTGCTAGACTCAGGGGTGCCCTCATAATGCTCCTCATTCTGGACAGGTAAGTGCCTTTCTTAGAGGAAAACTAATGTCCTTGTCCAAAGGCTCATTATGGCAACTCCACAAAAGTCTTCAGGTATTTTGTCTTGCACCTAAATCAAAATTGATCATCTACTATGTGATTTGGCCAGTGCCACATGCCTCCCAAACTGCAGCCTCTCATTGACAGTCTTTGTTCAGTGTTTTTCACTTCTTTTTATTTCTTAGTATGTTGGAAACTTTTCTCCTTACTTCCAACATCACGCAGAGACAGAGACAAGCTAAGAAAGGACAAAGTCAAGGTGAAACTACACAAAATCAATAGCTACGTTATTGTTTGTGTAACACAATGTTACGCACGTAACACCTTACAACACTTATTGAACGTAATAAATACTCAGCTTTCCTGATATTTTTTCAATTACTATTGCTCAGACTTCCTAAAATTACCACTTTCAGAAAGTTCAGAGTAATTTCAGCCCCTAAACTCTAACGTCTATGAAGAAACAAAAAAATAAGCTTTGATCTTCAGTGGAAATTGTTTTAGTTTCTCAGCTATTTAAGCATTGACAGGAATCTGCTGTCTGTTTGTACTGTCCCTTAAAAATGATATTTCCACAAACTTCCTTGTCTGAAATAGCAAGATGGAAATACATTAAATTTTGAGATGCCAAATGATCAAAATAATATGTTCTGTATGCATGAACAGGAAAAGGATGCATTTGTTAGAATCATTGAATCATAGAATCCTTAGAGTTGGAAGAGGCCTTTAAAGGCCATCTAGTCCAACTCCCCTGCAATGTACAGGGACACCTACAGCTAGATCAGGTTGCTCAGAGCTCTGTCCAGCCTGACCTTGAATGTCTCCAGGGATGGGTCTTCCACCATCTCTCTGGACAGCCTGTTCCAGTGCTTCACCACCCTTACTGTAAAAAACTTTTTGCTTAAATCTAACCTAAATCTCCTCTCTTTCCGTTTGAAGCCATTCCCCCTTGTCGTATTCCCACAGACCCTGCTAAAAAGTCTGTCCCCCCTCTTTCTTACAGCTCCCCTTTAGATACTGAAAGGCAGCTATCAGGTCACCTCGGAGCGTTCTCTCCTTCGGGATGAACGGCCCCAGCTCCCTCAGCCTGTCTTCACAGGGGAGGTGTTGCATCCCTTGGATCATTTTTGTGGTCCTCCTCTTGATGCTCTCCAACAGGTCCATGTCTCTCCTGTGCTGAGGACTCCACATCTGGACGCAGTACTCCAGGTGAGGTCTCACAGCACAGAGCAGCGGGGCAGGATCACCTCCCTCGCCCTGCTGGCCATGCTTCTTTTGATGTGGCCCAAGATTCGGTTGGCTTTGTGGGCTGCAGGGGCACATTGCTGGCTCATGTCCAGCTTGCCATCCACTAGTACCCTCAAGTCCTTTTTGGTAGGGCTGTGCTCTATCCTTTCATCCCCCAGCTTGTTTTGATAGCAGGGGTTACCACAGCCCAGGTGCAAGACCTTGCGCTTGGATTTGTTGAACCTCGTGAGGTTCTCCCGGGGCCACTGCTCGAGCGTGTTTAGGTCTGTTTGTTGCCTGCTCTCTCCTCCAATTACAATCCACGTGAGCCATTCCTCATGCCTTAGCACCTCAGCAGAGAATATGAGCCAGCTCCTACTTCTAACGGACAGTCAAATAATTTCCATCACTGAGCAGCACAGTTTGCCTTTCCATAAAACATCTCTTGATGGAGGGCTAAGAATGTTAAATTGAAATATGGAATCATAGAATCAGAGAATGCCTTGCGTTGGAAGAGACCCACAAGTCCATCCATTTCCAACCTCCCTGCCGTGGGCAGCGTTGCCATCCACCAGATCAGGCTGCCCAGGGCCCCATCCAGCCTGGCCTTGAAAAGCTCCAGGGATGGCGCTTCCACAGCTTCTCTGGGCAACTAAGAAAAGTGTTTACATAAATGAAGATTGACCTCAAGTGACAAGGAACTGGAAAATAACCACAGCATAATTTTAAACAAGTTATGTATGTTACGTGAGTCTACAGTATTTTTAACCTTTTTCATGCATAATTTTGAGCTCACCAAGAATTCTTTTTTGCAGAATTTAATTCCATTTTTCTTTGCTTATACCGAAAATATTCTACATTCCCTCAGCACAGAAAACTGCTCTGACCATAAAGACTTGCTGTTGCAGCTCCTACTTTTATGTCACTTCTAGCCATTAGGGAGTCTTATTTATGACTTTAATATACATTCCTTCCCTAGGGTATTTGTCATTGTGATCTTGTTGAAACTTTTGTTTTGAGTCACAAAAGTTCTTTATTCCCAAGGGCGTTATTTTGAGTTAAAATTTTGGCTTTCCTCACCCCCAAAACTGCAACTTAAGGTTTTCTTGATGCTGCATGTTAATTCTCTCTGTCTTGACAATTTCTTTTTCAGTAACTGTGATCTCTCTAAGATTTTATCTGTGTGCTTTATTTTAAACTTATGTTGTGATGAACTCAAAGAGACTGCAGTTTGTCTGAGAGACTGGTGAGATGGACAAGGAAGGGTTTGTGCCCATCATTTCTCAGACGGGCTGGAGACAGAATGATACCTAAATACAAGCAACTAATATAATTTGAGATATCAGATGTCTCAAATGTCCCAGGGCATTTAAAGTCTATGGCACTTGCAGTGGCACTAAATGTCTATATTTAGGTAACTGATTCCTGCCCCAAAGAGGTGGGATTAAAACATCTGAAGTTCGGCAGCAAGATCTAGGTGTTTACAGGTGAGGTATGTGTCAGGCTTGCATTACAGTCATCAGGGCTCATTGCAAACTGGCAGCTGCAGGCAGGCTGTCTGACACTGCACGCCACTCCACAGTTATTTTTAATGTTCATACAGTTTGCAGCACAGCTCATATGTCACCAGGGTAACAAGATATCCCTCCTCAGCCAGGGGCAAAACAAAAACATTGCACAATTGCCCTCTTCTCAAACCAAATGGATTTCCATGGGCACGCATGCTCTGGATGGCAGGTGGACTGTAAGATTAGCCTGCCAGGTACAACAGCTTTGAACCCACAGTCTGTCATGCAAGGTCCCACGGCAGAGGGTAAATCTTGCAGGCTCTGCATTCTTCTTCCTCCTGACTGCAGCAGGCACATGATGATGATGATGACAGAGGTGCGAGGGCATTGCCTGCTGTCAGACAATATCTTGTGTCTGCGCATTTCAAACAGACAGTGCCAGCGTGCAGGGGGCACACATGGCACCATCACAGGGTTCACGTGGGGCTGCTGAGTGCTGAATGCCTGCCATGTGCCAGGCACAGCAAACGGAAACTTGGAGGAACATGCACAGACCCACCACGGGCATGGGTTGCTCTTCAGAACACCAGGCACAAGCAGAGTAGGGACAAACTGACAAGCACGAGTTGACCCAAGGACCTGAGTTTGATAGGTGGCACCCTGAGAGTATTGCACATCCTCATACAATGCTTGGAGAGTACAGGTGGAGCATGAAGCATCCATCCTTCTTTCACAAAGCTGAAATTTTTAGTTAAAAGCAAAGAACAACAACGACGACGACAAAAACAGACTCCCTGCGTAAATATTTTTTTTGTTTAGTTTTGTGATAAAAAATATTGTCCTGGTATTACCTTTTGTGTAAAAAATCATATCACGTTAGTTGATGCAGTGAGGTTGTAGGCTGTAGGACTGGAGTACTTAGACCTGCCAATACATGTATGCTAACTGGTCAGATCATAATGAAGATTAAAATCTCAAGTAATGCCTTTCATCAAAACCTGAATTTTGACAGAATTTTTAAATATGACAGAGAGCTTCCACAAATCTTTAATTTAAAGTATCTGTTCAATACCTAAATAACTATAAAATATGGACATCACTTCTGGATTTTTAGTTGCTAGTTCTCTCTTAAAATGGACAACAATTAGGGTCAGAACTATATTAATCCCTTGGATGCCCTAAAACACATCCACATCTTGAGTGTCATAAGCCAAAGCCTTTATCTGCGTACATATCGCTTAGATATGTGATTTAAGGATATAATTACCACTATGACAATGAAGATTGTGTCTAAACAACTCATTTTTGTACCCAAAGAACTTGAGATGAGCAATTTCTCTTATCTTCCTAGTAAATGCCCTAAGGAAAGTGAGCAGACTGAGTAATTACCAAAAGCTTCTCTTTTTCTCCATTTTTTTTTCAGAGGAATCTTGAAAACTGCATTTGTAAATCACTCACTTCTATTCAATATGCATACATTACATGAATATAAAGTTATCTCCACATTAGCAATGGAAAGATGTTTTTTAGTAGAAATGTATGCAGCAGAACAAATTGAAAAGTGTTTGCCTTGTCTTCTATTCATTGTGGATTTGTGTTCTGGAAAGACATAAATGGCTTCCTACCTTTGAATCCCTGCTGACATAATTATTTCCCGAGAGTCACACTTTGATGCCTCTTTTTTTCCTTTAAGATTGAAAAGTGTGATTCACTTTGACCAGGGAAAGGGAAGTGCTCAGGAGTTGTGGGAAAGGGTTTTACTCACAACATTGCTGAGGTGAGCTCCGCTGGTGCTGGGTATGTAAGGTACAGAGGCTGAACAGCAGAAGCCATTGGTCTTGGCAGAGCTCCTGTCCCTTCCCTGTGGCTGCCCATAAAGTGTGGCAACGTCAGCAGCCACTGCCGCCCCTGCCAGCAAACAGCAGAGAAGACAAGAGGACTTAATAGTGCAAACTTGTGTGCAAAGACAATGATTTGCCTAGCATCCTTCCCTAAAATCACATTGATATGTGATGTGTTAAGACCTTTTATAGATTTTTTTTTGTCAGAAAATAGTATGTGGAAGCAGAAGAAGCATAAGACAACGCTTCACGAAGAGAATTGAGTAAAGCAGGGGAAAGTTATAGTCAGACAGTAGAGAAACATTAACATCCTGTTTAAAAACTTTCTAATTAAGTCACTACCAAAAAATATAAGAATAAAACCAGACTTCTCCTAGATTCTTTTTTTAATAAGCAGTTTGGAATGTCCACTATTACTCATGGGAGAAATCAGGTCCATAAATAGCAGACATCTGAGGACAGTTGAAATTTATTTATTTTGTGAGACCAACTTAATACCATCTCCTGTCTGCAGAGAACTTGAGGTACCAAATGACGTCTTACAGAGTTACTGACATCATATGTGTACCTATGTGTACAAGTATGAAGAGAAAGACAAAGCTCAACATTAAATAGAAATTCTGATTGTTTATTGTACTCACTGGTCTGGGTGCCATCCTGTGCTGAGCAATAACCCAACATTTACCTTCTAAAGGGGCTGCAGGAATAAATGTCATTTTTTCATTCTGATGAATGATTATCTCTGCTTCAGGGTTTTAAGTGGCATCAAAACTTCTAAATACTGAGATTTCTCTTTCTAAATGTTAGGATGAAACTGGCAGCCTGTTTATCTGTGATTCCACTCTCTGTGAAAAGACCTGTGGTATCACACAGGTCAGAAAAAAGCAATCTAAATTTAATACATTGCCAGGCTATAGACTTTTTTTGGGAAAAGAAACATACTTCAGTTTCTACCAATTCAATTTATGGCAAGTTTCTTTGTGGAAAACAAGCAAGTGATTGTGGTGAGACAGCTGTAGGTTTTGTTTTATTTTATTTTATTTTATTTTATTTTATTTTATTTTACTTTACCCAGCAACAGAATGTTTTGGTAAAAATACTTGAATACAAATTGCCATTTCCTCTTTTTAGCTTCAAAAGGATCTGTCATACTGTAGTCATATTTACAAGGCTTCTACTGACCTCTCTTTTTTTGGTGATTGTTTGAGTTAGACTCAAAACGTTTCCACCAAAATTTTTTTTAAAAATAACCTTCAAAGTCTGATAACCTCCCTTCAAACACAGACGAGTTACGCTTACCAAAAATTGCTAAAGCTTGTAGAGCAGTAATAATTCAGAGTACACTTTAAAAATCCATGAAGAGACTTTCCTTAGGTAAATCATTTTCTTTTAGACCAGGCATTGCATGTTTATTTTGAAATCATTTTGATCATGTTATTACTTTCTACAGAAAAGCTATAAAATGTATTTAGTATAAGCAAAAAAAATAACTTTAACATTCCTAGCACTGGCTTATACATAAATACCTTCAAAGAATTGAGAGAGGTGAGGAGAGAGAGGAGGAAGGCAGGACAAAAACAGTCATCTGTATCATGCAGTATGCAGTAACTATCGCAAGGTCAGATTCCTCAGTCTGGTGTGACTATCCTGCTGCAAATCTGTGCATCATGAATTCTGTTTCCAACTTCTGCCGATTGGGGTGACTTTTTGTACGTGAAGTGTTTGCTGCCATGAGAGCTGAAGATTATCTCTGGCAACCTCTAGGTATAATTTCTTTAGGGAAGAGGACACATGCCACTCAAAAAATACCCAGCATTTACCTTAGTAAAATTCTAGATCTCCTTCATAAGAAGTTACCAGCATTTGATCGTATAAACATATATTTTAAGTATTTTTGTGTGATGTATCTTCTGCCTAAACACCAGAAGACTGCACTCTTTTGTCAAGCTGGATGAAATACCGCATCTTGAAATAGGTGGATATTTTGATGATCATTTCAGGAGAATGAAGACTTTCCATACTGAGCATGTTATTCTAGAGATATTGAAACAAACCATGATGTAAGGACTTACTCATCATAAATGAGTAATACCACAGTGTAACTGTTAATTACTGAAGCAGTGTCTTCTTGATGCAAAAAAAAGGGGAAATCATTATAGCAGAAAACAGTGAAATCCATACAGTGATTGAACTGATGAATCATGGAGTCATAGAATCCTTAGAGTTGGAAGAGGCCTTTAAAGGCCATCTAGTCCAACTCCCCTGCAATGTACAGGGACACCTACAGCTAGATCAGGTTGCTCAGAGCTCTGTCCAGCCTGACCTTGAATGTCTCCAGGGATGGGTCTTCCACCATCTCTCTGGACAGCCTGTTCCAGTGCTTCACCACCCTTACTGTAAAAAACTTTTTGCTTAAATCTAACCTAAATCTCCTCTCTTTCCGTTTGAAGCCATTCCCCCTTGTCGTATTCCCACAGACCCTGCTAAAAAGTCTGTCCCCCCTCTTTCTTACAGCTCCCCTTTAGATACTGAAAGGCAGCTATCAGGTCACCTCGGAGCGTTCTCTCCTTCGGGATGAACGGCCCCAGCTCCCTCAGCCTGTCTTCACAGGGGAGGTGTTGCATCCCTTGGATCACTTTTGTGGTCCTCCTCTGGATGCTCTCCAACAGGTCCATGTCTCTCCTGTGCTGAGGACTCCACATCTGGACGCAGTACTCCAGGTGAGGTCTCACAGCACAGAGCAGCGGGGCAGGATCACCTCCCTCGCCCTGGTGGCCATGCTTCTTTTGATGCGGCCCAAGATTCGGTTGGCTTTGTGGGCTGCAGGGGCACATTGCTGGCTCATGTCCAGCTTGCCATCCACTAGTACCCTCAAGTCCTTTTTGGTAGGGCTGTGCTCTATCCTTTCATCCCCCAGCTTGTTTTGATAGCAGGGGTTACCATGGTCCACGTGCGAGACCTTGCGCTTGGATTTGTTGAATCTCGTGAGGTTCTCCTGGGGCCACTGCTCAAGCCTGTCTAGGTTATGAAGACTGGCATCCAGTATTATCTGAGTATCTGTTAAATATATATATATATATATAAACTGAAGACTGGAGTAATGCAGTCCAGAAAATTGCTCAGTTGAACCAAAAAATATAAATGCAGGATGCAATTTTTTTCCCTAAAAGGTTAGAATGCTGGGGACCTATCCCTGCAGTAAGGGCAGAAGGATGCCCAAAACATTTGAATGGGCTTCTACCTGAAAGAAGAAACTACACCAAACTGAAGATGGCCTTTCAACAGAAAAGAGACTGATAAAAGCTGAGTGGGGAGGTGAGAAGGGCCTCTTCTACTTGCTTCATGATGACTTGCACCCTGATTCAGAGCAGGCCTGGCAGCTGGAGCTAATTCAAGAGAAGTACAAACAGCTTGCAGAAAAAAACAGCTTTAACTTGGCTCCTTCTTCTCAGGAAGGCAGTGCCTTTGTTTGCTAAACAGATCACTGGTTTGATGTGGAAGTGGGCTGCCCACAGGGGCTGTCTGTTGGCAAGCCTCATTATTGAACCAAGGATTCAAGGCAGGAAAAAAAAAAAAAGAAGAGAAAAAAGAGAAAAGAAAAAAGAAAAAAAAGGAAAAAGAAAATGGAAAAAAAAAAGAAGAAGAAAAAGAAGAAACAAAGAAAAAAAAGGAAGAGAAAGAAAAGAGAAAGAAAAAAAGAAAAAGAAATCAGAGCAACCACTGCAGCAAAAATGGCACATGTTGGTACCACATGTTAGCCAATGTCATGAGCTCCCTCTATCAGCCTCTCAAAGTTGCCTGCCACACAACAGGGTGTGTCAAGCACAAGGTTTTCTCTAGTGATATGGCTTGCCTGGGATTTTTGGGGTCTTACCTTTACACTCTTCATAATTTTTAAATAAAATGGCAAAGTATATTTTTTAAGAGAGTGATAATTTGTGTGTATGTGCATTATACATGTAATATGTACATACATTTAAATTATAATATATATGTCATATTAAAGGCATTATATTATTCCAAAAAACTGTCAAAAACAGCCTCTGAATCACTGCTGACAATTGTTCAATCATTTTAAAAGGTGAGTGATGCGTCCCAAACTGACATTTTTCTAACATGTTTTGTAGATAGATGCTGTCCCCAGGCAAGGCAGGTGGCTGATGCCCTTCTGTGTGCAGTAAGAGGCACACCAATGGCTAAGCAGATGGTGGAGAGAGAGCCTGCACAGCCGTGTATTCAGCCACTATGTGTCACTGGCCAGGGCTCCTCAGCAATGGTGTGCCAACTTTCTAGAAATGAAAATAAAAGAAAATGTGAAGGGAGGAGGAGGAAAATGGGCTTCTGTAGAAGTCTTTCCTTTCTTCCACGCTTGGAAGAGGTACCTACGGCTTCCACCGTAGCTCTGCTCTGCAGGGGAATGTGGGGGCAGCAAGTCAGTTGGTTTGTTAAGGGAAGGACATGGATGTCGAAATAGAAGTGGCACTGCAGTGGATAAACACATCTTCTGCTAATATCTAAATATTTTTGGAGTTCAGTAGTTGTTTAGTGAAGAAAAGCTGTGGAGAACTGGTGCCAGATTTGACATCATCAGGGGTTTGGACTGGAATCACTGTCAGAAAGTTACACTGATTTTTAAAATAAACTTGGCACCAGACTCAAGAAAGTTTACCATCACTAATGTAGAAAAAAGATCAGTGGAGGTATGAGAAAATATTAGAAATTAGTATTTCATATGCAGGCAGATTAACAGGGCAGCCTAAAGAACGCATTACAGTGTTGTCCTCAACCTGTCACTCAACAGCGTATATTTTTACATAAGAAATTAGACAGCTTTTTATATTTTGGCCCATTTGGAGATGATCTCAGAACATTTTTAATGGAGTACTCTTTTACTTGTAATTCAGTCCTGCTTGTATCTCACACCATGGTGAGATTGAACATCTATCTCCTTTGATTCAATAGTCCTGAAAGATGAAGTACCCATGACATAGAAGAAACTTTGATATTTATTTTGTGCTCCTTAAAACCTTCTCACTTAGTGCCCACTAAAAGCAGGACAATTGGTAGAATTGACAAAGAAAGGTTTAAATGTCTCACCTGCTTTTTATTATCCTTCCAGCAGATGACTAGTTTGATTTTTTTACCAGAAAATATTGACTTTAGGGTTGAATCCCTTATTTTGTTTTTTTAACTGCAGGAGATGAATTAGGCTTCAGTTTGAAGAGTTGCTACTATTTACTGTCTGAAGAAATTATCCTGGCATCAATCTCTCCTTCTTATTAAACATGCAGAAGTTTCCAGAAGTTGGCTTTTGAGCAAAAGAATATGTGTAATATACACTTCTTTTCTCATTGATTAGAAAATTAACATATGGAAAAAGCATACATAATAAGACTAATTATTAAGATATGTCTTGGTGCAGCAAGATACATGTGATTATAGTAGCCTGGTGTGCTTTTCAACATCAATCTCATCAGAAAGGTATTGTATCTTTAATGTGACACTACACAGCATGACAAAACTGACTTCTTCTCCTATTGTTTATTTTCACAACTGGACAAGTGGTTCTTATAGCTGATCTTCACATCCTTCATACTTCCAAATCCAGTTTGACCATCAGGTATGACACTAGACCTAATAATACACAGCTGATTACTTAATACAGCATAATGCCAAATTTGCTAATTAGTTGTGTTTCTAAATCATAGTAGGAGAAAGTAGCCATTACCAGGGAGTTGTTTTTAACTCTAACTGGAAAACAGTTTTCAGGAAGGATAATTGCCTGCTAGAGCAAATGCTTTGAAGTCTTTCAATCACTAAAATCCAAACATGCAGGCAACTCTCAATGTTCCATCAAGCTCAGTGGAATAACCTACATGTGTTACTATAAATAGACTGCAAAATTCCAGTAAAGCCAAATGAGAAAAAGTATATATGTATAGTGCGGTGTCTAATCTCAGCAGCGGAAGATTTTGGGTATTAAAAACTATCTTTAAAAATTCAGACTCACATTTGTTTGTTACCTTCCAGAGCCAAAGACTGTCAAGAGGATTTACCTTTTTTATGTGGAAAACCAGTGACTGACGGATAATATAAATGAATATTTGAGAACCGAATTCTGAAGTAGATGCCATTATACACTCTACGCCAGTTAACTGTGTATGCTGCTCTATCTCACTGTTACGTACCAATCTCCTTTTGTATTATTATTTTAAAAAAAAAAAAGATAACAGCTGATGATAAAACCACTAGCAGAATGTTTTTTCATTGAAATATTGCAGCTCTCTAAATTTTTTGTGAAGCCTTGTCTTTTCACTCAAATTTCACTTATATGAGGAAAAAAATGGGATGAAAGGCTCTGGCAATGTCAAAAGAGCTCATTTTGACATCTTCAAATGAAAGTCTTACACTTTCTTTATTGAAATGGCTTTTTGCTTTGATTTTTGTATTTTATATTGACATATGTGAGATGTGTAAAAACTGAATTGGAAAGAATTGATCCCTCTGCAACTAGATACTTTTATACGTTGCAGAACATTTTCATGTTGAAGTTTTCTTGAATTGGAATAGAAATTATTCTAGAAAACTCCAAGCTCTGAAAGCATTTTATAGTTTTAGTTTTGCTTTAGATTATGGAACAGACATGTTACAGGAGCTGCAAGTAAAACGGACTGTAGTATCTTACTGTACTGATACAACCCCGAAAGTGTGAAGAAACATGAAAGCTCTAAGAGAAGCAGCTATCCAAACACTTTCAGGATGTTAATTGGAAATTCAAGGAGAAGCAATCACTCAATTTTGCAAATTTTTTAAGGTAAGACAGAACCACATCCTCTGAGTATTTTCCTAATACAACCAGAAACTAATTTTGTGTGATGTCTGTAGGAGAAACGGTAAAAAAAAAAAAAAA
>WBMW01003485.1:804407-824434 GCA_013396635.1 Penelope pileata
AAAAAAAAAAAAAAAAAAAGCTTGGAAACCTGAGAAATATTCAAGCTTTGCTCTGTCAAGATTTCTTGTGAACTATGGCTCCTGCAGAATGAGTTTTAGCTGTCTCAGAGTGCCCATGTTTCTGTCCCAAGCTGTCCTTGAAATGGCAACAGAACAGAAGCAGAAACAGGTGAAATTTATGGTTGTCATTTTGAAAATGGAGACAAAATAAACAAATGTCTTAAGATTTGGAATGGCAAGATTACAAAGACCCAGGCCCTTGGCTCCTTGGACATCGTAATGGCAAATTGTGGTTCAAGCTGCCACCAAGCCTGGTCCTGCTTTGCTGCTGGCTTCAGTTAAGCATGTTGGCTTTGTGCTGCCCAGAGAAGGTCCAATGCTGGCCAGGAGGAAGAGAGATAAAGAGCTGCATGTTCAGCTGCTGGGGTGACCTGCCACCCATCTCTTGCATGTGAAAGCAAAGAGAAGGACAGGGGCACTTTCAATGTGGTTCAAGTACAGTTTTACAGAGTACCAACATGATTGTCCACGCTGCAGTTGAAGAATGCACTTGGTGTCCCTATCCCGTGCCTTTTCAGGGATGCTTCTGTGGTGGCACATCTGAGTCAGTGCAGTCCAGGACAGATCATGGCCAACAACATGAAACAAATGGGGTGTAGATGTTTTGCTCAATATTTACTCAGGTTTCACCCTCCCAGTTCTACAAGTACAGCCAGAAATGAATGTGCAACAGATAAAAATGCAGACTAGCATGTTTCCCAGCTGTTAGCAAGTAGACAGCCCATGTTGCCCCTCTTGCTGCAGCAGTTGATTACACCCACAGTCAATGTGCCAGGAGAAGGGAGAACATGCCACAGTAAGACAAGCAGCAAGGCTTGTGGAGGTGTTGGGTGACTCTGCCTGCCCAAATGAAGCTCCTGGTCAGGGGAAAGAGAGGGTGCTGTAGAAGCTGCTGATGTGCTGAGCTTGCCAGCACGCACTCAAGGGTTTCCAAAAGTGAACTGTGGTTCTGAAAGCCTCTGTGTACCTCTGTCGTCAGAGAGCAGGAAGATGCTCAGATCTCAATGAAAACCCCTTAACACCAGGAGGTGGGATAAATTCAGTCCAGCATGGTGTTGGTTTGAATGCAAGTCCTTCTTTCATTGCCCAGAATAGCATAGCTTCAGGCTATCAGCTCAGCAGTGGGAAAAACAGAGTGATTTAAAATGTGTTATGTAAACCCAAAAATATAAACAAATTGAGATAATTTCTATGTTTTCCTTGGTTTCTGAAGTATATAGCAAATTTCTTTCCTTCTACTACTTTTCCCTATAACCTAAGTTAGCACACTTCTGACAGTATTCATAATATAACAATGCATGCACATAAGCTCTTGCACCAATAATTTAAGCAACCTTTATAAAACGTAACAAAAAAATTACAGAGTAAGTGAAATGTCTATCTTTTACTTTGTTTCTTTTTGGTGAGTAGAATTCATAATGTTTGCATGGTGCAGTTAAATTCCACTTTAGAATTTTATAGCACTGTAGTGAAGACTCAGAAGAACAAATTAAAAAAATTTTATATGACTTGCTGTTTAAAGGAGTCCTGTTATAGTAGGACAAAAATAACACTCAGATACTAGAAAGATTTCCCACATTACACTATAAATGTAATTGAATTCTGATTTTCAGTAATCTTTTCTAACATCAAGCTTTAGTGGAGCAGGTGTGGGGAGAGGCTACAAACCATGTCTATACACAACTCATTTCATGTTTGACTTTGGTTTTTAGTAATATGCAATGTCAGCAGAGCAACAGGAACAATCTGGAGCACAGGTGGTTATAGCAACTGCATTTAGAGCTATGTCTCCGGATGTGAAAAGCTGGAGAGATATCCCGTTGGACTGACAGGTTTGTTCTCAGAAATCTCTAAATTCCCTCCCCTCCCATAAATGTAACTACTGACAGTAACAAAGATCAAGTAACTGGAAAAAAAACAAACAAACATGAAACAAAGTATATTAAGATAAAGGTACTATGTATGTTGTGTTACACTACACATGAACTATGGTTTGATGTTTGGAACACAGACAATGGCTCAACAGTAGCTTCAAAGTAATAACAAGCTCATATCCTACTAGTCTTGCAAGGAGCCATGGCCAGAATTGAGTTCCCAGGTCCATATTCTCAGCTAGCTAAATAGTCAAAGGGGCTGACATGTTGAAAGATAACATTGCCTTGTTATCAAGAGAAGTTTGAATACCTAACTTCAGGAAACCACATGTGAAAGAAGTTTCTGAGTATCTGTGTCACAGTCAGATAACAAAGCCAGCTGCTTGCCAAAACTCAACAGCCTGATCCTAAGCTGGAGGCACCTTCTACTGCTCTCCTTGGCACTCCACATACTCTTTGTGGGGATTTGATCCCCAAAAAGAGTGTGACTGCAGGATTGTCCTGCCTCTTACTGCTCCAGCCACCACCCCTTCTTGCCAAGGGTGCACATGGAAGGGGACTGACAGCAGAGCTACAGGATCCACCCCAGCACCAACAGTGGCTTCTCCTTCTGCATTCTACGCTACCACATCTTGCCAGGTCTTCTGCAGATGCGCGGCATCCATTGCAGTGGGGGACTGATTTGCTCACATATCAATATCCTGCTTGCAGTCTTTCAAATATTACATTAAAATAGTTGATAGGGTTACAAATTACTTTGGCAGAGAGGGGAAGGCAATGCCAGCAGAAAGTGGAGGAGAGAGGAGTATCACTCAAGTGAGTACATACTCTGTTGTCAGACAGTTATCTTGCCGTTCTCAATAACACAGCAGCGTGACTTGCTTTCAGTATGGGTTTAATCCATTCCTTGTCATCTTGCTATTTCCACTTGTACGCTGAAATTCAGTGTTTGTTTTCCTTTCTGTTTTTGATTTTGTTTAAGTGATGTTCAAGTGCTTCATGATTAAATTTTTTAAGGTGTTTTAAAATTGCCTGCAGGGTAACTGAGTCAGATTTTGATTGATGGTGTATAATAGATGTTTGTTAGTACCACACAGCAATATAACAGCATGCTACAAAATGTTCCATTAGAAATGCACATTTGTCACAAGAATAAGAACATTTAATTGATTTACCCTGTGCTAATAATTTCTTTTTTCTTGGTCATGCATTAAAACAGATGTATTTTACACAGTGACAAATGTACAAAACATCTCACTGATTAAGCTTCATCCACTCATGTCAGAGTTATCCTGACTGTGAGCACAAATCTCTCCATCTGTGTAACTGACTGAAGAGATAAGCAAATCACGTTGGCTTTGAATATGAAGGAGGAGTGGACATCTTTGACTACGTGCTTTTAAATCATCTTATGCATGATAGCACCAGCCTTCAAATATTGATGGGAAATAGCATTATACTACCATCATGAAGTAACAAGTTACTATACTAATTTTACAGTTGGGAAACTGAGGCATAGACACACCTTGTAATTCCCTGCGTAATAACATCAAGGTCCTGGTGAACAAATGGGTTTGGTGTAGTATCCTCCAATACAGTACACATTCAAGATAAATCAGCAGCAGTTTAATTACAAAACAATCCTCCTTCTGATGCTTTTTTATGTGGTCTTCCCTTTCTCTAATCCAAGAATTATTTTTTCCAATTACCTTTTTCCATATCAGCATTTTAATCTGAAAGTTGAGATCCTATGACAGCCCTGGCCAAGATCTGAGTTTTACATCCCATCCTCCAACTAGCTGAGGAAAGTGGAGGAAAGCATTTGGGGATCTTTCCTGCAGTGCATTACACTGCATGCATAACCCTCAACTGATTAATTAATTAGAAATGTTAAACTTACGAATTTTCATAAAAACTGAAACAAAAATCAGACTCCATTCCTCTTCATGCTAAATCACAAGCTCAGACAAATACTTTTCCCATAAAAACAGCAGAAGGTTTAGCATCCTTGTAGAAAAATTATTTATTTTCAATATAAAACTTTCCCTTTATTAGTTTTGTAAAACCTAGATCCTAAGCTGTTATTCAAAATGCTGCAAAACCTCTTCTCAGGCAGATATCTATGTTGATCCTGCAATAAACTTAATTCTCTCACATCATAGTAAAACTGCTTAGTGAAATCCCATTCTGCAGACCTCTAAAACTGAAGATATTCATGGAATAGTTGGGTTGGAAGGACCTTTAAACCCACCTGGTTCCAACCCCCATGCCATAGGCAGGGCTTCCACCCACCGGATCAGGCTGCCCAGGCTGCCCCATCTAGCCTGGCCTTGAACATCTCCAGGAATGGGGCATCCACAGCTTCTCTGGGCAGCCTGCGCCAGTGCCTCACCACCCTCTGAGTAAAAGGCCCCTTCACCTGAAGTTTTCTGGAACAAAACACGAGAAAAGCTGAATGTACTAAGTGGTAACATGACAAAAGCTGAATTCTTCTGAGTGACAGTGAAAATCAGGGGACACGGTGGGACACGTCTAGTTAAGCTCCACACCAGATATTTCCTGAAGATTTAATCTTTGCCTTTCTGTCCTCTCCAAAAGGGTTTCTGCCTCTGAACAAATGAGCAAAGCTACGGGTAGAATGTGGAACCGTTCTGGAAAATTTAGTACCAGCATGGCAATTTAGTACCTTGTCCTCCAGTTATTTTCTGCTTCTGCTCCCCTATCTTAGTTTCTAGCTGGGACAGAAGTTGTCACTCTCATAGTGTCTGGTATGAGGCTCTGTTTTGCTTCTAGAAGCAAAACAAAACTGGTAAGTACTGATGTTTACACTTGTTGCTAGACAGTGCTGTACAGAGCCAAGAACATTTCAGTCTCTCAGCTTCTTGTATTGCCCTGCCAGCAAGGCGACTGGGATGGCATAAGGAGCTGGGAGGGGAAAGGACCAGAGCAACTGACCCAAACTTGCCAAAGGGGTATTTCATACCATATGATATCACATAACTTTAAGGGAGAGGAGTCAGCTGGGGAGGCGCTGCTGCTCAGGGATGGGATGGGCATTGGTCAGTGGGTGGTGAGCAATTGCATTGTGTATCACTTGTTTTCATGTATACATCTACATATTTAGAATTAGCGTTATTTTCTTTTACTTCTTTTTCAGCCTTAGTAAATAGTTTTACGTCAACCCGCAAGTTCTACTGTATTTTCCCCTTTTTCTCTCCCATATACCACTGGTGGGGGGAGGTGAGCAAACAACTGTGTGGTAGTTAGCTACCTGCTGGGTCAAGTCACAACATCCCCTTACCTGGAATTCATCTGCTTCCTCTTGTACAACACATTGCAAATAGTTCTGACATTATGCAGTGCCAGGTGAGAAAGAAATCAAATTAAATCATAGAATCATAGAATGTCCTGGGTTGGAAGGGACCCCAAGGATCATCAGGTTCCAACCGCCTTGCCACAGGCAGGGCCACTAACCTCCAGATCTGATATTAGATCAGGTTGTTCTACTCACATTACACCATTTATGTATATGATATTGACACGTCATTGAAGCTTGTTCATCTTGCAGTAGGGAGTGAAAAAATTCTACAGTTCTAAGCAAGTATTAATTCTTGGAGATTTCAGGCCTGAAATGCTCAATACAAGATGGTTGTGCTTGCAGAAAATATGTGAAAGAGTTACAGGCTGTATTGGGAACTTAAAAGCATGCATGTAAATAGTGCTTATGCTGACCTTAGAAATCAATATTTGCATGCACTGATCATAGAACTCAAGACTACATAAACAAAGCTAATTTTTGCAAGAAACACTCAAAAAAAACACCAGTTATAAAGAGATCAATAACTGACATGGATTTCTCTATTTAACTTTAAAAAAACAATTGCTGCTCGCTATCAAAAGATCACTTAAAAAAGAAGTAGCAGAACTTTTCAGGAAGAGAAGAAAAACATGTAAGGTGTTGCATTGTGGTAGAACTGTTATTTGCAGCAATCACAGAAGTAATATGGGAATCACAGAGTCACAGAATCACAGAATCACAGAATTGCAGGGGTTGGAAGGGACCTCAAGAGATCATCGAGTCCAACCCCCCTGCCAGAGCAGGTTCCCTACTGCAGGTTGCACAGGTAGGCATCCAGGCGGGTCTTGAATATCTCCAGGGAAGGAGACTCCACAACCTCCCTGGGCAGCCTGTTCCAGTGCTCCGTCACCCGCACTGTGAAGAAGTTCTTCCGCATGTTGGTGCGGAACTTCCTGTGCTCCAGCTTAAGGCCGTTGCCCCTTGTCCTGTCCCCACTGACCACCGAAAAGAGGTTCCCCACCTCCATTTGCCTCCCACAACTAAGATACTTGTAAACATGTATCAGGTCCCCTCTCAGCCTTCTTTTCTCCAGGCTGAACAGACCCAGCTTACTGAGCCTCTCCTCATAGGGGAGATGCTCCAGGCCCTTTATCATCTTTGTGGCCCTCCGCTGGACTCTTTCCAGGAGGTCCCTGTCTTTCTTATACAGGGGAGCCCAGAACTGGATACAGTACTCCAGCTGAGGCCTGACCAGGGCAGAGTAGAGGGGGAGGATCACCTCCCTCGACCTGCTGGCAATACTCTTTTTAATGCACCCTAGGATCCCATTGGCCTTCTTAGCCACCAGGGCACACTGCTGGCTCATGGCCAACCTGTCATCTACCAGGACCCCCAGGTCCCTCTCTGTAGAGCTCCTCTCCAGCAGGTCATCCCCCAGCCTGTACTGGTACATGCGGTTATTCCTCCCCAGGTGCAAGACTCTACACTTGCTTTTGTTGAACCTCATCAGGTTCCTCTCTGCCCATCTCTCCAGCCTGTCCAGGTCTTGCTGAATGGCAGCACAGCCTTCTGGCGTGTCAGCCACTCCCCCCAGCTTCGTGTCATCAGCAAACTTGCTGAGGGTGGACACTATCCCCTCATCAAGGTCGTTGATGAAGACATTGAACAAGACCGGACCCAGCACCGACCCCTGGGGAACACCGCTAGTTACAGGCCTCCAGCTGGACTCTGTGCCGCTGATCACTACCCTCTGAGCTCGGCCAGTCAGCCAGTTCTCAACCCACCTCACAGTCCACTCATCTATCCCACATTTTCTCATCTTTGCTATCAGGATGTCATGGGAGACAGTGTCAAAAGCCTTGCTGAAATCAAGGTAGATGACATCCACTGCTCTCCCCCCATCTACCCAGCCAGTGATGTTATCATAGAAGGCTACCAGGTTGGTCAAACATGATTTCCCCTTGGTGAATCCATGCTGACTACTCCTGATAACCTTCTTCTCTTCCAATTGCTGGGAGATGGCATCCAGAACAAGCTGCTCCATCACCTTTCCAGGGACAGAGGTGAGGCTGACTGGCCTGTAGTTCCCTGGATCCTCCTTCTTGCCCTTCTTGAAGACCGGAGTGACATTGGCTATCCTCCAGTCTTCAGGCACTTCTCCCGTTCTCCAAGACCTGTCAAAGATGATAGAGAGCGGTAGGGCAATCACATCCGCCAGCTCCCTCAGCACACGCGGATGCATCCCATCAGGGCCCATAAATATTTACTTTATGTCAAAAAAATTTAAATGTGTTACTAAGCATTTTATTTGTTTCAGAGCTCTGAAACAAGTCACTGAAATAATGGCACAGAAAGTCCCCAGACCACAGTCTTCAGGGAGACAAAGTGTTCCAGAGCTTTGGAGCTGCCCGCTCTTGTCATGTTGCCCCCAAAGCAGGTGTGCACTTCTGCCGGAGGGGCAAGCATTTCGGCCACCTGGTTACGCACACCACTGAGAGTCAAAGCGTAGGAGGAGCGTATTTTCTGTACACTCCTGGCACAAGTCTGGTTAGGCAAGGCTGCATTCAATATAACTGAATAGATGACGCTTGTCTTCTTTATACAATTTTGGCAGGAGAAAGAGGACTACCTGCAAATATGAAATTCAAACTCAAAACAGCTTGTCTACCTGCAGCTACACGTGTTTTGCACAATGTGTAAGCTGCAGATTTCCCTTTAAATAACTGCAAGCATCTGATGTAGTGTAAGAACTTGACAGCTGATAAGCATAACATGGAAAATGAGTAGGATCATGTGTTTTTCCATAGCCTAACCCCAGTCTGGCTTCCACTACTCTGCTGCCTTTGTATCAGCCTCTTTTGTAGGAGCTGTGTGTTTTAATTAAACAAACAAACAAAAAAAAAAAAAAAGCAGTAATCAGTTTGAGAAGACTTAAAGCTAGTGACAAAATATGGCTTCAAAAAAGCAAAAGTCTGGAAAAGTTCTCCAATGGGAAGCAATTAAGAGCACACAGAAAAGTTAGGTGCCAGTGGATGTTACGCGAGGTAAACAGCAGCGCAGCCATGGAAACTGGCGCACCAGCACATCCTTGCCATGCTGCCGAGGAACTCACAGAACCCCTCAACTTGTGCCTCCTTTATTTGCTCTTCTTCCAACTTAATTCCTCCTCTTTCTTGATATGAATCACTGTCGGTGGGCAGGTGAGGAGGAGCTGTCAATCCATGTGCCTCTTGAGGCTCCAGAGAGAGGCTTCCGAGGCTCTCGTCACTAAAGACAAGCACACTCTTCCCTCTGTAGAAAATATATTATTCTCCAGATGCATGAAGCTCCAGATCATAAGACTGATCATTTCTTTTCAAAAATTTGAGTTTAGCTTGAAATCATTCACTAGCCAGCACAGGACTTTACCAAACTGCACATTTTTAATTAGAGGATACACAGCTTCCTGAAAAATAAACAGAAAAGCTGTCAGAGAACATATGCAGATGAGGCAAGTAGATAAAAATATATGAATTTTCCATAATCCATAAACAGGCAGTAGCAAATGAATAGTCAGAAGATTAAAAAAAAACAAAACAAAAAAAAAAAACCCATTACTTGTCTTACTCTCTTTTTAACTACAGAACCGCATGTGCTATACAAAAACCTAAAATAACCAAAATTAATGAGCAGGGTTCATTACTGATGTCATTCCACTGAAGTCAGCACAGACACAAAGGGGAACAGTGAGTCTGGATCAGCATCTTAACTCCCCTTATTTAGATGGGTACTAATTAAGCAAACTCCATTCAACAATTGTTCCCGCAAACCCTAATCCTCTTAATATGTAATCACTTGCAATGGTGATTACTTTTAAAAGTAATCACTATTTTTGACTTGCAAAAAAAGAAAGAAAGAAACCGAAAGATATATTTAATTTAAGGCTTTTTAAAACATTTAGGAGATAACAAAAAATGATATTCCAGACACATTTTTTAAGTGACTCAAAGAGACAAACAATGCAGATACGATGTACCATGGCTGCCTGTATAAACTCAGCCTGTTCACGTGATTCTGCAACACGTTAGTATTTTGGAAAATCAGATAAAGAGAGATCATGCTGCCTGAAATTTAATCGTTTCAGCGTATTCACAGCCATGACAGCTGTGAACACACAACAGACTGCACGGAACAGTGCTTATGATTATGTTCGGGGGGTTTAGGGTGGGTTTCTTTGAGGGGTGTTTTTTGAGGAAGTTGGGAATTTTGGGGGTGGTCTTTATATGCTGATTGTATCATCTACCCTCAAAATCCCTGTGCAGAACGTCATGAATCCCATTAATTTATTAAAAGATCCATCCTCCGCGAGTGAAAGGGGGATGAGGACCCCTCCAACCCCCCGACCCCACTCCCCCGTGCCTGCTCCTGGGGCCGCGGGTCGCCACTGCCACCTGCTGAAGCCACTGCGCTATTGACGGCATCGGCCCCCGGTCGCCCCCCGGGGGCCGGGGGGCCACCAGAGGCCAGGCGGTTCCCCAGCATTTTTCCCCCATTTACAACATAAACTGTTTGATTTCAGAGATATGCTGTAGGAAGGGAACGTGCTAGTTGAGTGGACGGCAAATCATTATGCAAGGGGAGGTAAGGTTACCTGGTGGAAATTATCGCTCCTAACTAACGCTGTGTGTTAAACCCAAATGCCTTTAATAAGCCTCCTCCGGCAAAGGCAATATGTGAAAGACATTGTCAAATAATATTTTAAAGAAAAAAAAAGCACACACACACACAAAGCATGGTAGTGGGGAATAAGTCCCCAGTCAAAGTCACCTGCAGTAAAATCGCTCTTCTGGCGTGATCACCCACATCGCAAACGCTCCCATCTTTGGAAAGCAGTTGGTAATTCTTCATCAGCTGAACAGAAGCAAACACAGAATGTGTGTCACTTTCTGGGGCTCATTTGTTTTAGCAGGAAGCTGCCTCCACTGTTACGCTACTCAAGTGTACAGATTCGCTCTGGAAACAGAGAGGTATCCTTATCTGTATGGATTTAAATATGGAAAGAGACACTGAATGGAAAGAACAACTTCAATCAGATATTTTAAGTTACAACTGAATTGTGTTTATGGCCCCAGACAGCGTGTTCTGAGAAATGTTCCAAAACACTCCTCCCTAAGCTTTCAGCCATTTCTCACTTCTGCTCCAGTAAGATGTTAAGAGAAAAAAAAATAGGTTTCCAATCAGTATCTAACATAAGGAAGGTAGAATAGTGGTGACAACCATTTCCAATTGAGTTACGGAAGTAGTTTGTTGCTTTTATTTATCACCCATCATTACCACCTAGGCCACCATTTCTTTTTAAAACGTGTAGGAGTTCTGGTTCTAGTACGTGATCTTTGTGCTATAAAAATCATTTTGGAATCATGGTTTTATAGAGAACCTTTCAGAAGGTGATGGCTTAAATTTCTAGTTTCTCTCTTAATTGCAGTGATAAGATAGCTGCTCCTATAAAACAGTCTAGATAATATGTCATATCTCTCTTCAGCAGCTACTGCACACGATATAGGAAACTCTCCTGCTACTGGTTACTCATTAAAGTTAAGTGATAGGGATCCACATGGCAAGGTTAAGTTTCAACACTTTAAACCCTGCTGAAAGTTGCTAATAATAATGTTTAATTTTCATTCCAAGCATTTATGGTATCATGAACTTGAGCCATATTTTCCTCATCTCATTAATTACAACCAATGAACCTCCCTTCAGAATAACAATCTTTGCGTGGAACAAGAAAATAGATGCAGAATTTGACCCCTGCTTAAATTAAACACCCTAAATGCTTCTAATTTGAATGCCCTATTAACCAGAGGCAAAGTCAGATCAAGATTTTCAAAAAGGACTCGAGATTTCAACAGCCAAGTAGGGAAATGCTAACAGAAACATGATTTTCAAACCAGGAGCACTCAACAGTTTCTTAAAATGGATTGTTACGTACAGCAACTAAAGTGACTACTACTTCAAAACATATAAATTTCAAAATGCTGCCTTTCCATTTGAGGAAAAAACACTTTGCAACTAATCTCCCATAATCTCTTTACTTGCAAAAGTCTTGCTGCAAAAATTTAGCCAAGTTCTAATCATCTCATGGGGAAAGAAAATGATGAGAAAAGGAAGGATGTTCACTATGGCAGAGAGGGCTGGAAAAAGGAAGAGGAAGCTGGTGGGTGCAGCATGGTGGGACCCATGGGGGAGATGGGGCAGACACCCGGTCCTGCACTGCTCCTTACTGCCATGTCCCCATGGGACTGGGGTGCAATGTCTTAGCTCAGTTCTCCCATCCTTTCTTTTTTCAGAGAAGCAATTGAAGGAGCTGCCATATCAAAGGCACAAACCACTGCTTTCCTTTCCACCCTCTGCCCCCTGCACATCAGGTTTGTGATTTTGCAATGGGGGCAGGATATCAGCAGTGACAGATGCTTATGTGTCCTTACAGTACTGACCAGGTCAAACTTATCAATGGGTTTTTATTTCACGGGGTAGGTCATAAAATATTCATTGCCCTAGGTCATCTAACTCATGGAATAATTTAGGTTGGAAGGAACTTCTGGGGGTCATCTGCTCCAACCTGCCCAACACACGTCAAAGTTACATCAGGTTGCTCGGGGCCTGCTAAGCTTTGAAAAACTGCAAGGATGGAGATTTCACAACCTCTCTGGGCATCTACGCCAGTGTCCTACCACTCTCATAGAAAAAAGATGTGGGTTTTCCCTTGTAGCCATATTTGTACATCTTTTATCTCATATAAATGCTCCTCTGGTAATTCTGGCCTGCGGCATTTAATCATTCTCTCGTCAGCCCTACAAGGATATTAAAAATCACTTTTAGCTCATACATTTCCTTGCAGACATTGATATATGTGGAGACATAAACCAAGTTAGCTTTAGACACATCACAGCTTATTTTTTATCCTTCTTCTGAAATGAAATAACAACCTTCAGCCTTCCTTAGGAATAGAGCTGTTAGACCATCCCTTCAACTTCTTGGGAAAAAGCCCTGTTCTCTGAAAGTAGCTTGTTCTCCATGTTTATGATTTCTGTTTACCCAATGTTATTGTTGTTGTTGTCTTACAGCCTCCCTAGGCTGTCTATATTCCTCTTAACTCTTGCTTTTGTGTTTTTCTTCAAACACCTGATGGAGATTTTTGAAGTGCATGCTTTAGGAAGAGATTTAAGAATACGGGTGAGTAAGTTAAGTGCTAAACCATGCCTGCAGGAGATTAAAGAATACCTTTCTGATGTGCTACATTTCCAATAGCTCCCATCAAATCTCAGTATTCATCCAATAAAAAGGGAGCTTTAGAAGGCTCTACTGACCCTAGACATTCCCCCTGCCCCCTTCCTGTCTTTTTTGTTGTACCTAATGGCAGGAATAAATCTCATGGAAGTCAATAGGAATGCAGTAGCAGAAAGGAGGAGCACCAAGCACACAGTTCCTGCAAAAGGTTTCCAAAGACTGCTTGTCCTCTGACATACTAATGGAAACACACTGACGGAGCTCATACTTACTTCAGCTTTCTGTGGTGCTCTAGCTTAGGAGGCCTCTGTGGTGCCTCTAAGCTAAATGACATAACTCAGAGGGCATTCCTTATTCAAATTCTTAGAGGATCATTGATGCTGTTAAATTATTTGAAAAGGCAGAATACTAAAAAGGCCAAGTATTTTTATGTTTTTTATGAATTTTTCAGTAAATTAGTTTTTTATTCTAAAATGTTCCTGTAGAATACATTAGGTTCATGATTAACCATCTAATTTAGAAAGAATGTTCCACCAGTTACAGTGAATTAGAGTAATTTAGTTCTGAGTCCCGTATTTATGCTTTGAATAAAGCCTAAGACACAAGGGCACTTGTATGCAAGATGAACAGCTGATGATCGTTTGGGAACATTAAATTAATCCTAGATGTTACATGAAAGTTTAGATACAAGGAAACTTTACTACAGCCCCTAAAATTTTAAGGTCTATTCCAACAGCAGAAACCAGACTGCTATGTTAGGCCCGGCCATCTCAATAATGCATGAGATCTAGAGGTGTCTCCATGTGAGGGTCATAGAAGCCATGGTACCAAACAAGGAACCCTTCAGACTGGCCATAGGGTATCTCCTCTAGTGCACCACAGGCAAAATTAGTGACACTGCCCACCTGTTCTCATGGTGAGCGGCCAGAGGGCTCCCTCAGGCCTCAGCTCTGCTGTCCCGGGGCCATGCCTGGGGAAGTTCAGCATTTCAGAAGTAAAAGCACCCTGAGGCAGGAGCACCTGAAGCTCTCTCTATCCTGCTCTGCATAGATTTTCTTATATTTATTTGAGCCAAAGAATGCAAAGATGAGTGCATCTCCCATATCTAAAGATTAAAGTATTTTTCTGAGAAGAATCTTACAGTGTTTCTGATAACTCAGACCCTGGCAACTTTAAATGTTTCACACAAAACAGTCATTTTCAGAGGAAAAAGATGAGGGTGCTCAATGAGAACTGTGATGATTTTCACCACTACATTTTTTTACAGAACGATTTTCTTACACAGTAAGAAGAGCCTTGTGATTAAGATGCTCTTGATCTGAGAAATGCAAGTTCAAGAGAGAGCTCTTAACCCTGCTTTCCCATATCTTTGATTTGTTCTCTTGCCGTTGAGGTTTTTCTTCGAAGAGAAAGGTGCAATGCCAACTCCCTTTCCTGCTTAGCTTCAGAGAAAGCAATGATATCACTACACGCATTTTGTTGTCTCTCAGTCAAGGTACATGGAAAAAGGTATAGTCTGTGTAAACAAACACCATAAATGCAAATTATAGAATCAATCATCGAGTCATTAAGGTTGGAAAAGACCTCTAAGATCATCCAGTCCAACCGTCCACCTACCACCACCATGCTCACTAAACTGTGTCCCTAGTTTACATCCAGACGTTCCTTGAACACCTCCAGGGATGGTGACTGCACCACCTCCTTGGGCAGCCTGTGCCAGTGCCTGACCACTCTTTTGGAGAAGAAATTTCTCCTAATATCCAACTTGAACTTTCCCTGGTGCAGCCTGAGGCCATTACCTCTTGTCCTATTGCTGTCACCTGGGATAAGAGGCCAAGCCCCATCTTATCACAACCTCCTTTCAGGGAGTTTTAGAGTGCGATGAGGTCTCCCCTGAGCCTCCTCTCCTCCAGACTATACATTCCCAGTTCCCTCATCTGTTCCCCATAAGACTTGCGCTCCAGACCCCTCACCAGCTTCATTGCCCTCCTCTGGACAGGCTCCAGGGCCTCGATGTCTTTCTTGCAGCGAGAGGTCCAAAATGAAATGCAGCATTTGAGGTGCAGTCTCACCAGAGCTGAGTACAGAGGAATGATCACCTCTCTGAACCTTCTGGCTACACTATTTCTGATACAAGCCAGGATACCATTGTCCTTGGCCACCTGTTCCACTTGGCTCAACTGACGGGCTTCTGGGTATTTTCAAAAAAAACCAGGTGATTCTGAAATTTTCATGTCAAAAAATTCAGTGCTTCAAAGATTAGGTCACAGTTGAATAGGGATTTTCAAAATCAGAGCTGCTATAGTACAAATGTAAGAGATCTGCAGAGAAGGGGAAAGATGAGGTGGCCAGTAGCGGTTCCTGCACAGCAAATAATGAAGGTCACTGCGCTCTGAAGGGAAGACTCATACTGAAATTCATCAAAATATCAGCCACCCACTTCTTACAGACACAGTTCCAGATGATCTAACGCATAAAGTGAGCCTATGTATTGCTGTGCCTTAAAGGAATTAACTCTAAGAATCAAGCTGAGCTTTCACAGAATATTTCCTCCACAGCCACCCCGCAAAAAAAACAAAGCAAAACCAAATAATAATTAAAAACAAAAAACAATCCAAAAAGAAATCCAAACCACTTCTTTCCTACACTGAAAACCTAAAAAAAAACCCCATCATTTTGCTGAATTCCTAAGTAGCCATTACTAAGGCCTGAGGATTTCTGAAATGTTTCAGTCTGGAAATTTTGGACATTTGGGGTCTCAGTTTGGGATTTATTTTCCTTTTATTTCATGGGTTTGTTTACTTTTTACCTCCTTTTATTTCAATATTCTCAGTTTACCAAGTTTCTGCAGGTTGGCTGTGGGTTGTCACCACACTAGTGGGAAGGAACTCCTGACTTGCCAGCTAGTCAAACTGCATTCTCATCCTCGACAAAAAAAGCCACCACATTTTGAAGACAATATCCCAAGATTCCCTTTTCTTATTTAGAAATTGCATTTGGCTACAAAAGACTGCATTAAACATTAACATTTTTGATCGTCATGTTTTCTCCAAAACTTCTATGTATTTTGGAGAATATGATTTAGAAAATCTAAATATTTTGAAATGAAACCTTTTATATCTGGAAAAATATATATTTCATATTCTATTATGTTTATGCATATTCCCAGCTCCTGCAGGGTAACATTGCTCAGCAGGTCTCAGTATAGACTCTTTTTTTTTTTTTTTTCTTTTTTTCCTTCTTATGTGTGCTTTGTTTTCATTACATCAGAGAGTGGGAATGATCTACAGAGTAGACCCTGCAGCTGGGGAAGAGTTGCCCCCATGTTATATGAATGGGCTGGTGATTGGGCAGCAGACTGTTTGCTCAGGAGTCCAGCCAGCTGAATCACTGGCTGGAAAAAAAAGCCCCACAGAATAGTAGAAAAAATAGAAAATGAAACAGAAAGTAGGAGAGATGAACAGAAGAGAAACGGCACTGGGGTCTGGCAACGACCTTACAGAGAGTCATGCCTTATTAATAGGAAATGTCATTTAGATATTTAGTTAAGTAGGAATTAATGGAATCAATTAATTATCTTATCAAGCATGAATATCCAATGAGTGGGAGGAAATGCAAGATGTCAGGAAGCAAAACCCACATTTTGCTGGGACAGCTGCACGGCACAAAAGCCAGGCCAGGAGCTTTGAGCTGGGTCAGGTGCAGAGAGGAGACCAAGCTGCTCCTCTGGCTCCTGCAGAGGAAGGATCAGGACACAGGTACCACCAGCAACAGTTTGGACACTGGCCCTGGATTTTAAAGATGTAATAACCAGACAGAAGTTTTTCTGGGCTGCCTCCATCCAAGGAGGCCAATGCATTGAGAGTAAGGCCTTCGCATCTTGTACTTGGATTAAGGTTTAGCACACACTGTTAGGAGCCCAGAGTGCAGGTTGTGGTCTGCTTGAAACGAACGTCTGGTCTCAGGACAGCTCTTCATGGAGACAGCGACCTCGTAGCAGCATAACAGTGAGGTCAATACATAAAAGGGACATCAAAACTAAATTACTCTTGAAGGTGCTCCCCCTAGGCCAAGGTTAAGGGATATGAAGGATGCCTTGTTCAGTGCATGCAATGCATCATGCTCCTGACAGCCCTGCTTCTCTCATTTATGTGACAGAAGCTTGTAACAAAGCACTCCAACATTTTGGTGTATTAATGTAATATATATAATATTCCAACATTTTGGAATACTAGTATGAGCATCCTGCTACAGCTGCTAGCATACTGCATGCACAGGCCAGACAGCTTGTAATCCGCGTCCTACAATGCTCTTCACCCCGTCTGACATCTTGCTAATGATTTATTATGCAATGGTGATGCTTCATTTTGGGTTTCATAGAGATGCACACCGTGTCTTACCAGCCACACCACAATTCCACATAACAAATTAATTGTTCCTAACACCTAATTGCTTTGAAAACCTGCTCCTGACTCTTGTATGCTTGGCATCAAGAATAGCTCCGTGGATCCCCTCCTCCGTCTAATTAGACAGAAAGCTACAAATCTTACAAAGAGGTGCAAAACTAGAGTGCACACAATACCTTGCAGTATTACATAACACAAAAAGGTTATTAACAAGCAACTCAAATGAACTCAAAACATGATACCACGGTAAGCTGACCTTTGCAAACCGTTGCTACGCTGGCCCTGCAGCTTGCACTCACGCTGCCCTGCTGCTCACAACAGCCGCTACATGACTGAGATTTGCACGATCCCCTCGTGCAGCCTTTGAGTGCTCCACATTGCTCCATGAGTGTAAGCTAACACCTCCTCCCAGCCCATGATGGGTATGAAACTGAGGCTCACAAAGACGTTGGTAAATGTCTTAGAAAAGAACTTCACATGGTTTTGCAGAAACATATTTTATTGTAAAAAAGGGAATGAGGGAAAATCATTCCTGTTTAAGTAGTTTCCTCTCTTTTATTAGAATGGAGCCCGGAAACACTGATTTAAGACAACATATCGTGAGCAATATATTAGAAAGAAAATCTTGAAAATCCCAAACAACTGTAACATTTTGCACCCGATCAGAAAAGATTATACGTGTACCAGCTGATTCTTCCACAAGTCAGGCTATACAACATTCGATGTGTACATTTCTAATAATGCAACATGACCTTAAACACCGTGGTTTGCGGTTTGGGAAGTACACGCTGTTAGCATTGGCCATAAAGCACGGCGATGCCCAGCGTGCCTGTGGGGGGATGTGCTGCACCTGCAGGCCCCAGAGGACAAGATTCCTTGGGATGTTCTTGCCTTGGAGATTTCGTCAAGTAGATCCCCTTACTGACACCTGAACCCAGGACGACCTTACACCATGTGGACACGCTAGAATTTCACACGACTGAGTCCTGTAGGTATTATGTAGTCAGAAGCCAAAATATCAGGGGAATTTGTTGTTGTATAAATTCAGGCCCTTATTCTGCAATAAGCACTCAGAGGAGGGTGAGCTTTGGCACACAGCACAGCTCTTCTGCCCGGTGCAGGGCTGGCAGCTGCATTAGGATCTGCTCCGCTCGACCAGCGCATCGCGCCCCGGCCACCCGACGCGTTAACAAGCAGGGATCGGACTAATGGCCATCCATCTCTTTCCATAAAATTTTTTCCTGAGCATTATCTAATAAAATAATAAATGGGAAAACGCACAGGGTAAAAATAAAATATTAATTCAGCATATTAATTACACATGCATGCTACCTGCTGTGCTGGCACGCGTGCCCGCATCTCAATATTGCCCCGAACCCTTGGTGCTCACAGCCTGCTTTCCGCACTACTAGTTAAATTAACAGATGATTTTAAGCACCACTAGAGGGCACAGAATTCTAACAATATTTCTTAGCAGATCACCGAAAGCACAGCAGGAGCAGGAGTTCACTTTCATAGTTTATTGTCCACACGCCCAGTTTATAGCCTCGATCCCCTTGCCAGCAATGCCTGCGCGTGGTTCTGTGACAGCACGCGGCCACATTGGCACAGCCACATCGGCACGGCTCATGCAGAGTGTCCGGGGAGGGGGATGAGGACAGGGGATGGGGACAGGGATGGGGACAGGGATGTGAGATGGGGATGGTGATAGGGATAGGGACAGAGACATGGGGTGGGGACAGGGATTGGGGACAGGGATGTGAGATGGGGATGAGGGTGGGGATGGGGACAGAGACATGGGATTAGGATAGGGACAGGTGATGGGCATGTGGGATGGGGATAGGGACATGGGATGGGGACAGGGACATAGGACTGGGATAGGTACACAGCATGTGGAATGGAGATGAGATAGGAATGGGGACAGGGATGGGGACAGGAATACAGGATGGGGACAGGAATACAGGATGGGGACAGGGATTCAGGATGGGGACAGGGACATGGGATGGGGACAGGAATACAGGATGGGGACAGGGATTCAAGATGGGGACAGGGACGTGAGATGGGAACATGGACACAAGATGGGGATGTAGGATGGCGACAGGGACTGGCAATGCTGAGTGGAGGCTGCCCGCTCTGCAGACCCCACCCCAGCTGGATGGCACAGTTCAGCTTTCTGGAACTTGAGCACCCATCCCCGGCTATTTCACTTCAGTGCTCAAGGCCAGGAGGGGGAAAACCCAAGGCCCAGCTGGTCTGAGAGGTTGTGCTGTGCTGCGCTGAGCTGTGCTGAGCTGCACATGCTGGGCCGGACGCAGGGACGAGCAAAAGGAACGCTTGCATATTGAAACAGGGAAATGCAAACAAGTGGTAAATGAAGGATTAACTAACTGGATCTACAATTCAAAGGAGGAGTAGATGTGTGCCACTGGAAAGCTTAAATATTAATGGGGTTGCTGCGGATACTTAGATCGACTCCTTCACATCTGCTCCATGTGTGCTGTTCCTGCCATACCTTATCGCAGGGCGCGTGGCTGCTGCAGCCCACGCCTTGGAGTTCTGTCTGCAGCTGCTGGGCAGGAGGAAGTGTGCGTGGAAGGGAAGACAACAAAGTTCTCTGTTTGAGGAGAGCTGGCTGAGGAGCTCTGGGGGCACCGCAGCAGCAGAGAAGCACCCATGGTGCTTCCATGCTGCTGCAGAGAGGCACCAGTTAAGGTCCTCAGGCAGAACAGAACTTCACTGCTTCTCCTCTGAGAGCTGGAGATGTGTGTGTTAACCACTGGCTTGAGAGCCCGGCCAGCACGGGCCAAAAAAAAAAAACCCCAAAATGTAACTGAATTGCAGAATGCCTCCACAGATTCCCGCACGGAGCCCCCCGTTACCCCTCGCCACGACGCGGTGCGAAGCAGCCCCGCACCTTCACGCTGTGCAGCCCCGCTGCCGCCCACTCCCTCCCCCGAGGAGCACCCGCGGGGCTCCCGCGTGTGTCCCGCATCCACGGCGCTGCCCCTCGGGGGGGTCGGCGAGAGGGGGCACCGCCGGGCCCCGGCGGTGAACGGCGGCCAAAAGCAGCGCGGCTGCGGGCGGGGAGGCGCGGAGCGGCCGCGCCTGCGGCGTTGTGGGGTG